>CM076579.1:1053605273-1053812641 GCA_034641835.2 Pinus albicaulis
GAAATAATTTTTAGGAAAATAAAATTATAGAAATTTGAGTACTAGAATAAGTTAACTACTATATTCAAAGAACACCAATAAACATAACCTCTGTAGAAATACTTTGTTAGTAAATTGATATTGATATCTTAACAAATTGACTAGTGAACCTAGTTTCAACCATCGGTATTAGTATGAGCTAAGTTAATTCACTATGAGTTAATCAACTGAATTTATCATGGACTTGTAATATAAATACCATACACTTATATACTATAAAAAGCCATATAACTATCACAATATGCATCCATATACAAATAAATTTCCCTTCTAGTAAGCAAGAACACACAGTTATAGGATCTCTTATGAACCCATGAAAACAAGATAGCTCATAAAGAATATAAAAAAAATTCCATAGTGAAAAATTTAAATAGAAGGAAGAAAAATATCAAACGAAAGGGAATAAAATACCCAATGAATAAAAATAAGCCATAATTACACAACCATTAAACAAAAAATAAAATAACAAAACACAATTGGGTTATTCATATTTTCCACCACATCGGAAACTTGAAAAAATAAAGTGTTGGAAGGTGAAACTTGAGGAGAAGTACTAAAATAATCGACTTGAAAAACTCTATGTCAAGTCAGTTGAAGATGGGTCCAAAACCTCCATAGTCTGAGACAGGATTTGAGGGTAGCGTGTGTAGCTGCAAAGTAGATCTCACAGTCAACAAACGAGAATGATGTTGGAGAAAAAAAAAATATGCATTAGCAAATAATTAGCTAGGGAATTCCCATTTATATTACCCAAGTATATGTCAATGGAGCTTGCATTCTTCACCATGTTGCTGAAAATGGAATATAAGTTAGCTCTGAGGTAGGAAAACCCTATCCAAAAGAATATGTAATGAAAAACAAGCATACACACATACATGCAGTAGGAAGAGCCATTAAATTACCTAAGAAAGTAAAGTAAAACAACGGATTGATGCCTTTGTGCAGTGATTGGGTCTTATGGCTATAGAGACACCCTGCAAGGCCGAGTAAAATTGTTATCAGGAAAGAATTGAACTTTGCGAAATTTTCCTTTGGAATATATAAAACCCTGGTGCTTGTAAGAGTAAATATTGTTCTAATGGAAATTTAAAGCAGAATAGGCATAAAAATTCAATTAGTAACTCACTAGTACATACGAAGACGGAAGAAGTGAATTCGCCACCTTATGTAGCCATGGTTCTTGGAGATGAACCAATGAACCCAAAAGTTATCAGGAAAGAATTGAACTTTGCGGAATTTTCCTTTGGCATATATAAAACCCTGGTGCTTGTAAGAGTAAATATTGTTCTAATGGAAATTTAAAGCAGAATAGGCATAAAAATTCATTTAGTAACTCACTAGTACATACGAAGAGGGAAGAAGTGAATTCGTCACCTTATGTAGCCATGGTTGTTGGAGATGAACCAATGAACCCAAAAAGACACATCGACCTGTTAACCTATACATTAGAAACTGAGTGTTGATGACAATAATTTCACATCTTTAGGAGGATATGGAAAACCAAGGAACCGAATTTCAAAGTGATAATAACCACTCTTAGAAAATTTAAATTTACAAAACGACCAAGTGTAGAACCCTTACTGTGGAAAATGAAAAAAACATGAAATAGTCTACTGAACCATAATACCTGGGCTCCATAAATAGTGCACTATTGTTGGGCTGTAAAAATAGCGTTGGTAGATTTGTGGCTATTACTAGTTTCCAATCACAGGAGAGAAAAATGTCGATTAGTTCACAGGAAATGTCTATACAAGCTTAAGGTTTGGGTGGAAAGATAAGAACCATTACATGGGGACAATGAATCTACACCCTTCACGTAGTCATACCATACCTTGTGCTCATCATGTGTTATCATTCGCTCATTAGATGGGATAGTGTTGGCCGCATGGATGCATTAGGGGTAATGTACTTGTCATGTGGCGAGTTACCATACATAATTTATGTGATATGACCTAATGGTATAGGAATTAATAAATGACCATATTACTTGGGGAAATAAATAAGAAATGGGGGTTGGATAGTTAGGTTTAAATGTTATAAGATTCATCTAGGGAGATGATTCTTCCATATAGTAATTCTGAAAATGATCCAATTATAATCATAGGGGAAATTAAACATGCATGAAACATTAGGTAATAAGTGCATAGATATACTTCGGATGCGGATGATGGCTCGAAGTGATGGGACCTCCGCCCCTTGGTGGATCCCGAGGGAGCTCGCTTGTTGTGGCCATATGGCCCCCTACAGTGCCATTACTCACACTTTAACTTCGCCAACCTGTTCTGCTTTAACACCGTTCACCGCGCCTATCATTTACCTCGTCTTACTGGTTCATTTGGCTATGGATTTCATTCTGGATAATTCGTCTTCTCATTGTGTTTTTTGTAGTCATCCTTCTCCCGTTTGTGGTAGTTGGTCCCCTACTTGCACTGTTCCAAGTGAACGCACCCAAACAGGTCGACGTTGCTCCATCCTGGAATGCTTGGAAACTCTTCCAGGTTTCCACTTCACCCAGACCAGCTACTGTCATCTCAATTTCTGTTTGCCTTCTCACGCAGCTGATTTTCAGAGATCTTCGTTGCATCCTGACTGCACCTTCTGCCCCAAGAACTCCTGGCTTCATGCGGCTTTGATGCCTCGGCTCAGGCAGAGAATGCGTTGCAGGCACAGAACGAGCAGAGGGCGCTCTTCCCGCCCTCGCCCTTCCATTAGCTCGCCCTCGGCATCTTCTAAGGAGGACGTAGATTGGAGTTTGCATTTGGATTTTGGGCATCAGAGAGGCATCTCCTACCCTCCTGGAATCACTCACTTTGTTCCACCTTCATAGCCTCCTCCGCCTGTCTCTCAGCCTGGCTCCCCTGCTTCTAATTTGTCCACCAACCCAGCCTTTTTCCAGTCTTCAAAAAGGGCAGAATTTCGCTTCAATTGCTCCTCAAACATGCCTGTTCTCACTGCTTTCATCACTGTTACTGTTTGTGAAGAATCCCCTATCCCAGCTCCAGCTTCAATGCCCCGCCCTGCCCCTATTCTGCCTAACCCTTAGCCCTCACATTCAAATATTGACATTCCAGCCCCTGTTGAGCCAGTCAGCATTGGTCATTCCATTCTTAGAATGGAAAATTTGCAGGTGGACTTCTTCAGCAAGAGTGGCGCGTTAGAGAAGGACAACGATGATGGAGAAGCTGAGTTTGGTTCCAGGATCATGGAAGAACTGGAGTCCCCTACTCCTGAACGGTGATTTTGATCCCCCTAAGCGTGCTTTGGTATAAATTTTCGACCTCATGGAAGAACTTTTCGGTTTTTTGAGTTTATATTCAGCTGTAAAAGATATAGGCTATTCCAGTTTACTGTCTCTTGTTGTATCACAGTACTTTTACTATTTTACTGGTTTCCCTTCTAAGGGCGGTGGAATTTATTTTAAAAGAACTGGTTTCCCACTCTGGGAAGTTCAGTTGCTAAGGTTAAGCTTGGACATCAAGCCCAGTTCTCAGGCTCACAGAACCGAAACTAGCGCAGTTCTGTACTATTATGTTTTATAAATAGATTTAGTTTTACCGAGAAAAAAAAAAAAAGTGCATAGATATAATTCATCAAGATCAACTATTTACCAAATATAATAAGAAAATATAGGAATTATATGCCATGCAATAACATATACAAATGATTAGTAAGGAAGTTAGAAAAACAAAATAATGTGTGATATATGAAGAGCAGATGTGACATTTTAATTTATAGGGTAAAATCAATGTTAATTTATAACTACTATATATATGTTATATATTTTAATGGGATACGATTTTATTTTATCTAAAAGAAATGTTAGTAATTTTATTAATTAGAAACAAAATTACAATAAAAAAAAAATGAAATTAAAAAATATTTACATCTAGCTTCTAGCATGTAAGATGCAATGTCTACACATCTACTCAATATTGGGTTGTAGAGGGCCTCTCTGTGTAATGATTATAAAAGCTATGATTAAATATAGTTTTTGTTTTCAACTTTAATTATTTAATGGATGATTACTAGTATCGATGTCTATGTGTGAAAAACTCTAATATTTTTAAATTGATTCTCCTAATCTTATTATTGGGCTTATATAAGTCAAATTTTGATAAATATTTAATAGGTGTTTAACTAATGTGTAGGAATTGACCACTACAACTTTATGTTCCACTCTTTCACATCATAAAGTTCATATGAACCTTGTATATCCCATTTTTTATATAAAAATGCATTATTCTCACACACTATATATTCTTTCAGTCAAACATAAGCTTAAACACACACAAAGGTCTTCCATAATAGTTTGACCAAAATCTAGTTCTTTGTTTCGCTTTAAATTCCATAGTATCCACATAAAAAATATATTCATTGTTATTCATGACTGATTTTGATTTCTTTTATTATGTTTACAAGCTTGTTATGTTCTTGCATAAAACTAAACTCACTCATGGATAGCAAGTAGTTGTCAACTAAGTCACCTAATTCATGTTAGTGTTCAAGTTTGAGAATATATGTGTGTGTGTGTGTATGTGTGAGATGAAATTATGTATTCTCCCTAAACATATGATAAAAATATCACTTGTAATCTAGATCATCTAATTTTAATAATAATTTGGTAGGATTTTAAAAACTTCAAAACATAATAAAAATAATAAGTTATTATAAAATTATGATTTTTTTTAAATATTATTCTTATTTATAAAAAAAAAAATTATTATTTAAATATTTTAATAATAATAAAAGAATTAATTAATTTGATTTATATAATGTAAACCATACTTAATTTAGACTAAAAATATTTAAAAATTAATATTTAAAAATTAATATTTATGTTTATACAAAAATTAATTCATATTGAAATTATTAAATTAAATTGTATCTATACGTTGTACCGATTTTAGTGTTATGGAACCAATCAAGGACTCATGGTGATGTCACTAAAATAACATTGTCAAGGTCATTACAATGAGTGAGTATGGAGTTCTTCAAAAGCTAACAAAGAGGTCTCAAATATCACTAAGCTTCACCCTCTTTTTAATTAAAAAAAAAAAAAAATTGTGGGTCAAATTCTGTTGAACTTCAACCGCTCTTCATAGTTTTTCTTCCATTCATATATGGATTTCATTATAGATTGACGTTTATGGAAAATTAAATTAAATATATCTGAATTCATATTAGGTTCACAATTTTGGAATTTGGAGGATAATATTAGCTAAACCTGGTGACTTTTGATGTCAAGGCCACCTAGTATTTATGGAGGTCTATGTAAAACGGCTTCACTTCTATTATATTTTTTTTAACATAAAAAAATATCATATAATAGAGATTATCTTATATTTGGAATAACATTATGTCCACTTTTAATCCATTGGTCACTAAAATGTCTATTTCCACTTTTGTGCTGCATATGTTAGGTGTTTTTATTGGGGTAGTACCTTTTAAGCTAGTGGCTGATCCCAATTAAGAGAGTGGAGGTTCAAAATTTGTACACCCATTTTGGGCAATCAAATAAAAATTCCTTAAAAATTCACAATATTATCATACAATGTTGTGACACAAATTTTCATATAGTAAGCTATATAAAACCATTCCTAACACAATTGGAGGTACTTTGTTTTAGTAATAAGATAGTTATAACAAATACATATCATACATAATCCTTACTATCTATGGTCCATAATCTATTAAACTTAGGTCTTATTATTTTAATTTTCTTTTCTATCCATAATTAATATAACCTTAGACTTACTATTTTAATCCAATTTGTATTAAATTTAATGACCATATTAGTTTGTTTTTATAATATTTAAACTAAAAAGTTGATATATTATTTAAAACAAATATATTTTAATTAGAACTAAATGATAAAATTGTAATATTATTAAATCTATTATGCTTAAGTACAATGTAATGCTATTTTACATTTCAATAACTTTATTCTTGTGTCCCTATCAACATATGCAACATCTCTTACAATTATCTTTTAATTGAAATATTATAATTTTAATATAAATATTATAATTTTTTAATAATTCTTTTATATTCTAAAAATAGCCCTAAGCAAGCTCACATTATTGAGATGGAAAATTTTATGGTTTGTTCCGTGACTTCATAATAACTACCTTCCTTATCCCATCACCATAATGAATGTTGATGACCATGTAAGTGGATAGAATGTAGTTATGAAAACAATATTAGAAAGTGGATTGTTATATTCCTTTTAACAATGAACGAAAAATCCAAACAGGTAGAAATGATGTGCTGCTATCCCTTCAAACGGCTAGAAACCAAACGGCTAGGGAGGACGAGGCACAACCACTCACAAATTAGCCGTTGATTAAAAAAGCTGCGAGCCAGAGTTATATAATGAGGATTTTGATTATGATGTTCACAAGTTAAATTACTTTTGATTCTCCTCTTCAAAGCTGGACACAGAAATAACGTTTTTTTTAAACGACTTGGTGAAGGAGACCGTGCAAATGCATCCTCCCCTACTTGGTGAAGGAGAGCCTGCAAATGTTTCATGTCACACTGTGACTACATCCCCGCGAAGACCAACGTGGAGTTCTACAGTGTGGGGATGGGGAGTTTCGACCCCAGCGCTTCCTGGACTAATGAGAAGGACGTTGACATTACGAGAGTGAATAGAATTAAGATCATTCCCTTCGGTGCTGGGAAGAGGATCTGGCCATTGGCACTCACCACATCAATCTAATCATCTTATGGATGCATGCAATATGGAATAGTATGCTTTGACTGTTGTCACAAATAATCCACCAGAAGTGCCCATGTTCCATTACTCCTGTGGAATGCAGCGCGGGGATTTGTGGAGGCAAAGTATCGATTGTATATACCTTTTCTATGTGAGGCCGACATCGAGCTGCTTCCACTGGTGTAAATCTATTTATGAGGTTCTCTCTGGCTCTTTGATTCGATTCGTTTTCTAGTAGGTGCCATTTTTGGATTTCTGGGAGGTGTGAAATATTCATTTATATTGCATATTTTTATGATCAATTTCTAAGAAATATGGTAGCACACAAACATGATCTTTATTCTTGTTTCCATTAATGTATAGTTTTAAGAGATTAATTTTCGAATTAATCATATTATTAAAAGATTTGATTGATAGGGTTTGCACCTTCTTTTAATCAGGATAAGGTTTGCACCTGCTTTTAATTGCTTTCTTTTAAGCTGATGTCTGTCCAATTCAATATGCAGGGTCTCCCACGACAAGATAAGATTACAACAAATTGGATCATTGGATGTAAATAAGGCTCTAAAGAAACCTAGTTCCGTCTAGACAGGAAAGGTAAGTTTCTGCCTCTTCATTTTGTATTTCTTGAAGTAAACCCTTTTTAATGAATTATATGTAGTCTTTTCTTCATTTTCAAGTGGTTTTATAATTTTTGGATTAATACGGTGTTAGTAATAGAACTTATTTTTTTTTTATTACAACTCTATTTTCGGTGTCTAAACCCACCCAATCTATTCATCTCAGTTTTATTAGTAAAACCCATTTTATTCATCTCAATTCTATTATTCCATTTTCTTTATGGTTTCCTGGGCTCGCCATAGTTTCTTTTTAATTCATTTCAGCCAGTTGTAATCTCTTTGTCTCAAATTTCTTGGTTATAATTTAGATATTTCTTTGTTAGATCTATCAAATATCAAATCAAATCTCTTATGGATGTGTGGGATATGGATGTGTGCAATATGGAGTAGTATGCTTTCACTGTTGTCACGAAGAATCCACCAGAAAGAATCTGGACGAATGAAGCGCGGCGCACGAAGTCCCCATGTTCCATTACCCCTGTGGAATGCAGGCGGTGATGCTTGCATTGAGAATTTGCGGAGGCAAAGTATCGACTGTATATGCCTTTCGTACGCGACATCGAAATCGAGCTGCGCTGCTTCCACCGATGCAAATCTATTTATCAGGTTCTCTATGGCTCTTTGATTTGATTCTTTTTCTCTGTTTCGATTCGTTTTCGAGTAGGATGCAATTTTTGGATTTCTTCCAAGTGCGAAATATTCATTTATATTGCATATTTTTATGATAAATTTCTAAGAATTCTGGTAGCACACAAACATGATCTCTATTTATTTTTTTCCATTGATGTATAGTTTTCTATTTTTTTTTTCCATTGATGTATAGATTTATGAGGTTAATTGTAGGATTAACCATGTTATTAAAAGATTCGATTGATAGGGTTTGGGATTTTTTTAATCAGGATAGAGTTTGGGCCTTCTTTTAATTTCTTACTCTATGAGATTAGATGATTTAGATGAGATTACTGGATTTCTTAAAATGATTTTCAATTATGTTTTTATGATTTACAAATATGTTTTTCATTTGTCTTATAATTTATGTTAGATTTTATTTTCACATTATTACTTTGGTTAAATTCAATGTATTTTAAATTGTATTTTCATACATTTAAATTACTTTAAAGAAGTTTTCTTATATTTAAAATTTTATTAGTAGCTTTTAATTAATTTATTTTTTGAATGATTTCTTCATTAATATTCTGATATAGAGTAAAGTACCATAAGCTTGAGTAGCCTAGCCTAAGCTACTAAAGGATAGACTAAGGTAAGTTAGAATAGGCTAGGTTAGGCTAGAATAGGCAAGAGTAGCTTAGGGTAGGCTAGAATAGACTAGGATAGGTTAGGTTAGAGTAGGTTAGGCTAGTGTATGCTAGCGTAGGCTAGAGTAGGCTAGGTTAGACTAGGGTAGGTTAAGCTAGGCTAGGGGAGGCTAAGTTAAGCTAGGCTAGGCTAGGGAAGGCTAGGTTAGGCTACTATAGTGTAGGATAGACTAGGTTAGGCTAGGTTAGGTCAAGATAGGGTAGGTTAGGGTATCTTAGGCTAGGCTAGGATAGGCTAGGCTAGGATAGGTCAGACTATGTTAAGCTAGGCTAGGTAAGAGTACACTATGTTAGGCTAGGGTATGTTAGGCTAGGCTAGGTTAGCCTAGGTTAGGTTAGGTTAGGTTAGGTTAGGCTAGGCTAGGCTATGTTAGCTTAAGTTAGGCTCAGTTAGGCTAGGCTATGTTACGTTAGGTTAGGTTAGGTTAGGTTAGGATAGGATAGGCTAGGATAGGATAGGCTAGAATAGGGTAGGCTAGGTTACGGTAGGTTAGGTTAGGTTAGGGTAGGATAGATTAGGCTAGTCTAGGTTGGGCCATGATAAGATAGGCTAGGTTAGGATAAGATAGGTTAGGCTAGGTTAGGTTAGGCTATGCTAGGCTAGGCTAGGTTAGGTTAGGTTAGGCTAGGCTAGGCTAGGTTAGGTTAGGCTAGGCTAGGTTAGGATATAATAGGATAAGATAGGATAGACTAGGCTAGGATAGGTTAGGCTAGGATAAGATAGGCTAGGTTAGGTTACGATGAGATTGATTAGGCTAGGATAGTTTAGGCTAAGATAAGCTAGGCTAGGTTAGGCTAGGCTTGGCTAGGCTAGTCTAGGCTAGGGTAGGCTAGGCTAGATAGGTTAGGATAGGTTAGTTTAGGTTAGTTTAGTTTAGGTTAGGATACATTAGGCTAGGCTAGGCTAGCTTAGGCTAGATTAGGCTAGGCTAGGTTTGGTTAGGTTAGGCTACGTAGGTTAGGATAGTATAGGATGTGAGGTTCTTCTACTATCTTTTCACCATTAGGAAATGTTTCTTGTATCAAATTTGTCAAACCTTCCATGTTTGCTTTTAGAACATTCTTCATGTTTTCCATTTTCTCATCGATCTTAGCTTCCATGTCATCCATCTTAGATTCGATGCCAGCCTCCATGCCATCTATCTTAGATTCCATGCCTTTTTTCAAACCATCCATCTTATTTTCCACGCCTTTCGTCAAAACTTCCATGTCATTTTTGTTGCTCTTTGTGAGAGAGAAATTTGTTGCACTTTCTCTTGTAATTTTGATATGTCATGTTTCCATTCTTCGTCTTCATGAGTCATAGTAGAGCCTTCTAAAGGCTTAATGGGTGTTGAATTCTTTTTAGGGGCCATTTTAGAATCCAGTACTGATATCTATTCTACAATATGCTCTTGGAATCAATTCAACTTGATTCCTCAAACAAGACTTATGCAATTCGGGAAAAAAATACACACCTTTTACTTACTTTTGAGGAGCTCCATATTGAAATTGAATTATCTATATAATTGCAGATCCTCAATATCTGAAATTTAACACTGAAGTCGCCCTCTAAATTCTCTTTTTTGAATGCCACAGGTATGACTTGATTTGGATTCTCCAATGCACAAGTTATGTCCAATCTCCCACAATGACCTAATTATGGGCCCGAGCTGATTTCGGTATACTGGCAAGACTTGCTTGACTTGCTGCAAATGTCATATTTCATCCTTCGCCTTTGGAAATTGATAGCCAAAATATAGCAGTCCATTACTTGCAACCAATTTTTACGGCACTCCAATCTGATGCTCAGAGAGAGAGTAATTAAAATTTTCCCACGATCACCTATTTTAGATGAAATTCGGGAGCCTGAAAAAGCACTACCTTCCACAGATCATATCTCCAAAAATATTGCGAACCAAGCTCTGAAATTTTTTTACGAGTTTCCTTAGGATTTCAGCTTCGCACCATAAAAATTTCAGATTCTGAACCTCAGTAGAAAAAACTTTATAGCGCAAATTCCACGATGACCTATTTAGGAGCCTGATTATATCTCTGAAAAATGTTGTGAACAAGCTCTGAAATTTTTAGACAATCTTCCTCAGGATTTAGGCTTCGCACCCCAAAAATTTCAGCTTCTAAAACTTCGTAGAAAAAAAGTTATAGCGAAAATGCCACGATGACTTGTTTGGAGCAGCGAAACCCTAGAATCCAAAGCTCTGATACCAAATGTTGGGAAACCAACTCCAAAAAGAGAAGAAAAGCGATATAAACGCCTTAGAAATAAGCCACTTCGAGGGGGAAACCTCCAATACATTACATGAATGAAAAATTCTTGGATGATACAATTTACAAAACCTCCTTTCTATATATAGGAGTTCATGGGGCCATAATGTAATCCTAGTGGGCCACAATGTAATCCTAGCCGACCTAACAATAATAATTTAAGGGCATAATAATAACAAAATGGGGGTTACAAGGGTACAATAATAACAATAAGGGGTTTACACTAAGAATAATAAGGGACTATACTAGTGATATAGGGACCTAACATCCTCTTATATTTTCAAATAAACATTAAGTGGAATAAATAATATTTCATTCATAACAATAGATATTTACATATGTTATCAAGATGTCCAACTTTAATATTAGCCCATGACTATTATCCAACTTAAATGTTTGCAAGAAAATAAAACCATAACAATCCAATAGGAAATTAATTACATTAGGAGTACTGCACCCTTTTTGGTATCTATATTAACAAATTGGAGGCATGTTTGGAATAAACACAAGTTTTAGCACTACGTTAAATAGAATATTTGTCATCCTCCTTTATGTTGACAATGTTGTTCTTATGAAGATTTACCCCTCTGACCTTGACAAGGAACTAAAAATTCTCATATTATAGCATTGGTATATACTTAAACATTGTTGCGAAAAGGCTATTCAATACTCAAATCTAAGAATATCACTTATACTAATTGTGTATGACGGTAAACTTGTGAAAGAGAATTTATATAAGTATCTTGACATTGACCATCATAGAAATATCAACTAATATATAACATTAAGATCAAATCTAACAATATTAGTTGAATATACATCTAGTTTATGCAATAGCATTCCCTCATTGGTAAGTTACTGGGGTTTTCGCCAAGAAAAAAAGTGCTCATTACTTGGATAAAAAATAAGCAGAAGCCTATTGCCGAATCAATTTGGAGTTCAATGAAAAAAAAATCTTTACAACGATTTTTTCCAATCCAAAGGATAGAACTAGGGTATTTAATAGAGGACCATATTTCTTCAACTCATCATGGTCGTATATTTGGTTCTTGATAAAAAAAGTCATCCATGGTAAGGAACACTTCATAGTAGCTCCTATCTATATTTGTCTCTTTTCCATACCTAGGGAATTTTGGGAAGAAGAAACATTATAAGGTATTGCGTTAAAGCTTTAGAGTTCAAAAATGAGGTGTGTTACAATTCACATGTTCATATTTGTGTCTATATAGGCATCTCTCAACCTCTTCTAGCTTCCATTGATATCTATTACCAAGACAGGTTATGGAAACAACCACTAGATTATGAACATATACCCTTATGTTGCAAACAATATCATGAATATGATCATCTCTTCAAGGATTGTCCCATGATATATCCAAACTCTCCTATAAGAAGGAAACCCCTTAAAGAAAAATAGGGCTTAATCCATGAAACAATCAAGGTGAAAACACTTTTCAACCCTCTAAAGGTGCAGATCTAGGTCTCTCCACTCAAAATAACTTTGAAACCCTTGTAGAGGCCTTAACCAAATATCTACAACATAAAAAAAAGGGCCAAAGTGACCCTATGGCATCCCAAAATAAATGGCATAAAAATGATATGTCAATCCTAAAACAATCCTAAACATCATTAGAGAAACTAACTTATGATCCAACGATGGGAAAGGAAGTTGTAATGACCAAATTCCCATCTTAAAAGGTACCAAATGGATTATAGAAATTTAATTAGACTCCCTTGATCTTCAATAAATGGTCACATAATGGAAAATTAAAGACCCAAAAGCTATACCAAAACACTAGGTTCAAATCCTCAAGAGGTCCTTGATCAAATCTAAGACTCGACAACCTATAGATCCAACAATTGGTTCCCCTTCTCCCTCTCATATTTGTATCAATTTACATAATCCCAAAAAACAACCCAAACTAGCTAAAGAAAATAAGTGCATATGATGTTGAAGCAATAAGCTACTGCTTCAAGAGATGGGAGAGATTTTGGTGAACTCGGGAAGAATTACTACAATGATAGAGGAATTTTCCTCACCCACTCCCTCCTCTCAATGAAGATTATTTCCTGGAGCATGAGAAGCCTCAATTAAAAATGCAAATGAAAATAAAGACTCTCTAAAATTAGGATCTGTTCAGATCAACTTGACATTATGTTGATTCAAGAAACAAAATTCTCAAGTGAAAAAGTCTCAACCCTTATTTCTAAGTGCTATAAATGGGCTCCACGTACTACCATTGATGTCATTAGGCATGTTGGGTAGATATATATTTATTAGAACCCTGAAGAACTTAATCTCGCAGTTTTGTGGGTAGCCCCAAGAATATTGAATACGAAATTCAGGTTGATGGCCTTGGATGAGTAGGGATTCATTTCCAATATTTATGGGTCGCACTTCGTAGGAGAAAAATAAAGTTTCCTTCACATTCTGGGAGGTCTCCATCTTCTAATGGAGGGAATTCCATGGGTTGTAGGAGGAGAATTCAACCTGATTAAATTTGATGAAGAAAAAAGAGGTAGAATTTGATGATTAGATCAACATGCAGATAAATTCAAAGAAACTATGTAAATTCTAAAGTCGGTGGCTATAAATACAACTAATGGAATATTCACCTAGAATAATCACCACAAAGGAACAAAATAATTCGCCTCTCATCTAGATCACTTCCTGGTCTCATAATCCTTAAAGGAAAAGGATCATTTTCTAAAGGCCTTCATTCTCCCTTATAGAGGATCTAATCATTGGTCAATCTATCTAAATGTGGATATTAAGATATGAACAAAGAACAAGCCTTTTCACTTTGAATTCTTATGATTTCTAGATCCCCCTTTCAATAACAAAGCCAAAGATTGGTGGCTAGCTTCCAACTTGCATTAGTGGAATTTTGAGGTCTAAAATGCACCTCCTAAGGAAATTATAAAATAATAGTTGAAATTATAAAATAATAGTGGAAATAATAAAATAATATTAGATTACATCATCAAAGTTTAGAGGGAAAATATAAAAAAAATTATTTTGTCAACTCGTATTTTCAACTTATCTCCCTATGGGTTTACTCAAATTTCGAGCGGGAACACTCATTGGATGCATAATTTGATTCCAATCCAAGGAGTACCCATGTTGCATACTTTCGATGGACCCTTCTACACGAAAAATGAGAAATACATGAAAAAAATTATTGCAATCACATTTTTCCTATATTTATCATTTTTCATGTAGCACAGTCCATCGAAAGTATGCAACATGGGTACTCCTTGGATGAAGAATTAAATTTTGTATTCATCGATTACTCTTGCTCGAACTTTGAGTAAAACCTTAGGGAGATAAGTTGAAAATACAAGTTGAAAAAGTAGTTTTATTATTTTATTGTTTTTTAATATTTTTACCTTTTTACCCCAAAAATGGTGAATCATACCCCATGGTTGACATCATCATCTTGAATCCTATTGGTTCTTATAAAGTTTATTTTGGATATACATTTTTTTTAGGAGGCCCATTTTAGACCTCAAAATTTCTCTAATGAATGCAAGTTCATTTATGCAATCATTCTAACAAAAGTTATGATATCTAAAACATTGCATAAAAAAGTGGACTAAGTTATAGTTTGGTGATGTTTTAAAGCTCATAAGTAGCTAGCACGATGCATCAGTAGTTTGCAGCAACAAATTGTTTTTGAAGGTAGATTGGAAAATTTAGTTGACAAAGAAGTTAGTCTCATCAATCAATTAGAAAATCACACAAGTAGGAATAAATATTGTGGCATCAAAAATAAAGTATCTAGTGTCTCAAAGAACACAACTTTTATATAAATCTATGATCAACCATCAAAGTAGGAAAAATATTTCCTCACTAAAAGGACTAGATGGTGCTAAAATATTAAATCATAATGAAATTGAAGAGGAAATATTTAGGTTTTACAAGGCACTGCCACTGGAGCAACATCAAAATCACAATGACACCATCACTATGATTACTAGATGCATCTCTTCCTTGGTTAACCTAAAAAAATGAGGTTTTGATGTGGTCAAACACTTTGGAATAGGTGGAAATGGAATTTTTTGGCATGCCATAGAAAAAATCCCTTGGGTTGGATGGATTTACCGTTGATTTTTCGAAGCATGTTGGGAGGTTGTTGAAGAATCCTAGAAAACACAACTTGTCTTCCCAACTCTCAACACTCATTTCTTATATTTGGTACCAAATAAATGAAGGTTTGATGATCCTAACGGAATTCATCCTATTACCTATTGCAACAATGTTTATAAAAATATTTCCAAAGTGATTTTAATAGACTTAATCCAATCCTTTCATCTCTTATCTCGGAAGAGAAGTTAAGATATGTTGAAGGGAAGAAAATATTGGATGGCACTGTGGTAGCTCTTGAGGTCATTCACTCTCTCCACCAAAAAAGAAATTCAAGTATGATAATAAATATAAATCTTTTTAAATCACTTGAAAAGCTTAGATATTCATATATTCATAAATTCCTCTTGGATTTTCGATTTTCTTTTGCTTGGTCGTCCTAGATCCTCTCCTTGATCTCTTGTTTATTCTTCTCTACTCTAGTAAATAGTTCCCCTCCATCAAATTTAAATCCCTCTAGAGGCATTAGACAAGGTGATCCTATCTCACCTTTCATATTTATTATAGCAACAGAGGGACTAGGTTGGTCTTTGAAAGGAGCAGTGGCAGACGGGAAAATAAAAGGGCTTTAACTTTTTAGCCTTAGTGGCACTAGATTCTCATTAGTAGTTTGTATATGACACTATACTCTTTGGAATTCCCATCGTTAAAGAAGCTATAGATTTTAACAATGTATTGGAAGAATTCATGGCCACTTCAGGTACAAATATCAACATTCTCAAATCTAATATATTCTTCCTAAACAATCCTCCAACTATCCAAGGTCGTATTACTAGGCTTCTTGGTTTCTTGAATTTACTCTCCCCTCAAAATATCTCGAAGCCCCCCAACCTCCAGATCTCTTCAAGGTTAGGTATGGATAGATATGATTCAAAAAATATCTAACAAAATTTATAAAGATACTTTTCAATCCCTAAATATTGTAGGAAAAATTGTGCTTCTTAAATATGTATTACAAGTTCCCCCATTGTATCCCTTATTTGCCTCACCAAAGCCTAAATGTGTTCTCATTAAAATACGCTCTCTTAAAAAATCCCTTTTATGGGAAGTCACCACAAAGGAAAGGAAATTTGCATTAGTCTCTTGGTACAAGTTATGCCTCCTTAAAAGCAAAGGCGGGCTCGACCTACATGATCCAAAGAAATTAAGTATCATCTTAGGGTCCAAATTATAGTGGATATGGGTGTAAAGCAAGAGGGATCTATGGTGGAAAATTTGGCATAACAAATACAATATCCATATCCTTGACAGGAAGTGTATCCATGTTCAATAGTTCCCAATGGGATCATCCATTTGGAATCTAGCTTGCGAAGGAAAATACCTTGTGGATAACTATTGTTTCCAGGAAGTCAGAGATGGTAAAAAAGCTCAATTTTGGGACAATTCATGGCATATATTTCCCAAATTATTAGTCCAATAATATCTTTAATATATTCATGATGTCGTGGTCTCCCACCAAAAAAAATCCGTTTCGGGTTATTGGAATGGCTCCTCACCATACACCAAAAAACAAATGTGGAAATCCCATTATTCTTGGGGCTTCATTCCTCCTACTATGGACTAGCACAAAATAGTTGATGGAATTCATAAACTCCTTATACCTTTTTTAGATGAACTAGAACAATTATATTGGGGATATAACCTGAGTGGTTCTTTCACTATCAAAGTTATTTCTCTATCAAAGAGGCTTATCACATTGAGGCAGGTCGCATTCAAATTCAAAGAAGGCACATTTTATCCAAAATTTGGGGAAAATTTTATAGCCCAACGTTGTGAAATTTCTATATCTTATCACTCGTAAGAAAACCTTGGCATAGGAAAGAATTCGAATAATAGGCTTTGAATATCCATCTCTTTAGTTCCTATGTCATGAGGATTGAGAAACAAATGAACATCTCTTTAATCATTGTCCTCTTGCAATATGGCTCTATCTCATATCAATGACACTCTTTCACCAACAAAACAAAGAAAGGGCTGGCATTGTTGACACTCTTTTAGATTGGTTCCCTTCTCCTTTCTCCACTCCCATCCTCAATAGAGCATGGAATATTATCTTCAGATTCTTATTATGGATCATCTAGAAAGAGTGAAATTGTCAAATCTTCCATATCTATTAAGATTAGGAGATTAATCTATGGATTAACCCCCCTAAAAATATTAAGAATAGAATACTCATCTCCAAACATTAAACATTAGATTAGGAAATCAAGGAATTGGAGGCCCAAATTTTAAAATAACTTCAAGTTCCTTTATCTTTTTGTATTGTCTCTCCCTTGGTTCCTCGACTGGTATCATCTTCCCTGCTCAACTAATATTTCCATCCTTCTTATTTTCTAAATCTTAATGTCGACGAAACCTCAAAAGGTTTTGTTGGCTTGGCAAGGTTTGGTGGGGAATTTTGATCAAATACTATATCTATTCTTCATATATACACTAGTTATATTTTCTCTTGAGTTTGGAATTCGACAATCCATTTAAAGGAACTAAACCATGTTATATATTGAAGGGGATTCTTGCCTCATCATTTCTTTAATAGGAAATATTCTAAATGTTCTTCAATTCCCATAGCCCATTGCTAGAGGTGATGCAGGATAATCTACCATTCAAAATCAATTTTTACCTTCTTACATCAAAACCCATGTACCAAAGGAAGTTGGTTTCCTTAATTTTATTTAATTTGTAATATTTCCCTATATATAATCTAGAAATTATCTAGGTTGTTAGGAAGTTATATAAGTTTCATTTAGTTTCTATGTAAAGGGATAGACTTAGCCAAATTAGGAATTTGTTAGATAATCTAGCAAAAAAAGTTGAGTTTGTTGATTTGAGTACAATATTTTTATGTAATAGATTTTTAAGGTAATTGAAGGCATGTAGAGAGAATTGAGAGAGTGAGAGAGAGAGAGAGAGAGAGAGAGAGCTGCAGAATTTGAATCTAACCTAAGGAAGGCTACACATAGATTCCAAATTTTAATCTTCCCCTTTGAGTTTGGATTAATATATTACTTGTATATTTCATTATACGGTGTATTTAATTTGTGTGCAATTGAGAAATAGGGGCATATTTGGTTCTTATTTGTTGCATGAAGAATCCGGTGTCACGGGTGATTAGGCCTCTAAGTAAATTTTAGAATTATAATGTCAAATCCATGTTGCAATGAAAACAATGTTTCAAATTGGATCAATAAAAAATATTATAACACTAAACTTCACAAAATCTAGATTATTTCAAAGTTTTTCAAATGACAAAATATGGGATTTTTTCCACCATAGATTCCATAAATCTGGACCAAAGATATACCCTTTAATCGCAACTTCAAGTGGATATATAGATTGAGACTAGACATATTCAGATCGGGGAGAATATATCTATATTGGAGAAGTATCTAGAGCATAGGTCATCATCCATATTATAAGTATCCAATGTGGGCCCCTTGGAAACAAGGATATGGATTTTGGAACTCCTTCCCAAAAAGTTATCCGAGCCCAAAAATTATCTAGTTAAAGAAGTAAATCTAGGTTCAAAAGGTATTCATACATCTTCAAGCACATAACTTAACTGAAATACAGATCTCCAAATTCTATATTACATGAGGATTTTAATTGCAGTTTAAAGCGCAAGTGCTAAATTTTGAGTTTGAATCCAATCACCACCTCTTACTTGTAGAGATCCAACAACTATGTGAGAGATAAAATATCTCTCAAAAGAAATTTTAAGAGAATTGAACTACAATTAAGAGGAAGACCAATAAAAAGACAATGAAGGAATCAATTTTGTATCAAAGCATAGGAGTGCTCATGTATAGCAGAAATATGCAGAGGCGAAACTCAAGGAGTAGGTCAAGGAATACTTGTAACAAATACAACCCTCCAAATAGAGATGAGGCACATTCATATGAGGTTGGAGGCAATGGACAATGATCTGGAAAGAGGATCTAACATAGGAAATGTTTGTCAAGTAGAAGAAGGATCTTCTACTGAAGAAGGTGAATACTTAGAAAAGGAGATAATACTAAATATGATAGCTAAGATGAGTTCCATAAGAAAGATGGCATGCATGTATATGAAAGCAATTTAAATGTTGTTGAATTAATGGATTAGATCAATACCATGAATAAATATGTTTATTATGAATATTTAATAAAGAGAAAAGAGTGAAGTATGTGATGACAAGATTGAAGGGTCATGCAACCATATGGTGGGATGAAGTGCAAGGAAATAGAAGTAGGAAAGGAAATTCTAATATTAAGGGTTGGGACATAATGGTGGCTAAATTCAAAGGCAATATCATGACTAAATATTACCAGTTAAATATTTTCAAGAAATTTTAGAACCTTAGACAAAATTTTATGTTGGTAAGGGAGTACACTAAATAATTTTATAAATTAAACATTAAAGTTGGTCATCTTGAAGAGGATGCTGAAAATGTTGCTAAGTACATTAATGGTTTGAGTTATGAAATTAAATATGAGATAAGTATATTATCCCTAAGGATATTTGAAGAGGCATTTCAGGCTCCTTTCAAAGTAGAAGAGAAAATCACTAGAAAACAAATCCAGAAGAGTTGAGGAAGAAGTGTTGCAAGAGGAAAGGACAACAAAGTGGTAGAGGAAGATTTCAACCCTCAAGAGAAGAAGGTGGAAGTTCGAGTAGTCAGTCACCGAGAGGAGGTGAATCTAGAGGCAAAATATATTTCTCAGTAGGCAGAGGCAAAGGAAAATACTACCAACCCAAGTATTAAAGATGTGGAAAACTGGAACATATGTCATGGGAATGTCCAAAAAATAATTTAGCAGCTAAAGAAGTGCACATGTGGCATAGGAAAAAGAATAAAGTGTGAATTCAATTGCAATAGAAGAAATCCATGAAGCATGAGATTCATTATTGATGAAGAAAGTTGTAATAAAATAAAAGAAGGAAGCCAAGGAGCCAATGCAGAGGAAAATTTTGTTCAGAATTGTACGTAATTCAAAGGGTAAGTGTTTCAAAGTTGTGAATGATAGTGGTAACACAGAAAATTTGGTCTCTGCTGAGATGGTAGAAAATCTAGATTTGAAGACAATAACACACCATACTCCTTATCAAGTGTCATGGCCACAAAAAAGGTCATCAAATTTTAGTGAATGAACAATGCAAGGGGGAATTTCATATTTGCAACTACAAGGATGAGGTATTATGTGACATAATTCCCATGGATATTTGTCATATTTTGTTGGGAATAACATGGCAGTACAAAAGAAAGGTTATTTATGATGGTAGAAGGAACACTTATACACTTGATAAATATGGTTAGAGACACACATTGTTACCATTGCAAGATGGAGTGAAGGAAGAAGTTGGTATTACTGTGTTGTTAATGAGTGGAAAGGAGCTACTACAGGAAGTTAAGAAAAAAGAAGTGCATTTTTCATTGATTGGAAAGCCCAAGGTAATTCTTACTAGCACAAGTTTAGATGATTTTCTTGAAGAGCTCAAAGTTATGTTGGTTTAATTTTCTAATATACTTTTTGATGATTTTCAAAGCAAATTACCAGGATCCTATTAGAAGCATTAGTCATCGTATATACATATTCCCTAGATCAAGTCTTCCAAATAAAGTAGCATACAAAATGAATCCAAAAGAAAATGAAGAAGTGGAGAGACAAGTGCAAGAGCTATTGGATATGGGTCTCATCAAGGATCATTTGGGCCCATGTGTTGTTCCTATAGTGCTCATCCCAAATAAGGATGGTGGATGGAGAATGTGTATTGATTCCAAAACCATCAATAAAATTACAATTAGATATAGATTTCCACTTCCATGCATTGATGATTTAATAGAATGTTTGAGAAATGCCAAGTATTTTTTCTAAGTGATCTGTAAACTTCCATGGATATTCCATTAGATAGTTAATCACAACATATCTAATTAAACTATATTTAAAAATCCGAAATCTACACTATCATTATTTTATTTATTTTTAGATTTCTGGATTTCTGGATTATTATTAATTTTGTGTGCATGCAAATTAAAATTATGCAGAAAATGGAGAATGATGAAATAAAAAATCACAAACTATTATTTGACACAAGATATAACTTGGGAAACTCTTTTGAAAGAAATCCCAGCTAGAAGGTGAGGTCACTCTGTTCTCTTTCTCTGAATAGAAAATGGTTGCGAGTATAAATTAGAACTATGGCATGTGGCCCGTGGGTTACTACATTGAAACAATCCTCTCTATGTCCTCTATCCCCTATCCCTCTAGATTATTTTTTCTCATCTATGGAATAAAATCACTCAAAAATAATGGAACCCCTTTTCTTCCTTGTGGTTCGGTTATAACACAACCCAGCCTACTACTATCTAGGTTTTACTACCCCAACTCTTAACCAGAGTTACAAAATGGAATCTTCTAGGGTCTTCTTCATCATAATCACATGGATAGAATCTTTTCCATGAATAATGGGGGTTGACATGGCATCCTCTCAAATTATGGTGGTGAAAACATGAAGGTCAATTTTCGAGTGGCATAAATTTTTCATATCGACTCCGATTAAGCAATTTTTACATTGCTAGAAAGGTATCTATGCGTAGAATATGAAAAAAATTTGCAGCACTAAAGTTGTAAAATTTTACCCCCAAAAATTGTCATTTGATGCCTCAAAATTCTCTTGAAAGGTTTTAGGTGCCAAACTGGGTCTCGTTGGTAAAAATGGTCTTGGGAGCTAATTCCTCCACTTTTTCCACTCTAAAAGAATTGGGATGGACTCACAAACAATAAAATGATCCAATTTGGATCACTAATATTGATCTAAAGAGTGGATACTATTGGATTAAGATCAAGGAAGGATATGAATGGAAATGAACATTTCAAACAAATTATGGATTGGATGAGTAATTGTGATGCCTTTTGGTCTCATTAATTCCCCTAACACTTTTAAGATGCTGATGAATGAGGTTTTAAAATGATTTATTGGTAAGTTTTTTGTAATATATCTAGATGATATCTTGGAATATGATCAAATATAGGAGGACCATTTGAGACATCTCAAGTTAGTCTTAAGAATATTACAAAGAGAATTTGTTGATTAATTTGAGGAAATTGAATTTTATGAAGAACGAATTGATATACTTGGGTTTTTTTATTTTTTAAGATGGTTTGAGGATGGTTCAAGAGAAAGTTAAAGAAATTATTGTTTGGCTTCTTCCAAAGAATGTCTTTGAGGCGAGAAGTTTTCATGGCTTAGCAAGATTTTATTTAAATTTTAATAGGAACATTAGTAGCATTTGTGCTCCTATTGTGGAGATAATGAAGGAAGTAAAAAACCATTCATATGGATAGTAGTGTTGTGCTATACAACAATCCCCATTTATTTTAATAAATGGGGACCCTTTAGAAATAAATAGGACATTTATTTTTTTTAAATTTTAGCTTTAAATCAAAAAATTTAGGAAATAAAGTTTCTTTTTCTGTTCCTCTTTCACTCCATAGTGTGCATCGCAATTTGCATAGCTTACAAACATAAACGACTTAAAAATCCACTAAGTCATGCGACCTGCGATGTGCGCTAAGTTCTTTACAAAGTCATATCAAAATCTTATTGCAAACACTTTAATCACCATTATAAACCAAAATCACATCGCGCCTCGTTTAAACAATTGAACTTATATGCAATTTGGTGAAAGTTGCAATTACGCAAACCCAATGAGCCAATAAAGAAATAAACATAAAGTTCCAAAGTTCGATAAAGCGCAATAGCTTGACTTCTTAAATATGCACTTTGCATTCGCAGGACATAACTAAGAGAAAACTCATTTACCGCATAAAAGTTGAGATGTGCGATTTGCACAAATCACATTTCGCAGGATTTATGGGTAATATCATAAATGGAAATAGTTATAAGTTGCAATATGTGATGAATGGTAGTTAATTACTCGAGCATGCGAAATGACTCATTTCAAATCAAACTGAATATGAGATCCAACGTCTTAAATTGATCGATAGATATTTCATGTGAAGGTGTAAGAGATTTTATTTTAAATGATTATTGATGATTAACGACATTTAATAGAAATAAGGTTTTGATAGATTCATATCTACTTCGAGCGTGTTTTGAAATGATTGAATGCCATATTTGTTTCAATTATGTTCTCCTCTCTGTTCTCTATATTTTTAATGTTTTCTCTGTTTGCTTAAAATCAGGAAACTACTTAACGGAGCAAGGAAATTAGAGATGAACAATAAAGGCAAAGAGATTGCCCAAGTTTCGTCCACTGAAGACTCAGATATGTCTCCCCTATTCTCAGACACCACCTGCAACAAGGAATGTGGAATTTTTTCATGGGAGGCAATGTATCAGTTTTTTGAAGATTAAAAGCCAACGATAATAGTCAGAGTTGGTACAGCAGGCGCATCAGTTCCTTTAGACCCGACCTATTTTTACGTTGCATGTTCATTCATCCATAAGGTAGCAGCAAGGCCAAATATTTTCCCCTATACAGATATGGTTAAATGGGTAATTGACCACTTAAACATAGAAGATATAACATTCGAGGATTCAAAGGGTGAGAATATTGGTTCGTTCAGGGCAGAAGATTTGAGGACAATGTACCACTTACCTGTCCCGCAACAGAACTATGACAAAGCTTTTCTTCAAAGCTTTAGAGAAAAACATCCAGACCTAATGAAATTCATAAAGGAAAGGAAGGAAGACCAGGGAAAGCTTAAACGAGATAAACTAGGTACGTACCCAATATCACAAATCCCTTCCCCTTACCGTTATTCTGCTGGTATGTTGTGCAGATTATTCACAAAACCTGATACCACTAGGTTTTCTGTAGATTGGGTCCCATTGATTGACGCAATCGTCAATTCCTTAATTTTGAATTAGGAAAATATCCTGTATGATAATTTAGCCAGAAACATCATGGAGTAAAGGAGTAAAATAAGTGTTTCATCTAGATAAATACCCCCCTTTTATATGAGTGCCTATGTCAAGGACACAATTTGCTTTTCTTCTATTTTTCCTACCATGGATGGAAATAGACATCCCAATACCCTACCCCAATCCACATTTACCACAAAGCCCTTTGGGATTCAGACTTCCATTTTCATTTTTACAAAATTTTCCATAGAGTCATGTTGCCTATGCACAAGATGATATTCAATGAGAAAGCCCCTAGGGTTTCCAAAGAGGCTAGCTCAAACATTCTGCCAGTTTTTAGATGGTTTGTAGATGAAAGTTTCACATATGTCATAATATTTGGTAGTTATGCTTCTCCTCATGTTCTACCATATTATGTTCCTGATAAGTTACTTGCAAGAGAAATTTCCTACTAGCTTGCTGTAAATGGTATTTCAAAACAACTTAAAGATGTTAAGAAGGTCGTTTGGCCTAATTTCCCTTTACAATGCAGTACTTTTTCACTTTATGATATTGGTCATGCCTACAAGGAAGTTTCAAAGGTTAATCTATTAAATTTGGCTGCAATGCCAAGACAAACACATGACCCCAATGATGTGATTAAAAATTACATCACAAAGCTCAAAGTAAAACCTTTTGTGAAAGAGATAGATATATTTAATGATTTCTTTCAAGGTATTGAAAATTTTTCAGATGTACTTAAGTTTTCATCCAGTTAACTCAATCAAGATGAATTAGAAGCTTTCAAAGCATACAGAAACAAGAGATTGGAAAAGATTCATCTGGATTTATTGACTATTGAAGATGTCAACATACCTACTCCAAGTATTATCTTGGATAATGAAGTGAAAGACATGTCTGAAGATGAGTCATGGAAATCAGAAGATCAATCTCAGAATTCAGATTATTTTAAAAATGAATCCGAAGATAGAAAGGAGAACCCAGAAAAGATAATTGATCAAGAAATCCAACAGATTGAGATATAGGAGAAAGGAGGAAGCAATATAACAAAGTTAAATTCCCAAGAAGTTCAACGCAATCAAGATACACTTGTTCAGTCAAGAAAATCTCAACCAAATAATTTGAATAGTGAATGGGATGAGTTTTCTAAAAAAATAAAAAATCCTCAAATAAATCTCAATACTGATCAAGCTACTAGTTTTCAGACGCGAGAACATTCTAAGAAGTAAGTGGAAACTGTTACTCCACTACAACAAGTTCCTGAAATTCATGATCGAGAGATCATCTTGGATTATCTCACAGAACATATAGTGTTACAAGTTGAGGAAATACCTTTGTTGGATGTCTTCTACAGTCCTAGTCATAAGGTTGTAGTCAAGAGAAGAAAAATGAGAAGAATTGATGATCCAGTCATAAACCTCACAAATGAATCTATTGATATTTTATGGAAGGATCCTCTAGCTGATCCTACTGAACATTTAACCAAACTATCACAGTTTGCAGGGGAATATGCTACTGCCACTCTTGATAAATCTATTGAGGTTAAAATGTTACTGAAGCAAAGAGAAGACAGAATACAAGAATTAGAGAGACTGTTAAATCAAGAAAAGTATAACTCCAGCAAGTAAATGGAATTGAAAATGTCCCAATTTCAAAATGATTTCGAAAGTCTTAATTTACAGCATCAAGTACAACTCACTGAGAAGAAAACACAACTGGAAGAAGCAATGAACATATTACAAAGCCATCCATAGCTAGATCAGTTCATAAAGGAAGCATTGGATGTAAATGCTAAGTTAAAGCAACAAAAAGAAGTATTTTTCCAACAAGATTCTATTAACGGCTCTTATTGTGACTCAAGTAAAATATTGATCTAGCAAGTAGCTATCCAGAAACTTGACTGTGAGAAGATCGGAAAGAAAATCAATGAACACATTTAATGGCAAGCATCAGACTCAGGCAAGGAAGCTGATCTACCCCAGATAGACAAATCCCACAAGGAGATCTTATTTAAGGATTGGGAAGCATAAATAAAGAAAGCAGAGAAAGCAGTAGCGAAAGCATCAAGGATGACAAAGGAAATTACTGAATCTGTATGTGAACAGTGATTGAAATCATAACTTATTAAAGAGTGCACGTCTAAATTGCTCTCAGAAGTCAAACAACTATAAACATAGTGGAAACCAAAAGCAGAAATGCAGGATGAAACAATTAGAAAGGTAAATAAGTTTGATCAAGAAAATTATTGGAATTTTCTGATCAAACCTTATCATCAGTACGAGACCTTGTAGTCTTTAACAGATTCGACAAGAAGATCACAACCAACACTCTTAAATGTGGTATTCAAGGGACAAGTCAGATCAATTATTTCGCAGCCAGCTCAACTCAAGCCCATGCTAGATATTTGTCAACTTCGGGATCACATCCAAAAGAAAGATTGGAATTCATAAGCCATATTGTTACTTTATTTTCCTAGATTGTAGTCAAAGTTAGTATTACGATGATGGTTGTTTGAAACCTCCTGCATTTTTATGTAATAATATATTTTTAAAACATAGTTAGTTTAGTATTTAAACCCCTCTCATGCATTTAGAGAAGGGTCCAGAAATTTGTCAAAAACATTTTCAAAGAATGCACTATTATAAGTTTGTGAATGCTTTGATCAATTAATGGAACACAGTCTATTATCGTTTGACATTTGAAGCTCTTTAACTAATGTTGCACTATTTTACTCTTTAAATTGCTTTAAAGTGAGGAGGATTAGATATCTACTATCAGTTTACATGAGTAGAACTTCATACATATGGTACTTCTATTCACTTGTATTAAGTCTTGCTTTCTAGATTGACGGTCATCTTTTTATTGCATTATATATTTGAGACATCATTATAGATGAATGTTACATGCTCTTCTATACTAATATTTGACTGTGATTTCTTATTAGATATATAATCGCACATATGAGTGCGATATACTTTCCACAATTCTTCTAATCAAACTATTTTGTTAGAAGAATCATCTTACATAATTTTAATCTCTTTCAAGTATTAAATAAACTACATTACTAATAGTTGAGAGATATCTCTTTACATCGCATAAAGGAAGAAACACCCTTGGTATATAGTAGAATAAATAGTTTAAATAGATGCATGTGATAGATTATAATCATTTTTCATTGCATGTTGTATAATCAAAACACACCCAAAATCATCCTTATTGGGACACTAGTCCCACTATTCCAAGTTGGAGCCACCACACCACACGGAAAAGGAGTTGCTTTAAGGTATGGACCGAGTGGTTTTCCCCCATGTTGTGGCAGTGAATTCTGAGGCCTCAAAATTTTGGCGCTAGAAGGAGGGCCTTGTGAATGGAAAGAAGGTATGATCAATCTAAAGGTCAATCTAAAAGTCTCTGTCCCTCTAGATCCCCATCAACTTCCATAAAATTATCTAGATCCTCATATTTAAAACCTAAAGTTGATCATCCTTCTCCTAAGTCTCCTAATGATACTCAACCCATACTCTCTCCCAAATTTTATCAAAATTCCCCTAAAGTTCATTCTTTGATAGAAAATTTAGAGAGAGTATCCGTTTCTGCTGAAAAGCCTGAACCTTCTCAAACATCTGAGATTAGTATTTCGTCTTCTTTACAACCTCGAAGAATATTAACTCGATCATAGAGTCAAAAGATAGGAATTCTTCCTTTTGAATTTCCCATCGTAGTACTCAGAAGAGAATAAAGAGGACTCAATCAGAGTCAATCGCCAGCAAGATCTTATCTCATTCACCTCCATTGCCTCCACTCATTTCCACCACTTTCACTCCAACAATCAGTGTTACTTTAACTAGTTCCAGTACTCAAACTACTGTCCCTTTGACTAGTTCTAACACTCAGCCTACCTCTTCTTCAACTCAAACTCATTCCATCACATCCACCCAAGGTCTAATTTCATGCCAAGTACATCCACCAAATGTAAGACCATGGAACAATCCAACCCGCTCCTCTTCATGCTCTACCAAAAGCACCTGAAAGATGGTTACCTAAGTTAAATCCTGATGATGGTCTTCCAGCAGAAGAACACATTCATAATTATATGTTATCCATCAATCTAAAAGAAGTAGTTGAAGAGGATTGTGTTGTAAGATTATTTCCATACACTCTCGTAGGATCTGCAGGATCTTGGTATTTTTCACTGCCTGCCCACTCTATAACTAGCTGGAATATGTTCGAAGAATAATTTCTAGCTAAGTTTAGGGATGACAGGACCACTGCAATGCTCATCAATGATTTATCAAATCTAAAGGCTAAATCAGGGGAGAAAAGAAAAAATTTTAATTCAAGATTTAATAAATTGCTCAATAGAATTCCTACTACATCAGTTCCTGGCACAGAAGTTCAAATCGAGTGGTATATTTCATCTCTTCCATCCAATATAGCTATTTTTTTTTATAGAGAAAAACTACCTACACTCGCAGAGAACATGAAGGAATATTTTTCTGTGGAGAAACACATAACCGCTCTTGAGAAGAAGAATTCTCAAGAAGACAAAAAATCAAAGAAGGTATCCTTCAGATATTATTCGAAAAAGAAGCCATCTAAAGACTCGTTTAATGTAGAAGGTCTTCAAAAAAATTTGAAGACTATGACAAATGAGATGGCAAATATCAAGAAACAAGTCACTGAAATTTCTAATTCCAAAAAGACTTTCAGACCCTTCAAGAAAGGTCAGTCCTCTAGTACTCAACCACAAAACATCATATCTAATGTTGAGTCTGATCAAGATACTGAGGAAGAGCAAACAGAGGAAGAAGAAAATGAAGAAGAAGAAGGCGTTGAATTAAATGGAATGTGGGATTTCATCCTACCAAATGAAGAACAAGAAGAAGCTTTGCTTGTAAGTACAAGAAGCAAAAAGACTACTGAAGCAACACACCCAAGTCAACAACAGAAGAATTCAACTACTGCTAAGGATAAAATAGTAAGTAAAAATTCTACTTCAAAGGCTACACAAAAAAGTCTTGTTACTTCAGATACTCCACCTACATCAAAGACAATGGTAGTCTCAGACACTATTGAGTATAATGTAATTGAATATATGAAGAAAAATAGGGCCAAAATTTTAATTCATGAGCTTACTAAATTAAAGCAGCAACAAAAATCTTACTTAGAGACTTGAATGCAGTCCCTGATTTAGCTTTACCTACTCCAGTAGTAGTGCAAGATGCTAATGAAATGGTTAAGACACCTTCTCCTTCAACTAAAATTGATGCTACATATTTGATTATGATAGGTGATCAATCCATCTCTCATACTTCTCCATTTCTCTTCACCTATGAGATCTTTATAAAAACATTCATAATTGTTTAATAGACTCAGGGGACTCCTCTAATATAATGCCAAAATAATTTTGTGCTAAATTTAACATAACTCCTCATAGTTCTCTTATTCATATAGTACAACTTGATAGAACCAGAGTAGAGGTGGTAGAAGAAATAAAGTTATGTTTCTATCAGATTGTCATCAAATCCCAAGGTTGCTCAAATAATCAATCTATTGGTGGTTGATATTCCTGAGTTTTACGAGTTAGTATTAAGCAGAGACTGGTATGAAAAGCTTCATGGATATTTTGCAACAGACTGGTCATATATGTGGCTACCATATAATGGAAAGCCAAATCAAATCCGGATAGACCGTGAAAATTTCATGAAACATACAGTCACCAATCTTGAAGGAATTAATGAGCCAGTAGCATTCAATAATAACATTATTGGAAATTACTTGGCAGAATCATTTTTGGGAACTTTCAACGCTCAACCATCACCCTTTTTTTATAATGCAGTTATTTCTCAGATCGAGAATTTTTCCTAGACAAAAATTTCAAAATGTATAAGTTTTGTAGATAAACCAGTAGTTAATTATTTATTTTGGACTCTTTATTTTGACGATTCTAAATCTGAAGATGGTGCAGGAGCTGGCTGTATTTTAATAAGCCCAAAAAAAGAAAAAACCATGTTAGCCTACAGACTTGAATTCAAATGCACAACAACATAGTTGAATACGAAGAATTAGTCCAAGGTTTGTACAAAGATATTGATATTAACATTAAATATCTTAAAGTCTTATGAGATTCATAAATCATTGTTAGAAAGGTAAGAAATACCATTCATTGTAACTCTGGACATTTAAAGCATTACCAATCATTAGTCCAAGAATTAACCATTCATTTCTTAGCCTTTAATATTTCTTCCATGCCTAGAATGTGAAATGCTAGTGCAGATCTATTGGCTAATGTAGCATCAAAATTAATTCCATCCCAAGAGTTTAGTCCCGATAGATTTTCTAATGAATTAATTTTTAGACCATATGTTCTTGACAATATTACCAATTGGAGAGTATTCAATAATGATTCAGATATCATATATTTTTTAACACCTGAAGGATCTTATGATAGTCAAATTTTGGATGAAAATGAACATAATATTCAAATTAAGGAAGAACAAGATGAAAATCCAATTCCTAAGTTTTTTGTCAAGTTAGAAGACCTATATGATCTGAAATATAGGTTTAAAAGAGTTACTAACTCAAAAACTCAAAATTCTACCTTAAGATTTGAATTAGTAAATCTACGAACTGACGAAAAACCTCAAAATTTCAATCTAGGTCTTGGTCTATCTTCCAAAGAAATATTATCATTTATCAGGTTGTTTAGAATGTACAAAAGTATCTTTTCTTGGGATTATACTAACCTTAAAACATATGATACTTCTGTGATTGAACACACAATTCCTATGATTTGAGATGAAAAACCTATACAACAAAAATTGAGGAAGATTCACCCATATCTTGAAAATAAAATCAAAACTGAGTTGAATAAACTCTTCAAAGCAAAGATCATCTTTCCAGTTAGGAATTCTAAATGGGTTTCAAATTTGGTACCCGTTAGGAACAAAAATGGCGATATTAGAATTTGTATTGATTTTAGGAATTTAAACAAAGCATGTCAAAAGGAAAACTTTCCATTACCAACCATGGAACAAGTACTAAAAATAGTAGTTGGTTCTGAATTTATGTCTTTTCTAGATGGATTCTCGGGATATAACCAAATTCTCATACATCCAGATGACATACTAAAGACTGCATGCAGGACTAAGTGGGTAACTTACGCCTATCAAAATATACCATTTGGATTAATTAATGTAGGTGCCACTTTTCAGAGAGCTATGGACACAGCTTTTAGGGGGCTTATCAATAAATCAACGTTTATTTATTTAGATGACATCATAGTCTTTTTTAAACAAGTAGCCAATCATGTGAAAGACCTAAAGCAAGTCTTTGAGAGATGTAAAAGGTATGTCATCTCATTAAACCCAAAGAAATCATTTTTTGCTTTAGAGGAAGGAAAACGTTTAGGATTCATTGTATCAAAGAAAGGTATATATATCGATCCTAAAATAATTGAAGAGATTAAAAGAATTCCTTTCCCTCATAACAATAAATCTATGCAGTCATTTCTTGGGAAAATAAATTTTGTAAAAAGGTTTGTCCCTCACTTTTCGCAAATAGTTTTACCATTGCAAAACATGATTAAGAAAAATTCAGTCTTTAAATTGGGACATAATGAAAGAGAAGCATTTGATTTGATCAAACAATCTATTGTCAATGCTCCATTCCTGAATACCCCACAATTTTCTTAATCCTTTTACTTTATATAATTTTTCATCAGATACATCATACGTTGTTGTTTTAACACAACTTAATGACCAACAAATTGAAGCACCAATATCATTTTTAGTTCCAATTTGCAAGGTGCAGAACTAAATTATTCATCTGTCGAGAAGCAAGAATTTGTTGTCTTTAAAGCTATAAATCATTTTAGGCCTTTTCTCCTAAAAACTCACACCAAAATCATATTTCCATTCTCTGTAGTGAGACAATTATAAATGCAAAGAGAATTAGGAGAGAAAAGGGCTAACTGGGTTACTGCTTTACAAGAATATGATGTAGAAATTAGACCCTTTAAAACTGTTAGAGGTCAAGTTTTTTGTAAAATTATAACAGGAGTATCCCATTTATCATCAGAATAAGATTCAGGTAATGATTTACAAATATCAGAGGTAAGCCTCAACGATGCACAATCAGAATATGTTGGTCTCATATTCTATTTGAAAAATGGATATGCTCCAACCCAACTTAGTTACAAAACAAAACGTGCTTTGAGATTAAATGCCAAGCAATATGAAATAATCAAAGATGTATTGTTTAGAAGAAACTTTGATTCTGTACTACTAATATGCTTAGAAAATTCTGAAGCAGAGAAATTCTTGCAGTAACTCCATGATGGACTAGTTGGAGGACATTTTGGGGGAAATACGACAACACACAAAATCCTACATGTAGGTTTCTATTGGCCTACACTTTTCAAATATGCTCACAAATATGCAAGAAAATGCAAAGTGTGTCAAAGTGCATTTGGAAGACAAAGGAAACCAACCTTCCCATTACAACCAGTTAACATCGAACAACCATTTGAACAATGTGGATTAGATATAATAGGTGAGATTATTCCTAACTCTTCCAAACAACATATATATATTCTCACAGCTACAGATTACTTTACTAAATGGGTGGAAGAAATTATATGGAAGGTATCCAAATATGAGAATATCATTGATTTCATTGACCAATATATCATAACTAGATTTGGATTACCTACTGCTTTAATGTTTGATAATGCATCTTACTTCTCAGGAACTGCTATGATGGAATTTGCAAACAAAAGAGGTTTTAAACTTAAGTATTCTGCAAATTATTACCCGCAAGGAAATGATTTAGCAGAATCCACAAACAAAAATCTTATTAGAATAATTAAACGAACTGTTGATCAAAACCAACGAAATTGGCACAAATAATTAATATTTGCTCTTTGGGCAGACCAAATAACTCAGAAATCTTCTATTGGCACTTCTCCATTCAATCTTTTTTATGGAAAATAAGTTGTGCTTCCTACAAATGTAGTCATTCCCTCTCTTGCCTTAGTTCAATTCATTAATGAATCTCCTTCCTCTTCACTACAACTTAGACAATGTCAAATTCTTAAGCTAGAAGAAGAAAGAGAAAAATCTAAGCATACTTATGCACATCATCAACAAATAGAAAAAATTTCATTTGATTCAACTTCTGTTACTCAAAAAAAATTTCAAATTGGTGATCTAATATTGAAATGGGATAAAGCGCATGAGGAAAAATGTAAACACACTAAGTTTCAAAAACTCTAGCTAGGTCCATTTCAAATAATTGAAGAAATAGACCCATCAACATTCTTATTGCAAGATCTATCAGGCAATAGAGATTCTTTACCTGTTAATGGGAATATTTTGAAAATATACTTTTCATAGGAGGTAACCCCTTATATTCCTGTATACTAGTGTCTTTTTCTTTTCTATTAGGAAAATAAAAGTTTCTTAGTATAAATTTTTGGCTTTTCAAATAAACATCTCAGATTATCCTTTTTTATTTATCACTTATAGAAATAAGAAATGTTAAGGAAACAATCGAAATATTTGAAAGACATATAGATTTTATTTTCACTGAAAGATGCAATTTCACTGAAGTTATTTATTCTCTGACGAACTATCATTTTTATATATCATGATTATTCTGTTATCAGTCAAGAAAAGAATCTTTAACGGAGTAAAGACTCTTTCACAGAAAATCAATCTAAAACTCAATATTATCATCCAGAAATCCTCAAAAGGACCAATGATTTACCCCATCCAGGAAAACTTATTAATTTTTAGAAGAAATTCAAAAACGATTATACTAGAAAAGCTTAAAAGATAATAAGTCTCATCGCGAGCTTGTTTACCATGTTCATAAGGAAATAATTAAACTGATATTACCAATACTACCTACCAAAATAGGGTAATGAATTGAGATTATATCAAGAGGACAAGGGGTCTCATCAAGAGCCATCTTGATTAGTTTAATTACAACTAGTGAATGGCATTGTCATTATTTGGTTACCAAGCCAAGACAATGGCTTTTAAGTAAATAAAAATATGATACAAAAATAAAAAGTTAAAAAAAAGATCAATTGTATAAAGTTATAATTTATTTTTGGGAATTGTAATAAATATTGGAGGGAACAATGAATCATTCCTGGGTAAAATGTAACGCTGCCAAGAGCTTAAATTGCCTATTGGATCAGAGGCTCTCCCTGTGATAAAAGAGTAAATATTTATAAAGATGATCTGTAAGAGCAATCTTCTTTATCTTTTTGAACTGAGTAAAGACTGGCATAGATTCTCATACTTATATTTTTAAAAAGAGGACTTCTTATGAATTTTAATTAAGAGAAATTTCGTTGCTTAGTAATATATTATTTGTTTGAAATTCATTCCTGCAACTTTTTTTATTTCAAAAAAGTTTTAAGAAATTTCAAAAAATTAGTCAGAGATATCTGGTTCTCCCAAGTGAATCACCAATTGTTGTGCTATACAACAACCCCCATTTATTTTAATAAATGGGGACACTTTAGAAATAAATAGGAGATATTTTTTTTTAATTTTAGCTTTAAATAAATAAAAAAAGGAAATAAAGTTTCTTTTGCTTTTCTGCTTTCACTCCTTAGTGAGCATCGCAATTTGCATAGCTTACAAACTTAAACGACTTAAAAATCCACTAAGTCATGCGGGCAGCGATATGTGCTAAGTTCTTTCCAAAGTCATATCAAAATATTATTGCAAACAATTTAATCACCGTTATAAACCAAAATCGCATCACGCCTCATTTAAATGATCAAACTTATATGCAATTCGGTGAAAGTTGCGATTACGTGAACCTATTGAGCAATAAAGAAATAAACATAAAGTTCCAAAGTCCGATAAAGCGCAGCCACTTGACTTCTTAAATATTCACTTCGCATTTTGCAGGACATAACTAAAAGCAAACTCATTTACCACATAAAATTTGCGATGTGTGATTTGCGGAGATCGCATTTCGCAAGATTTATGGGTAACATCATAAATGGAAATAGTTATAAGTTGCGATATGTGATGAATGGTAGTTAATTACTCGAACATGTGAAATGACTCATGTCAAATCAAACTAAATATGAGATCCAACATCTTAAATTGATCGATAGATATTTCACGTGAAGGTGTAAGAGATTAGATTTTAAATGATTATTGATGATTAATGACATTTAATAGAAATAAGGTTTTGATAGATTCATACCTACTTCGAGCGTGTTTTGAAATGATTGAATGCTCGATTTGTTTCAATTCTATTCTCCTCTCTTTTCTATATATTTTTAATGTTTGCTCTATTCACTTAAAATCAGGAAACCACTTAACAAAACAAGGAAATTAGAGATGAACAAGAAATTCAAAGAGATGCCCAAGTATCATCTATCGAAGACTCAGATATGTCTCCCCTATTCTCAGACACCACCTGCAACAAGGAATGTGGAAGTTCTTCATGGGAGGCAATGTATCAGTTTTTCAAAGATGAAAAGCCAAGGATAATAGTCAGAGTTTCTATAGCAGGCGCAACAGTTCCTTCAAACCCAACCTATTTTGACATTGCATGTTCATTCATCCATAAGGTAGCAACAAGGCCAAATATTCTCCCCTATATAGATATGGTTAAGAGTGTAATTGACCACTTAAACGTAGAAGATAGAACATTCAAGGATTCAAAGGGTGAGAATATCAGTTTCATTCAAGGCAGAAGATTTGAGGACAATGTACCACTTACCCGTCCCGCAGCAGAACTATGACAAAGCTTTTCTTCAAAGCTTTAGAGAAAAACATCCAGACTTGATGAAAGTCATAAAGGAATGGAAGGAAGACCAGGGAAAGCTTAAACGAGATAAACTCGGTACATACCCAATAGCACAAATCCCTTCCCCTTACTGTTATGCTGCCGGTATGTTGTGTAGATTATTCACAAAACCTGATACCACTAGGTTTTATGTACTTTGGGTCCCATTGATTGACACAATCGTCGATTCCTGAATTTTGAATTGGGAAAATATCCTATCTGATAATGTAGCCAGAAACATCATGGAGTATAGGAGTAAAAGAAGTGTTTCATCTAGATAAATACCCCCCTTTTACATGTGTGCCTATGTCATGGACGCAATTTGCTTTTTTTCTAGTTTTCCTACCATGGGATGGAAATGGATAGCCCAAGACCCTATCCCAATCCACATTTACCACAGAGCCCTTTGGGATTCATACTTCCATTTGTATTTTTACAAAATTTTCCATAGAGTCATGTTGCCTATGCACTAGATGGTATTCAATGAGAAATCCCCTAGGGTTTCCAAAGAGGCTAGTACAAACATTCTGATAGTTGCTAGATGGTTTGCAGAGGAAATTTTCACATATGTCAGAATATTTGGTAGTTATGCTTCTCCTCATGTTCTACCATATTATGTTCCTGATAAATTACTTGCAAGAGAAATTACCTACCAGCTTTTTGTAAATGGTATTTCAAAACAACTTAAAGATGCTAAGAAGTTCGTTTGGCCTAATTTCCCTTTACAGTGTGGTACTTTTTTACTTTTTGATATTGGTCATGCCTACAAGGAAGTTTCAAAGGTTAAACTATTAATTTTGGTTGTAATGCCAAGACGACCATATGACCCCAATGATGTGATTAAAAATTACATCACAGAGCTCAAAGTAAAACCTTTTGTGAAAGAGATAGATAGATTTGATGATTTCTTTCAAGGCATTGAAAAGTTTTCAGATGTACTTAAGTTTGCATCCAGTCAACTCAATCAAGATGAATTGGAAGCTTTCCAAGCATACAGAGACAAGAGATTGGAAAATATTCCTCTGGATTTATTGACTATCGAAGATGTCAACATACCTACTCCAAGTATTAGCTTGGATAATGAAGTGAAAGACATGTCTGAAGATGAGTCAGGGCAATTAGAACATCAATCTCAGAATTTAGATCATTCTGAAAATGAATCCAAAAATAGAAAGGAGAACCCAAAAAAGATAATTGATCAAGTAATCCAAGAGATTGAGATACAAGAGAAAGGAGGAAGTAATGGAACAATGTTAACTTCCGAAGAAGTTCAGCATAGTCAAGATACACTTGATCAGTCAGGAAAATATCAACCAAAGAATTTGAATAGTGAATGGGATGAGTTTTCTAAAGAAATAAAAACTCCTCAAACAAATCTCAATACTGATCAAGCTGCTAGTTTTCAAACGCCAGAACATTCTCAGAAGTCAGTGGAAACTGTTACTCCACTACAACAAGTTCCTGAAATTCATGATCGAGAGATCATCTCAGATTATCCCACAGGACAGATAGTGTTACAAGTTGAGGAAATTCCTTCGTTGGATGTCTTTTACAGTTCTATGAATAAGGTTGTAGTTAAGAGAAGAAAAATGAGAAGAATTGATGATCCAGTCACAAACCTCACAAATAAATCTGTTGATATTTTATGGAAGGATCCTTTAGCTGATCCTACTAAACATTTAACCAAAATATCACAGTTTGCAGGGGCATATGCTACTGCCACTGTTGATAAAGCTACTGAGGTTAAAATTTTACTGAATCAAAGGGAAGAAAAAATACAAGAATTAGAGAGACTGTTAAATCAAGAAAATTCTAACTCCAACAAGCAAATGGAATTGAAAATGTCCCAATTTCAAAAGGATTTTGAAAGTCTTAATTTACAGCATCAAGTACAACTCACTGAGAAGAAAACACAACTGGAAGTAGCAATGAACATATTACAAAGCTAGCCACAGCTAGAGCAATTCATAAAGGAAGAATTGGATGTGAATGATAAGTTAAAGCAACAATAAGAAGTATTTTTCCAACAAGCTTCTATTACTGACTCTTATTGTGACTCAAGTAAAATATTGATCCAGAAAGTAGCCATCCAGAAACTTGAATGTGAGAATATTGAAAATAAAATCAATGAACACATTCAATGGCAAGCACCAGACTCAGGAAAGGAAGTTGATCTACCCCAGATACACAAATCCCACAAGGAGATCTTATTTATGGATTGGGAAGCACAAATAAAGCAAGTAGAGAAAGCAGCACCGAAAGCATCAAGGATTACAAAGGAAATTATTGAATTTGTATGTGAACAACTATTGAAAGTAGAACATATTAAAGAGTGCATGTCTGAAGTGCTCTCAGAAGTCAAACAACTAGAAACACAGTGGAAACAAAAAGCAGAAATGTAGGATGAAACAATTAGAAAGGTAAATATGCTTGATCAAGAAAATTATTGGAATTTTCTGATCAAACCTTATCATCAGTACCAGACCCTGCAGTCTTTAACAGATTCGACAAGAAGATCATAGCCATCACTCTCAAATGCACTATTCAAGGGACAGGTCAGATCGAGGATTTCACAGCCATCTCAGCTCAAGCCCATGCTAGATATTCGTCGACTTCAGGATCAAATCCAAAAGAAAGATCAGAATTCATAAGCCATATTGTTACTTTATTTTCCTAGATTCTAGCCAAAGTCAGTCTTACGAGGATGGTTGTTTGAAACCTCCTGTATTTTTATGTAATAATCTATTTTTAAAAGATAGTTAGTTTAGTATTTAAACCCCTCTCATGCATTTAGAGAAGGGTCCACACATTTTTCAAAAATATTTGAAAAGAATGCACTATTGTAAGTTTGTGAATTCTTTGATGAATTAATGGAATACAGTCTATTATCTTTTGACATTTGAAGTTGTTTAACTGATGTTTCACTACTGTACTCTTTAAATTGCTTTAAAGTGAGGAGGAGCAGATATCTACTGTCAGTTTACATGAGTAGCACTCCATAAATATGGTACTTCTATTCACTTGTATTAAGTCTTGCTTTCTATATTGATATTCATCTTTTTATTGCATTATATTTGAGATGTCATTATAGATGAATGTTACATGCACTTCTCTAATAATATTTGTCTGTGATTTCTTATTAGATATATAATCACACATATGAATGCAATATACTTTCCACAATTCTTCTAATCAAACTATTTTGTTAGAAGAATCATCTTACATCATTTTCATCTCTTTCAATTGTTAAATAATCTACATTACTAATAGTTGAGAGATATCTCTTTAGATCGTGTAAAGGAAGAAACACCCTAGGTATATAGTAGAATAGGTAGTTTAAATAGATGCATGTGATAGATTAGAATCATTTTTCATTGCATGTTGTATAATCAAAACACACCCAAAATAATCCTTATTGGGAAACTGGTCCCACTATCCCCAGTCGGAGCCACCACACCAAACGGAAAAGGAGCTACTTTAAGGTCCGAGCTGGGTGGTTTTCCCCCATGTTGTGGCAACGAATTCTGAGGCCTCAACAAGTAGTAGTTCATAGAAATTTCAAATTGCTAAAACAAAATATAACATAACAAATTGTCTTAGCGTTACTAGATTTTAATAATATTTTTCAAGTTGAAATAGATGCAAGAGGAGCTATTATTGGAGCTTCTTAAGCCAAGAGGGGAGACTAATTACCTATTTCAATGAAAAAATAAATGAAGAAAAAAAAAATATTCCTCCTATGATAAAGAATTCTATGCCATAGTTCAAGTTTTAAATAAATGGAGACAATATTTCATGTCCAGGGAATTATTTTTTTGTATTGACAATCATGCTTTACAATTTACCAGCAATCAACCAAAATTGACCAAAGGCATGCTAAGTGGGTAGAATTTCTGCAAAATTTTACATTTATAATTAGCACACAAGTGGTACATGAAACAAGGTTGTTGATACATTGGGTAGAATTAATTTAATTCTACATGAATTTCACGTTACTTTTTTGGGATTTGATGAGCTAAAGGAGACGTATAGAGATGATGTAGATCTTAAGGTTTCATATGTAGCATGTGAAAATCTAGTTAGTATGGCCAGAACTTAGTGGTTGAGTTACATGATTCAAGAAGGTTTTTTATTCAAGGATAGTAAGCTTTACATACCAAAATGTTCATTTATGGACAATTTGATAAAGGAAAATGATAGTGGGATATTTTTAGGACACTTTGCGTAGGATAAAACATTTTCTTTGATAAATGCTTTTTATTTTTGGCCAGGTATCTAAGTTGATGTGAAGATATTTTTTGAAAGGTGTAAAGTATGTCAGCATGCTAAAGTAAGGATCTATAATGTAGGTTTATATCAACCATTACCCATTCCAAGAAAATAGTGGGCTTTTGCAAGCATGGATTTTGCATTGGTGTTACCTTGAAATTAAAGAGTTAATGATTCTATTTATGTTGTTGTGGACATATTTTAAAAAATAACACATTTTATAGCTTGTACAAAGACCAGTGATACAACCAATGTTCCTCATTTATTCTTTAGAGATATTGTAAGGTTTCATGATTTTCCTAAAAATTTTGTTTCAGATAGATATAAAATATTTGTAGGTCATTTTTGGAGAACTTTATGGAAGAAACTAGGCAGTATCTTGAATTTTAGTTTAGCTTATCACCTACAAACTAATGGAAAATAGAAGTGATAAACAAAAGCTTAGAAAATATCTTGATAACTTGGGTAAGTGAACATCCTAAATAGTGGGATCAAGTAATTTCTCACGTTTTGTTTGCATATAGTGATTCACCCAATGGAAGCACAAGAATGAGCCCATTTCAGATGGCCTTGGAATGCATCCAAGGGGAATTTTATGAATTGAGAAATTTGGGAAAGAAATAATTGAGTGTTGATGGTGAATAATTTGTAGCAAGCCTGCAAGAATTGTAGAAAAGATTTAAACAATAGTTGCAAGAGAAAAATAACAAGTATAAACAAATAGAAGATATGAGAAGAAGACAATTGGACTTTGAAGTTGGTGACATAGTCATGGAATATCTCAGAAAGGAAAGGTTTCTTATAGGGACATATAATAAAATAAAACTTAAGAAAATTGGTCGATGTAATATTAAGGAAAAGAAAATATTCTAATTCTTATGAGTTATAACTCCCAAGCGATAATGGGATTTCTTCCATTTTCAATGTTTTAGACTTGTATCCCTTCAAGGATAATGTTAGTATTACAAAAAATGAACTTGTAAGTGATGAATATCAAACTAGTGGATGGAAGAAACAACTACCAAATTTAGTTCAAAAATAAATTGAAACAATATTGGATCAAAGGATAGCAAATAGAACTAGATGCAAAGAATATTTTCAATATTTGGTCAAAAGGAAGAGACAACCAACATAAGATGCTACTTGGGTGAAAACAACATAAATATCCAAGTATGGAATGAATTTTGAATACCTCATGAACAATTATTTTATTTCCTAGGAGTCTAATGCATCAGCATCTACCAATCAAAAACCATTTACCAAAGGAAGTTGGTTTCCTTAATTTAATTTAATTTGTAATATTTTCCTAAATATAATATATAAGGTATTTATGTTGTTAGTAATTTAGATTAGTGTCATTTTTTTGTTAAGTAAGGGGACAAACTTAGCCAAATTAGGATTTTGTTAAGTAATCCAACAAAACAAGTTGAGTTTGTTGAGTTGAGTACGAGAGCTTTATGTAATAGATTTTAAATGTCCTTGAAGGTATGTAAAGAGAGTTGAATGTGAGAGAGAGAGAGTTGTGGAATTTTAATTTGACTTGAAGAACACTATGAACATATGCTAAATTGTAATCTTCCCCTTTCAGATTGGATTAATATGTTACATCTATATTCCTCTATGTCAAGTGTTAATTTGTGTGTGATTGATAAATAGAGAGATATTGGGTTCTTATTTGTTGTAGAATGAACCCAGTGTTGCAAGTGATCAAATATCCAAATAAATTCAAAATTGTAACATCAAATCCAAGTCACAATGCAGCCAATGTTTTAGACTAGATTGACCAAAAATATTGTGATTCTAAACTTCATGAAATCTAAATTATATCAGATTTTTTCAACTTACGAGAGACAAGAATTTTTCCATCACGAGTTTTGTCAATATGGGCCAAAGAGATTTCTAAGTCTTAACCCAAAATTTTAATTGAAAATTCAAGCAGATATTCGAATTAAGAGTAAAGGTATTCAAATTGGGGTGAATATATCTGAATTGGAGAGGTATCTGTATCATGGGTCATCATCCAAATTATAATATCGTGTGTGGTCCCCTTGATAATAAGGAGATGGATTTCAAATCTCGTGCCAAAATTTTATATGGTACAAAGGTTTATCAAGGCCCAAAATTTATCTAGTTAAAGGTGTCAATATGAGTTCAAAAGGTATCCCTTCATCGTCGAGTGTACAACTTAACTAACATTCAAATCTACAGATTTTGGATAACACAAGGATTTTAATTAGGGTTAAATATATTGCTATTGAGTGCTAAATTTTGAGTTTGAATACCATCACCACTACTTCCACACAAAGATCCAAATATTTTGTGAGAGATAGTAGATATCTCAGAAGAAACTTGAAGAGCATCGATCCACAATTAAGAGGAAGAACAGTAAAAGGAGACCGAAGGCATCAAAAGGTTGGAAAACTTCCTCTTGTATTGCAATCTTCCTCCTTCAAGTTCTGATGCTTCTCCCTTATCATATTCGAAGATAAGGTAATAAATTAGCTAACATGCTCACCAATGAAGGATGTAGAAACCAATTTCCTCTATGAAACTCTCCTTGGGATTCTCTCCCCTCATCCAAGAAAAGGGATGATTATTTAGAATCTGGCTTCTTATGATCTTACGACCCTGATGGGGGTGTCCTAGCCTGTTTAAATGAGGGAAAAGGTTGATATGGCAGGGCCTCCCACCATAACGCCTCCCAAAATTCCACCACTTATGTTTATTTTTACTAGAGCTCATTGACCAAAGTATATTATAGAGAGAATTATGGTATCCTTAACTCTCTTCCATGCCAAGGCTTCAAGAGTACTCACAACAATGGTTTTCCTTAAGGGAGAGGTCATAGTTTCTTTTTTTATTGTTTTGTTGTCTCCTCATGTTGTTTCTTGTACCTTCCATGACTTGCAGGATCTCCCTCCATTTAATTTACTCTCAACATCGTTAGCTATTTTTTATGGGGAAGATTTATTTATGATTCCTTTTCTTTGTAACCCTCCTAGAAATATTATGTCTCCCTCTTCTTTATTCTAAGGCTTCCCCATATCCATGTCCAGAATCTTCATAGTCTATCTTGTGTTCTAATTCCTTCGACAATGATTACTAGGTAGTAAGCCCCACAACCATAGAAGACAAGGAGGTTTTGGTATATTGGGAAGCCCCAAGGCATGATTTGGAGAGAATTCCTTTTCCTCAAATTACTAGGTTCATACCCTGCCAAAGGTCTAGCCCAAAATTCATGATGTGGAAGAAGAATTTTTCCATGAAATACAAGGGATTCTTGACTCATAGGTAATGGACATGGTTTCTCCATGTATTTTGGACACTGGATACTCACGAGGGAACTATAATCATTACCTCCACACTATATATATATATTAGCATGTGAATTTTCTTCTTTGGAAAATTTTTATGGAAAGACACCAAATTCAAGACAACTTTTTGCACAAATTGCATGAGCTAAAGGATTTATTGATGGATGTGGAGGGTTGCATAGATTGACTCCAATGGGCTCACCTTCGATTTATCCTATTCCTCTACCTTGCAAATTTGAGAAGCACCCCATCAACCTGGACACCTCTGTGTAATATTAATGCACAAGTTTTTCTTAATTCTTATTATTTTTAGATTTTGGAATTCTTTGTTATATTTTACTAGGGACTCTCTCCTATCTCTAGAAAAAGGTATGTTTATTTTGGTATTATTCAAACCTATCTTGGTTTGCATCCTTATAGGACTACTCTTTTGGTTGTACTTAAATGTTGGTTTCATCATCTATGGAGTAGTATATCTAGTTAATTCTCCCTAGTTTGGGCATGGTTTTCTTTCTTTGCATTTGGAACACCACGATCTATATTTTTTTGTCTCTAGTATGGTTTCCCGTGTGGTGGGCTAGAAAAAAATAGCATCATGAGATAGATTTAATTTTTCAACTCATCATTGAAACTTCTAAATTAAAGAAAAAGAAAAATGCATATTTAAAAATAATTTATGAATCACCATCCCTCCTTCAACTTACCACTTAATGAATAAAGTTTTTCAACACATCACTTAATGCAAGTTCAAAGAGGAACAATAGTAAAAAGATTCTCAAAATCATATCCATCCCATTGACCTGTTGAGAAATATATAGGGAAATATGTAAGACCCTCCTCCAACATCTACCCAAGTAACCAACCAACCAAAGTAAACATGTGACGACGGGATACTATGATCTATTTAAACCTTTGAGGTAACATTAAGGAAGTGGAATCGACGGAATTACATCACATAGACCTTCCATATTAGCAACAAAACTCCCAAGATCCATCCCAACCACTCAGGTAACCAACCCCTAGGTCCCACTGGGTTTTTATACCATTAAAGGGAAAGGGAAAGGGTGCATCTGGGAGCCTTGATATGGGAAAGGGTGCATCTGGGAGCCTCTAGAAACTCCCACAGCATGGGCATGCATGTGTTGAGGGAAATTTTTCCTCAGACTTGTGCCAACATCCTCAGGATTTGAGCCACTTTTTCAGGCCCAGAGTCCAAGTCACTGCCGAGAACACCATGACACTTTTAGAAATGAAATATAATAGCAGAATAACGATGAAAAATAAAAAACTTGAGCGAGGACTTGACTAGACCCCTACTAGCTATGATAGGAATTTCTTCAAACATGTCACAAATATGTAATATACAAGTTTAAATAACAAATATTATCATAGGGGTCTCACAATTATTTGAGAATCACTAAGAAGCATTTTTTCCTCACCACATTAACTGCATTACCATCTAATTGGGCATAGATACATTTTTCATTAACTTGCAAATCAAAACATTATTAGAGCCATACATCATCACCATCATAAAACACATTCATAACCAGCATTTACAAAACATAAATGATGAGCACATAACACCCATATATCCACATAAAAACAAGTATATTTACCCATCAATACATGAAGAGGAAAAGAGCTCTTATTGTTATAAGAAAAATGCAACCAAGTCTAGGACTTCCACATTCCACCCAACCATAGACATGATTGAGCCAAATCTCTCTTCAACAAGTCACCCTCATGCCATATTCCAAGCATGAATGTGGGATCTCATAAAACTCCTCAATCAAAACCAAACCAGGGCTTCCAGAGGCCAAACCACCTCAACCCACAACCAGTGATTCCACCTCATGGTTGAACATCATAACCATCATCAGATTGGTCTCCGCCCAAGTTTTCCAGGGCTACAGAGCATTTGTTCCAACCAAGGATCCATGACTAGTAATTCAACCCATAGTTTCTATAGGGCTCCATAGTTGTTTTCCAAACAAGGCTCCAGGACTAGTAACACAACCCACCAAGGGCCCCATATCATTTTTCCAACCAATGCTCTAGGACTAGTAACTCAATCCAAGATGTTACAGTGCTCCACAACATTTGTCAAACCAAGGCTCCAGGAACTAGTAATTCAACCCATAGCTAAAGGAACATAAGAACCAACCAGAAAAATAGAAATGAACCCACAACACCATGGTTATACAGGAAATGAAAAGGCTAAGAAAATCCATCGTTAATCCAGACAATCCTCCATGCCAATGATAGATCATGACCAAGAAACCATATGCATATTCCATGCATGCTGAAACTAGTGAGAAAAACAAACATGCAATTAGGTACTTGGAACCAAAACCCATTATATTTGTTGATCCTGATGTCCTATTGCGCTTTCCTGCTCTTCCTTTTCCTTATTTCTCCAAAACTCCAAGTATGCCACACTCTCCGAGAGTGCTCCAATAAAATCCAAGTGTCCAAGAGTATGAGAGAGAGAGAATAGAATGAGAGCTCCAAAACTGAACTGACAAAAGGTTACCAATTGATCCTCAAAATCATTTTTATTAATGAGACCTCTAATTTCTTCAATTTTCCATTATTTTCCTTCATTTTCATCCTCACATGAAAAATGTGACCTTTCAACTCCCTTTTCTCCTATTTTTATTATTTTCATAAATAAATTCCAATAAATTCCACTTTTCCTTTCCAAAACCTTATCTATTTGCTTTTCCAATTTTCATAGCCATAATAAACCATATGAACACCCACACTAGGATTATTTTTCCCAACGTTCAACTTGGAATACATGTCCCATGAACTTGGTTATTATGTTTCCTTTATTAACTTTTATTACATGTAATTTTCACCAGGGTTATTACATAACCCTCCCCCTTGGGGGAACATCGTCCTCAGTGTTTAACGACACCTACAACCAACAAGACTGTTGTAATAAAAGCGTATTGCCCATGGAGCTTTATAACTTAGCTCATTGCAGTATTTACAATGATCAACCTGTTAAGAAGAAAACCATCATTACAACATAACAAAATGATAACATCATAATGACTTGACACCAATACCACTTATTGGAGCTTTATAGCATAGCTCATGGTGGTATTTACATCTATACACATATGTACATATACGAAAACATCATACCAACATATAACAAAACATTCGCTCAACCATCAAATAAGGAAAGATACATGGCCCGCATTTGATACGCCATCTCCCATGTAGCTTCATCGCGCCCAAAGTGCTTCCATTGCACTTTAACCTGCTTGATTTCTTGATTTTGGACCATGAGCGTATTTATTTTCAAAATGCACTGAGGTTCTGGCTCAAATTATCCTTTTGGATCCACTTGTAATATAGACCAATCAATCACATGATAAACATCTTTAACATATTTCTTAAGCAATGAAACATGGAAAACATCATGGACTTTCACTTTCAAAGGCAGTGAAAATTGATAGGATATTGACCCAATCCTCTCAAGACTATTAAAATGCCCACAAAACCAAGGTGTCATCTTGGTGACCCAACCTGCAAAGAGCTCTTCTTGGGCTTGATGCGCAAGTACACTTGTTCCCCAACCTGAAACTCCTTAAAAAACGTGTTTCAGTCTGCATAGCTCTTTTATCTATCATGTGTTGCTTTCATATTTTTCTTGATTACCTGCATTTATTGTTACATTTATTCCAACATGTCTAATCCAATCAACACAATGTTAACAGGATCACTCCAACTAATGGGAATATTACAACTCTTCCCATACAATGCCTCAAACAGACTCATATTCAAGTATTCTTGATACTCATTGTTGTAGGAGAACTATACTAGTGGAAGATACTCTTCCCACTTCCACTTCTTATGCATCGCATACATCCTCAACATGTCCTCCAATATCCTTTTGACCCTCTTTTTATGTCCATCTGTCTTCAGATGATAAGTTGTGTTGAAGGCCAACTCCATGCCTAAACCTTCAAGCAACTCCTTCAAAAACTTGGAAGTGAACTTTGCATCCCTGTATGACACAATATTCTTTGGAACACCATGCAATATGACCACATCTCTGATGAACACCTATGCTACATTGCTAGCTGAGAATGTAGAATTCACTGGAATTAAATGTGCTACCTTTTTCAACCTATCCACAACAACCATGATGGAATCATGTTGTCTCACTTTCCTAGGCAAACCTGTGATAAATTCCATGCAAATCACCTCCCATTTCCATTCTAGAATCACAATCGATTGTAATAGTCCACCTAGATTCTTACACTCTGCCTTAACCCGTTGGTAATCCAAGCACCTAGCCACAAACTCTACTATGTCTCTCTTCAAATTCGACCAAGAGTAAAACTTATTCACTATTTTCAATGTATTATAATAACATGGGTGACCTGAATATAGTTTCACATGAAAATTTCTCAAGATCACCTTCTTGAGCTCACTATTGTCTAGCACATCTATCCTGTCTCTAAACCTAACTAATCCATATGTTGTGATACGATAGTCCACATCTTGTACACTTTCACCTGTACCACTACTTGTACCTGTACCTATACTTGTACCTATAGTCTATTACAACCTGTGCACAATATCCATATACTTGTCATCCTGTTGACCTACCTGCAAGATCCTATCCTATAAATATGTCCCATAGGATCTCATAATTTCTATGTGATTTACATGTATCTGCCTGCTAAGAGAATTTGCGAACCTATTCTCTTTAACTTTAATACACCTAATCTCAAATTCAAACTCATTGATTGGGGCCAACCATCTAGATTTCCTGGCATTAAGATTCGACTAGTCAAATAGATACCTCAATCCACTCTGATCACTCATCAATGCAAACCTCATGCGTAGAATATAGTACCTCCACATCTTCAATGCATATATGATTACTGCTAGCTCAAGATCATGCACCGGATAGTTATGCTCATGCTCATTCAGTTTCTGTGACTCGGAGCATACCACCTATCCATCTTGCATAAGGACTCCACCAAGTCCTCTCTTGCAAGAATTTGTACATACTACAAACTCTTTGTCCAGATCTGCGATCTTTAACATTGGAGCATGTTTCAACAATTTCTTAAGCTACTCAAAATTGGCCTTACACTCCTTTGTCCATTCAAACTTCTTACCTTTCCTTTGTAATGATGTGATAGAATAAGAAATATGCGATAGTTTCATGATGAACCTCCTGTAATAACCTTTTAACCCCTTGAAGCCTACCTTACCTCGTCCACATTCCTAGGAGCTTCCCACTCCATGATGGCCCTTATATTTTCTAGATCCACTATTATGCCTTCCTTGGTAACAAAATGTCCCAAGTAATGCACCTCTATCTGAAAGAAGCTTCATTTGCTAAGATTAGCATACAATTTATTCTCTCTTAGAAATCTCAACATTACTGCTAAATGTTTAACATGCTCTTCTTTATTCTTAGAATATACTAATATACTATCAATGAACACAAAAACAGAATTGTCCAGATAAGGACACAACACACTATTTGTCAAACACACAAATATAGTTGGAGAATTATTCACACTGAAAGGAACTACAAAAAGCTCATAATGCCCATACTCGGTCCGGAAGGTTGTCTTGTGAATGTCATCTTCTTTAATGTGAACCTAATGAGATCCTGATCTCAGATCAATCTTTGAGAACACTACTTCTCCCTTCAACTAATCGAACAAGTCATCAATCCTCGGAAACGAATGCATGTTCTTGATTGTCACTTTGTTCAACTTCCTGTAATCAATGCACAACCTGAGAGTACCATCCTTCTTCTTCATAAAAAATACCGATGCGCCCCATGGTGATACACTTGGCCTAATGTATCCCTTGTCCAGCATTTCCTTCAACTATAACTTCATCTCTACCAAATTAGGTGTGCTCATCTTTTAAGGTGCCTTAGATGTTGGTGCTTCCCCTAGTACCAACTCAATAGAAAAGTCTACTTCCCTGTGAGGTGGAAAGTCTAAAATATCTATGGGAAATAAATCTTGAAACTGATGTAGAACTGAGTACCTGCTCAAAACATATGAATACTCAACTTCCTTACCTTTGTCACTAGAAATATGCACTGCAAACAACACACATCATTTCCTGTGATTGTGCTTGTCGTGCATAGTTGTAACCATTCTCAACCGGTGTTGCTTTCTACTTACCCCGTAAGACTCTTTGTTCCCCATTGTCATTCAAGCACTCAATAGCCTTGTCATAACAATCTCCCTTGGTCCTATGAATATATAGTCATTCCATACCCAAAATAATTCTTTACGAACCCAACAACACTACATTCAAATGTGTTGAGATAGGCATACCATTTAAGTCAAATGCACAAGACCTTACCCAATGATGAACTCTCTTCTTGGTATCTATATCCAACTTCACTAATCAATAATTTTCATGCATTTCCTTATTCAAACCACAATTATCCACCGAGTTATGATTAACATAACTATAATTAGATCCAGTTTCAATCAAAATAGAAACAATTTGATCACAAAGCTTACCATCCATGGCGATAATCGATTCCTGGTGATATCCCTTCCTATTATCCAATGCTACATAGATCCTAGGAATACTCTGTCCAACATATCCCACTTTCTATGCCTCCTGAGCACTGTATATCTATTGTCTACCACCCTGATGTTGTGGACAATCCCTCTTATGATGATCTCCTCCACAAGTCCAACACCGCACAGGCTCCCTATTTTCACTCTTATTTTTCTCCTCATACCAAAGTCCCCGTCCTCTTCTATATGTATTGAAACTATTAGGTGGTGAAAGATTCTCTTTGTTACATCCCGAGGTCTTTCTTGCTTCTTTTCCCATTTTCTTTTATTCTTATCATTACCTTTCCAATCATGCTTAGTCTCAAAATTGTGCTTCGATTGATCATAACAATTCTTTAGTTCCCAAATGGCCTACTCCAATGATCTAGGCGCATCATACTCAATCCTATATTTAAATTATATTGGAAAACCACTAATGAATCTATGAATCTTTGCCTTCTCCTCCATGAGGTAAGGCATGTACCTCAACAACTCCAAAAATATTCTAGTGTACTCCTCATCAGTCATAGATCCCATCATTAGCTCATAAGAATATTTTGCCTTGTCATCATAGTATCTCTCTGATAGATATTTCTACCAGAATAGTCTCTCGAATTCACTCCAATTCAATTCCTCCTCATAAATATCCCTGAAATTCTTCACATTTTCCCACCAAATATTTTCTTTACCTTTGATGCTAAATGTAGCTATTCTGGATTTCATGTTTTCTGAGTAATCACGCAACCTAAAAAACTTCCTCGTACCAATAAATCATGCCTCTGCATCTTTTTATTTCTTCATATCTCCGTCAAATGTAAGTTCCTTTTCTTTCTTAAACTCATCCGACAAATATCCCCTGTAACTCCTCCTGTAAGGATGATAATGGTGGCGATCATAATGCATGTCAAAACCAGAACTAGAATAGTACTTGTGTCTATCACCTCTCCTATCTGGAATTTCCAAGAACTTGCCATTTCTAATCATGCCATCCCTATATGAATTGTGACCACCATGAGTCTTACTTCCATATGCCCCATTAGTCCCATCCTTCTATCTATAGTTGATCTAAAGTGGTCCTTGTCGCTGCAACTCTAAGGAACTCTCAAGGATTAGTGCATTAACCTCTGCTTGTTTCTTCTGTGCCTGCGTGATTCTTTCATTATCTGCTTTACAACTCTTTATTTCTTCCTTCAAAATTCTCAGTGTGTCTACTAAATTAGAAGAGTTCCCAACACCATGTTTCTTATCTAATTCATAGGGATAATATTTGTAGTCTACCATATTTCTAGTCATTTTGATCCCTTTCCTGCAATGCATACTATGTTAGCGAAACAAAATCACAATAATCCAACATATCTTAGAATAATTTAGGGAGGATATGTCATCTACAATATCATCCAAATCAGTGTAATACATGTATAAACATAATCATAACAACATATATACATATAACAAATAAGTGTACCAACACTTAAACATCATTCTATCTAGAGTTTAGTCATCAATGCATGACCATATAAAAAACACACACCATGACATCATGCATGGAAACAAAAACCATACCAATGCACACAGAAAATACACAAGCATAAACAACATGTAACCAATCATACACTCATGATGACACATTCCATGATGACACCCTTTCTTTCACATGGCAACATCACTACAACTATGACTAACACCATACATATGCAACAAGCTTATAGACCACAAGGATGAGTAACACATGTGAAAACGACATGAATATATGACCAACACACATCACCCATCGATTCTGAGGGGTGAACCATGCTCTGATACCACTCTGTAACACCCTCCTTCCACATCTACCCAAGTAACCGGCCAACGGGGGTAAACATGTAACGAGAGGCTACTATGATCTGATTCAACCTCCTAGGTGACCTTAAGGAAGTGGAATCGATGAAATCACATAACACAGACCTTCCGCATCAAAAAAAACTCCCATGAACCATCCCAACCACTCAGGTAACCAACCCCTAGGCCCCACTGGGTTATTAGACCATTAAACCCCCGAGCGCTCCCTTGATATGGGAAAGGGTGTGTCTTGGAGGCTTTGGACACTCCCACAGCATGGGCATGCATGTGTCCAGAGAATTTTTTCCTCATACCTGTGACAACTTCCCTAGGATTTGAGCCACTTTTTCATGCCCAGATCCCAAGTCAATTCCTAGAACACCATGACACTTTCAGAAATGAAATATAACAGCACAATAACGATGCAAAAACAAACACTTCAGCAAGGACTTGATTGGAACCCTACTATCCATGACAGGAATTTCATAAAACATGTCACAAATATGTAATATACATGTTTAAATAACAGATTTGAGCATAGGGGTCTCATACTTATCTAAGAACTGCTAAGAAGCATTATTTCCTCATCACATTAATTGCATTACCATATAATTGGGGATAGATACATTGTTCATTAAATTAAAAATAAAAAAATGATGAGAGCCATACATCATCACCATCATAAAAGACATTCATAAGCAACATTTAAAAAACAGAAATGATGAGCACATAACAGCCATATATGCCACATATTAACAAGAATATTTGCCCATCAATATGTTGAGAAATATAGGGCATCATTAGTTCGGATATTTCTCTTCTTGATAATTGCTTGTGATGCTTATTTATTAGATATTTTCTTCAATATGCTATTATTATGTTCCTCTCATCAAGTTAATTATAAAATACACAAGACACAAAATGAAGGCTTTTAAGCCAGGGCCAAAACCTCTCACTCTTTGAGAGGAAAATCTGATAAAAATTTCTTCTTATAGATCTTCAATTGACGAATACCAAGACCATGAAAAATACCCTTGAGACAAGTATCCTCCTAAGAACGTTGTCACTAGCCTTCACTGCTCTTCTCATCTTCTCTTCATTCCTTTCTTTTTCTGCACGTCACCTTTGACTACACTAGAGAAACTCGGTCTCTATACTTCAGCAACCCTAAACAAGTGCTTCTTCTCGGCTTCCTTCAATCTTCTCCTCGGTTCCCTTTAGACCTCTTATCAGCTTCATTTTTCGACTCTTTATGATTCACCTTATATGCATGATTAATTTGTCTTGATGTTGTAATAGGCCTCGGCCTTTCTGAGTTATGAGAGAGAGATAGTGACCCAAGACCGAACCATAGTGACCCTTCCACTTCGTTGATTTTCCATATCCTTTTCGCACTTGCTGTAGTCATACACTTCACAATTATGATTGCAATATTTACCAAACTAGATGCTCTCAAATGAGGCCGAGTATGGTTACTTATATAGCTTGTCTTCTTTTCCTTTAGGCCGACATGATCATTGAAGGACAACTGAATTCATCATTCAGGATCCTAATTAGTTTTAGGCTGACTTGGAGGGCCTAGTGACAATGTCTTGGAGGACTACTTTACATAGATAAGTGTGACTTTTTACAAAGTATAACATGACTTAATCTACATGACAATTAATTTATGACAACATGACAAAACTCCTAGAGACTCTTATATATATTCTTGACTCAAAAATAAAATCCCTTTCTCATGAAACCCATGATGCAAGTAATACAATAAATTTATTTTATTTTCCTCTTTGAATCTACTTACATAAAATCATAATTACATGTCATTATGAAGAACGAACCTAGTTACACTTTTCAACACTCCCTCTTAACTAGGGAGGTATTCATAATGGTACTTGGTCATTCTCAAACTGAAGAATTTCTAATAAGAAGAATTAGATTGGTAACTGATCTGTATAGCATCATATCAACCAACATTGTCACATAGAAAGGCCTTGACTAGCATCTCCATCTCTCCATGATATTTGAGCTCAATCCTGGCGATACCAATGATTTATATGCACCTTAATCATTTTCTCTCTTGGAACATACCCTACGCGGGTTCTTAGGGTGTGTTCCACCAGGACTATTCTTATCTTGGATTCCCAGTCCTCAAATAATATCGGTCCTCTACGAATACTCTTATCTTGGATGCCCTATCTCATCCTTAAAGAGTATCAGATGCTAGATGATTACCCAATCCTCCATTTTGTGAAGAAAATAATGTTGTGTCTACCTCTCCCTCTCAATTAGTGAGGATATATTCTAACAAAGGAATGTACTCATTCCTATACCAAGAATGTACCTAAGCTCCCTCTTGGCTTAGGAATTTCCAAGTTTATTCCAAGAAAGAAACTTTGTCAGAGGCTCCCTCTTAATCAGGGAACTACAATAGCTCCTAGGGTGGAGATAATGGCATAACCAACTGCTTTCAAGAAATCCTTCCTTCCATGTCATGAATTTCTTCCATGTTATGGAGTCTTCATCTTTTAGGACTTCTTCATAGGGCACAAACCATCCATCACTTCAGTCATGTCATTATTCCATTTATTAGAAAGTGATCAATCAGTTTTTCATCTGACCTTGCTTCATTCCATGCTACATTTATTCATACCATATTTTTCAGAAGGATCTTAGATCCTTCTATGATCCTCTTGGAAGTTAACCACATTTTTTCCCTTTGGAAGTCTTGCATAAGCATGTCCAGATATTTTTTTCAAACTAAATACTTAAATCAAAATAATCTTTTGTGATGGTCTTACATCATGACATCTTTATGTAGATATCATCATCCTGCATACATGATGACACATATCCAAATATATATGTTGTCAAGGGTCTCTATATTTTCCATACTTTCATCAGAGTCTTCATATCTTTCCTGGAGATTTCCTAGTCAAATATTTTTGGTATTTTGGATGATGACAGCCTTTACCATGGTTGCATATCTCATGATCTCTTTCTTTCTTTGCTTTGCACATTTTATTCCCAGGAGCTTCCAATCATAGTTCCTCAATTATAGTTAATTACCTCATACTCCATATGATAACATATTATGTTGATTTCATCTAGTGTGAACCATGCCTACCGACAACCTTGCATAGGGGGAGATTCCTTTTCTTTGATCATGCTTCTCAAGACAGAAGTAGTGATCCATGTTACCTACAACCATACAACATGACTTCCATAATATCTTTTGTAAGAATATATATATCTCATCCAGTCTTTTTTTCATGTTATACTTCCTGTAGAAGATTCCTTTGAATGAAATGACTTCATTCCCTTGACCTGCTCCATTAACCTGTCATCATATCATCATCCCTTGAATTCCACAAGTTAGAATTCCTAATGAATCATTTTCTTCCTTTCTTGATTAGTGATTCCTCCGATGAGGATTCTATTAGAGAAAACCAGAGAATATTTCATATCCTTATCAACAAACGTTTCCTTATTGACAAATGTATGATGAGCCTTGTCCTCAATGACTTTTCTTTCCATGAGTGCCATTTGATCTTCTAGTGAGGTTTCCAAGAGCTATATTTTTCATAGTTTAATTGTCATAGATTTTTGTTCCAGACATCCTTATATGACACTAGCTCTTTAATTTTAATGCTTCTATCACGATGTCATTCTAATATGATGCATCCTATCTAATTTACAATGCTTCCTATATATAATTTGACAACATACAAATATTTTACAATGAATAAGATGATCTCAATCATAGTAGAGATATTCCACTTCTTCTTTCTTAGGCTTCTTTGTCTCAGGCTCTTCCATTTCTCCAACGATGTGGGCTTCTTCTATATTTCTCATGTCCTTCTTCGTTTTAGGAAAACCTCTTTTATAATTCCCATATTCTTGACATCCGCAAAATCTTACCTTAGCCATGTTCTTCCTTTTCTTTTGAGTATCAAATTTACGAAATCTTCCTTTTCTTCTTGACATAATAGCATAGGCTTGATTTTGTTCATTTGATCCTATATCAAACTTTTCCTTCAACCTGGTTTATTCTATATTACATCGAGACCATAGGTCTTGGAATGGAGTGGATTCCTTATTCCGATAGATACTTGAAGTGAAGTTACCCCATTCTTCCAGTAGAGAATTCAGTACCACTATGGTCATTTCTTTATCAGACATATTTTCTCCTAGTTCTTGTAGTTGATCTTGAATTTCAGAGATCTTAATGAAATATGAAGTTATTCCATCTTCCCTTGTCAACTTTAGCTTGTAAATTTCTTTTCTTAATGAGATTACTCCTCCTTCAGTACTCACAGAAAAAAACTCTACCAATTTGTCATATATATCTTTTGTAGTGTCTAATTTTGATACATATGGGATGAGAGAGTCTTTTATGGATTCTGTAAGAATCCTCTGTGCTCTCACTTCTCCCTTCATGTATTTAGCATGTTCTTGAGTATATTCTTTTGGAGCATGGGTTGTTGACCCTTTAATATGATCCATGACCTCATTTTCAATGAGATTTAGGTCTATTCTTTTCTTCCATGCAAGGAAATTTGAAGCCCCATCCAATTTCTTGCTTTCCTTGCAAAAAGACACTTTGACAGTATCAGATGAAGTCATAAACTTACTTGAGTAGTTGTTTCTTTCTTCCTTGAGAGATGAGAGAGAGATCTTGATTCATGATCCTTTTTCTTTCTTGGAAATGCTTCTAGGATTTTGGTTCTTCTTCCTGATTCATCTTGACGATAGTTCCAAGATTCTTGCTAGTGTATATTTCTTTGGTCTAGGGTTGTATTGATCTATTGATAGGTGTTATTGACTCGCTTTGATCTTTCTTTGAAGATTTATACTTGAGTGTATTCTTGCTTGAATGCCCTTTCTTTTCTTTAAGACCTAAGCTCTAATACAATGTTGAGAAATCTAGGGCATCATTAATTAGGAGATTTCTCTTCTTGATAATTATGTGTGATGCTTCTTTATTAGATATTTTCTTCAATAGGTTATTATTATGTTCTTCTCATAAATTCAATTATCAAATACACAAGAGACGCAAAGTGTAGGCTTGTAAGCCAAGGGAAAAACCTCTCACTGTTTGAGAGAAAAACCCGATAAAAAATTATTCGTATAGATATTCAATTGACGAATACCAAGACCCTTGACACATGTAATATACCCAAATTAGCAGTGAGCTAATTGGGATATTAAATTTTATTAATTTTCAAAAATCCTAATGTTGGGCGGAAATAAAATGGGTAGGGGACCCACAATTAATAATTAGGAAAAAATAAAGTATTTTCCTAAAGTCCCTAAGGGAAAATTGCGGCTCTAGTGGTGCGGTCAATTTGGCCTTAGGTGGCAGCGTAGAAGAGGCACGAAAAGGACATCGTGGGATTGGCTATAAGAAGGCAGCACGTGATTTGCCAAGGAGAGGAAACGCAGGCCAAGTTGGGACCCAAGGAATATGTTGGGCCTCAATGGATAAAAGGAAGAAGGGAAGGCTCATTTTGGAATTCATTCATTCATCTTATTTCTCTTGGTCAGTTTGATTGAAGCACGCTTGATCTGGAGAGTCAAGTCTGTAATGTTGTTTAGCACACGAGATCTTCAAGCGGAGATATCAACCTCTACCTCAGGGGACTTTGAGTGCCTGATCAAGAGAGGATTTATACATTTTGGTGAGGGAACTACATAGCATCAGCAACAGGAAGAGCATATCCCCTTCATGACTATACATAAGTAGAGTAGATCGTGCAGTGATTGCGCAGTTCAGTTTGGTGTGGGTGCCGGGAGTGTGGAGAGCAGCGATGTTTAAACATGTTATTTGGAGGGGAGGTTAGCCACCTCCTACTAGGGATTTTTGTAGCTCTTTGGAGGCATTTTCCATCAGATTTATCCAAAGGTTGGATTTACCCAGTAGCGCAGTGAGCCAAGCCCAAGAGGGCCAAATTCCAAAGTCAATATTTGGGCGAACCATTTTTGGGTTTTTCTAGGTTTATTGAGGAGAAGCCAAGATTAATTTGGTAGAATTTTTTGGGCAGAATTGAGGTTTCAAAAATATATCCTAATGTAGCCAACAGCTAGAGGAGCTAGAGGAAATTAGGCCAAAATTCCCGGGTCAACATTTGGCCAATTCTTTCGTGGGTTTTTGTGGGTTTGGTGAGTAGAGTCTGGGGTTAAAAGCCCAAAATTTTCTGAGCAGAGGAAGCATCCAAACTAGTAGTCCGAAGTCATCAAGAAAAAACATTTTTGGGCTAGGCAACGCAGAGACTGAGCCATACAAAGGAACTTTCAGCCAAATTTTTTGTTTGGGTTTGAGTTGTTCTATAAGCCTGCCTTTACTAGGCCCATGTGCAAACTTTCCAGCACCTTAATTGTACTATTTCCCAATATATTAATACAATGGCTCAACAATGATTTTGGCTCCAGTTTGTGTGTTTTAATGGTGTTTGCATTTTTGCAGTAGTTACTTGTATATTTGCACTTTTATTACTATCAATCCCCATTTGGGATATTACATTGGTATCAAAGCTTCGTTCTTAGCTCATTTGTGGGGATATTTTTCTATGAACAAGGAGGGTAGGCATAACCTTACCCACCAAAGCCAGTAGAGGTGGAAAATATGGGGGAGTTAAGGAGCAAAGCGGAAGCAGCATTTGGAAGCATCTTTAAGGCCCTAAATGATTTAGCCAAAGGACAGAAGGTAATGTTGGAAAGAATCAAGCAATAGAATAGGAATGAGAGCATCCATCATTAATCCCTAGTTGGGGATACTTTAGGGGTCTCACAATAGTGTGACCCCCCTTTACCAGCCACTTACCCGCTAGCATTCAGTATGCCAACCAGGACCACGTTGCCTACATTTTTACCTTTAGTCTCGAGTGAGAAAGGTAGGCAGCATGATCATATACCCATGGGAGATTATTTCTGAGAATGGTAGTCCATGGGGGAAACGTCAGAGCAACTTTGTCCTTCAGAGATTACTGGCAGCTCAAGCAGGATGAAAAAGGCAGGAATGGTGGGGGGTCTGACATAGAGAGCTCAGAGTTGCAGCATACCATCAGGAGGATACCTTGCCCTAAGTATGATGGATCAACCGAGTGCACGGCTAGGGATCGAGTGGGAAGACTGGATACATTTTTCCAGCTTAACCAAATAATAGAGGGGGAAGACATCAGAATGGCTACCTCGCACTTGGAGGATGAGAGCACACAAGATCATGGGGAGCAAGTGGATACACCCATTATGATGCAGGGTTCACCTGTGTTGGATACTTCCTTGACTGTGTCAGTTGACATCTTAGTGGAGAGAGTAGAGCCTATTCTAGTATTTCCATCCGTTGAGGTGATGACCAAGGACATATCTGATTTTTTGGGTGATAACAACATGCAACAAATGGGTGAGGTTCCAGGAGATGTATCCTCCCTCGATGAGACCCTAGGAGATACAGTGGTATTAGGCGATGGTCACACACAGGAGTGCCATCAACTATGGGCTAATCCTCTAGCTTTGAAGGAGAAGGCCACATCAGTATGAGAGGTTATTTTGTTGCAGAACAAAGAGTTGGAGGGCATGAGAGTGGCTTGTGCCGAGTCAGTGACCAATTTGGCCCACATTGGGGAACGGTTGGATTCCATAATGGTACAATTAGAGGGCGCATTGGAGTGTCAAAGCAGCCCCCTTCAGGCATACATAGATGGGGCTATCAACACTATTGGATCACATAATCCCATTGGAGATAGAGAGACACAGTCACCTAGTCAAATCTCATATGTTGACCTGTGTAGCAGGATGAGACAACCGTAGTTGCACAGGGTTCAACATCCGCATGTTGGGGTTGGATGGCGAGAGATTTTGAGTTGGTACCTGGTGGAGTGGGTTATGGATATGGTGGTGGACCCAAGTGTAGTTCAAAAAGAGTTACCAAGTGTTGGGAATATAGGAACCCCATACTGAAATTGGGATCCAGGTGGGACTACTTATCGTTTCCCAGGTAGGCCAGTTGGCTATGTTTTGGAGGGTGCAGTTGGCCTAGCAGTTGAATGTTCACATTCTCTAGGGGAGTCTCGGTCAGCTCTAGTGGCCAACCAATTTATGGACAGACTCCTTGGGTTGTCTTGGTACGACATTTGTACGCAGGGTTACGGCATGATCAACATACTCTGGTAGGAGCTTGTCGGAGGAGGTGGCATTGGCAGGGCACCAAACGGTGCCTTGTATGGAGCTAGGGATTCTTCATCTTTGTTTGGGGCACAGAGGTCACAGAGCAACAAAGTAGTGGTGGCATCATTACTGACACATAGAGAGATTCGCTTCTCAGACCTCTTAGGGAGGGTTTGGAGTGACAATCCATTCATCGATGAGTATGGTGATGCGACATTGGAGGTGATGATACCGATTGGGGCTGGTCTGACATGTAGAGATGCAACTCTAGACCATCACATTCAAGGATGCTTGGGAGCATCTAGCATTGAGCATTGGACTACCGATGGACATGGTGGTGCATGGCCGTGTACCATAGTGTGTTGGATTGCATTGAGGAGTAGGAGTGTCTTACATCACATTGTGTACACGCGAGGAGTGACTGGTGCCTTGACACAGATAAGGCACAGGATGGTACAGGGTGGTATAGAATTAGCAGGGGGTATCCGGCGGTGTACAGGGGTGTGCCATAGTGTACAGTGGTATGTTGAGGAGTACCTAGATGATCAGTGGTATGCGGAAGTGTATGGTGTTGCACAACAGGGTTTTAGAGCATTGCCTCTAGGGAGACTCATGGACGGAGACATCGGGCATACCTTTGGGGGTAGTTCACCTAGGATCGACGAGGAGATAGATGAGCGATGCTTAATGGTATCCATGGGGACTCATATGTCTGACCCTCTTCTACTTCACTTATGAGCACATTCGATTTTGTTGCTAGGCTTTGACACTATGGGCATGAGCAGCGGGGTATGCGAAGCTCACCCAAGATTTTTGGATGAAATTCAACACACTTGGGGAGAGACTTATCAACAGTGGCATAGGATTGGTGCATTTGTTGACATCCAAAGGTTGGGGGATGAGATGATCATCTGCAGGGGTGGCATATCAGTCCTCACTGAGCCTATGCCTAGGTAGCGGGTCATGAGGGAGAGATGTGTCACTATTTCCTTGGGACATTTCGAGACCGGGCATGAGCAAAGGATATTGGATACAGCCAAGGTAGCCTCCCAGTATGTGTCTGGGCTCCAAAAATTGTATCGGCACATGATCGAGGGAGTGGATGGCGAACCTAGTGGAGATGCTTGGCAGGAACAAGAGGGATCCACATACCCTGAGTCGATTGCGAGTATCATATATCCATATATTGGTTGCATTCAGGGGGTAGTTATTTGTCACATGTGGCTTCCAGCGGTCATCGGTGCTACACAGTGGCAGGCACAGGGCAGGTTAGCATTCATAGCCCATGATATATGGACCCCAAACATTGGTCACATGCAGGGACTAGAGATGAGGCACAAAGGAATTCCTACATTTGTCAAAGTTATGGTGTAGCAGGTTTGACTATGGGATGCAGAGACTCAATTGATTGATAGACCATATTGTCTCATGATGGTCAGAGTCAGGACCGAGAGTGATCTAGTTCACTATTGGATTGGCACATGGGGGTACATAGAGGCCTTCATCGGATGATGAGGTAGACTTTCTCTGTTACTGCATAGATTCAGAATTTCATTCAGAGGGGTATATATTGGCATCATGGCGATGCATGTGTCGGATGAGCTTGTCTCTCACAAATCTCCTGCCACCAGGCCTTAAGAGAGGAGGATACAGTCTGCGCAAGATGGGGAGTATCTCATGATCAGAGTAGCATGATATCAGCATGGTGGTACCTATATGAGATTAGTAGGGGACCTGAGAATTACATATTTACACAACTCGATAAATTTAAGGGGTGATTTGTATATTTCACGGGGAGATCGTGTAGATCTTCCATTGGGCTTTAGTGAGTCAGTGATGGAGTTGGGGACTTCATTAGCATGGCAAGATGGTGAGTGGAGCAAGTGGAGCTTCATGTTGGACAATATGACTTGGGATCCTGGCATTGAGGGATCCCTTCATATCAGGTTGATGCAGAGGACAAGGATGATTCAATGGCGCATCTAGGACCCAGGCACATTTTTGTAGTGACAGTTGGGAGCTTCAACTAGAGAGGAGGCTTGTTCAGGCATTTCTTGAGGACAAGCAATTTTTGGCGGGGGGTACTTTAATATCCCCAAATTAGCAATCAACTAATTGGGATATTAAATTTTATTAATTTTGGAAAATCCTAATGTTGGGCGAAAGGAAAATGGGTAAGGGGCCCACAATTAATAATTAGGCCAAATAAAGTCTTTTCCTAAATTCCCCAAGGGAAAATTGCGGTTCTAGTGGTGGGGTTGAGTTGGCCTTAGGTGGCAACGTATAAGAGGCATGAAAAGGACAACGTGGGATTGGCTAGAGGAAGGTAGCACGTGATTGGCCAAGGAGAGAGAACGCAGGCCAAGGTGGGACCCAAGGAATACGTTGGGCCTAAATTGATCAAACGAAGAAGGGAAGGCTCATTTAGGCATTCATTCATTCATCCTATTTCTCTTGGTCATTTTTACTGAAGCACTCTTGAGCCGGAGAGCCAAGTCTGCAGTGCTCTTTAGCACATGAGATCTTCAAGCGGAGATCTCAACCTATACCTCGGGGGACTTCGAGTTCCCACTAAGGAAAGGAGTTCTACATTTTCGTGAGGGAATTACACAACAATGGTAATAGGAAGAGTGTATCCCCTTCAGGACTGCACAGAGGTAGAGTAGACTACGCAGTGATTGCGTAGTTCAGTTCGATGTGGGTGCCGAGAGTGTGGAGAGCAGTGAATTTTCAGCAGAAGAGTTGGAGGGGAGTTTAGCCACCTCCTACTAGGGCTTTTTGTAGCTCTCTAGAGGCATTTTCCATAAGATTCATCCAGAGGTTCGATTTACCGAGTAGCACAGTGAGCCAAGCCTAAGAGGGCCAAATTCAAAAGTCAAGCTTTGGGTGAACCCTTTCTAGGTTTTTCTGGGTTTATTGAGGAGAAGCCAATATTAATTTGGAAGAATTTTCTGGGCAGGTTTGAGGCTACAAACAAATATCCTAACATAGCCAATGGCTAGAGGAGCTAGAGGAAATTGGGCCGAAATTTCGAGGTCAAAATCTGGCCAATTCCTTCACGGGTTTTTGTGGGTTTGGTGAGTAGAGTTTGGGGTTAAAAGCCAGAAATTTTCTGAGAAGAGGAAGCATCCCAACCAATAGTCCGAGGTCAACCAACAGTAGCATTTCTGGGCTAGGCAGCATAGAGACTGAGCCACATAGAGGCAATTTCAGCCAGATTTTTTGTTTAGGTTTGAGTTGTTCTTCAAGCCTGCCTTTACCAGTCCTAGGTGGAAACTTTCCAACGCCTCAATTGTATTCTTTCCCAATATATTAATAAATTGGCTCAACAATGATTTTGGCTCTAGTTTGTGTGTTTTAATGGTGTTTTCATTTTTGTTGTAGTTACTTGTCTATTTGAACTTTTATTACTGTTAATCCTCATTTGGGATATTACACACAAGTATACTCCCAAGAACCTAGTCACTATCCTTCACTGCTCTTCTCGACTTCTCTTTATTCCTTTCTTTTTCTGCAGTGCTTCAATCTTCTCCTTGATTCCCTTTAGACCTCTTCTCAGCTTCCTTTTTTTACTTTTTATGAGTAACCTTATACCCAAGACCAGTTTTTCTTGATGTTGTAATAGGCCTTGATCTTTCTGCGTTATGCAACAGAGATGGTGACCAAAGACCGAACCATAGTAACCCTTACATTTCGCTGATTTTCTTTCTCCTTTTTTCACTTCTTGTAATCTTTCACTTCGCACTTAGGACTGCAATCTTTACTGAGTTGGATGCTCTCAAATGAGGCCAATTAGGGTTAATTATATAGGTTGTCTTCTTGTTCTTTAGGCCGACATGATCATTGGAGGAGAGCTGAATTCATAGTTAAGTATCTTCATTAGTTTTAGGATGACTTGGAGAGGCCTAGTGACAAGTTCTTAGAGGACTACTTTACATAAACAAGTGTGACCTTTTACAAATTGTAACATGACTTCATTTACATGAAAATGACTTTATGACAAGATGAAAAAAATCTTAGAGATTCTTAAATAGAGTCTTGACTCAAGAATAAAATACCTTGCTCATGAAACCCATGATGCAAGTAATACAATAAATTTATTTTATTTTTCCTCTTTTCATCTAATTACATAAAATCATAATTACATGGAATTATGAAGACCTAACCTAGATACACTTTTCAACACAATACATGATGAAAAGATCCCTTATTGCTGTAAAAAAAATGCAACCAAGTCTGAGACTTCCACATTCCACCTGACCATAGGCATGGCTGAGCCAAATCTCTCTTCATCCAGTCACCCCCGTGCCATATTCCAAGCATGAATATGGGATCTTATAAAACTCATCAATCAAAACTAAAGCAGAACTTCCAGAGGCCAAACCACCTCAACCCACAACTACTGATTCCAACTCATGGCCAAACATCATAACCATCACCAGATTGGTCTCCACCCAAGCTGTCTAGGGCTCCAAAGTGTTTTTTCCAACAACTCAACCCACAGTTGCTTTTAGACTCCAGATCATTTGTCCAATCAATGCTATAGGACTAGTAACTCAACCCAAGTTGTTACAGGGATCCAAATAATTTGTCCAACCAAGGCTCCAGGAACTTAAAAAAAAAAAACAATGAAATGAACCCACAACACCATGGCTATCCAAGAATAGGAAAATCCATTGTCAATCCAGGAAATCCTCCATTCCAATGAAATATCATGACCAAGAAACCACATGCATATGCCATGCATGCCAAAAATAATGAGAAAAACATACATGCAATCTGATACTTGCAACAAAACCCATTTTCTCTGTTGATCTTGATGTCCTCTTGTGCTTTCCTGCTCTTCCTTTTCCTTATTGCTCCAAAACTCCAAGTATGCCACACTCTCCAAGAGTTCTCCAAGAAACTCTTAGTGTCCAAGAGTATGAGAGAGACAGAGACTAGAATGAGAGCTCCAAAACTGAACTTACAAAAGGTTACCAACTAATCCTCATAAACCTTTTTATTAATGAGGCCTCTAATTTCTTCAATTTTCCATTATTTTCCTTCATTTTTCTCCTCACATGCAACTTGTTACATTTCACCTCCCTTTTCTCTTATTTTCCATTATTTTCATAAATAAATTCCAATAAATGTCACTTTTCCTTTCCAAAGCCTTAGCCATTTCATTTGTCAATTTCCATAGCCATAATAAACCATATGAACACCCACACTAGGATGTTTCTTTCCCAACATTCATCTTGGAATATGTGTCTCATGACCTTGGTTATTATTTTTCATTTATTAACTTTTATTACATGGAATTTTCACCACGGCTCTTACACAATAGTTAGAATGATTTCTCTTATACTTGATAATTTCTTGTAATGTATTTTTAATTTTTCTTACTTATTAGCTTCTTCTCCTATTATTATGTTATTATTATCATCAAACAGCTACCAAAACAAGAAGATATAGGCTACAAGAAAGGGCCAAAACCTCTCCAGTTGAGAGGAAAACCCACGAATATCTTATCTTCTTATATATTCTTCAATTGATGAATTCCAAGACCTCCATACCAAGACGAATACCCTTCCAAGAACAAGTCCAAACTTCTTGATGATGTGTTTCCTTTGTCCAAGTCAAACCCATTCAAATCGCTTCCAACAGCACAACTTCGACCCCCAACAACATAATTTTGGCATCTACTGCAGGTCTAAATTTTTTGCCCTTCTAGTAATTGTTGCCTCCACAATTGTGAGCTAATTTATGGCTTCTAAGGCTTCTTGATACCTTCACTTGGGTTTTCCCTTCTTCTAGGGCTTGAGGATGACCTAATGATTCCTCCTTCAACCTTCATTCTGCACTTTCTCCAAGTTCGATTCTGCAGCAGCAAAACCCTAACACAACAGCAAAAACCTACTTTCCTTCCTTCGCACGTGTGGAGAGAGAGAGAGAAATAACCCAATCACTTGATCTTCGCCCTTCTTCTTCCTTCGCTATCCTTCTTCTTCTTATCCTTCACTTTATTGATGAGAGAATTAATTGTGTCCATAGGAGGCCGAGTTCACTCCTATTTGTAGGCTTCTAAGGTAGACAAAGTTCCCCAATTTAGGCCGACTTCTTAGTTGGTAGGCCAACTTGTTCTTGGAAGGTATCTTGACACTTTAAAATACAAAAATAATTATTTTTACAAGTTACAATGTGTCTGATGGGGTATTTCATATATGACAATGACTCTTTTGACTTCTTAACCGTAGGAAAAGTCCTAGAAGCACTCAATGGGTTCTTGACTTCTAAAATAAAATACCTTGAGCATGAAACCCATGCTTCCAAAAATAACAACAATAATAATTTTTGGAAGCATGCATGAAAAATTACGACTTAATGAATGGCAAGTTTTTCAACATATCACTTAACTCAAGTTCAAAGAGGAATAATAGTAAAAATATTCTCAAAATCACATCCATCCCATTGACCCTCCACACACACATACAATCTTCTTATAAGTTTATTTTTTAATGTTTGTTTTATCTTTATCTTATATATGTGTGTATTTTTCTTTCAAGGAGAGAGAGTGTGAGGATGGAGCAAGCATTTATAGAGTTATTTTTTTTGCAATAATAGTCGCAATTCTAAGTTCATAAAAAAACAAAAACAACACTATTAGCCCATCTTTTCAATTTGAAAGTTGATTTTAAATTTTTTGTTATAAAATACAAGTTGTTAAGGCTATAGTCTCAGAAAAGTTGTATTTTCAACTCCAAAAAACAAAAGGGTGCTTCTCGCAACACCACTTTTGATTCACAAAATGATTTTAGGAATTTGGTTGCAAAAGTTCTGATTGTTAAGGCCTTTGTTTGGAACAAGTTGTAATTTTAACACCCCACACCCCCACCTGCCAAAAAAAGAAGAAGGCAGTATTGCTAGCATAACCTTTTGATTTGGGGATTGATTTTAAGGTTTTCCTTACCCACATTACATTTTACAATCATAAATGATCATAATTTTATCTGCAAAAGAGATAGGTGTGCCACTATCAACACTAATTTTTTATTTAAGGGTTTATTTTGTTGTTTTTAATACAAAATATGAGATTTTGGTAATAGAGTTCTAATTTTGAGGTTATAATTCTCATCAAGTTGGTAAATATGTTTGAAAACCTAATCACAACAAAACCCTTTATGTGTAATTACCCTTCAAGGGTTAGTTATGATCATGATGAATTTTGACATGAAGCCTATGTAATAGAGTAAATTTACGATAATATTGTTTTTTCTAAGTTAACTAAATTACAATTAACTTATTCAAAATGGAAAAATATATGAATAGCCAAGGGGAGACTAAAGAGTCTTTTTACAACTCTGATTTTGTGTGTATAAATATATGTAATGAAGTTATAAACAATATTTTTTTATGATGAAAAGAGGATCTCTAATTTTAGAGGAAAATGCTTTTGTTGTATGAATCAAGACTATCACCAATCAATTTAATAAAGTTGTAGTGCATTCATGGATGATTATTTTGTTCTTTCATTCACGAATTCTTTTTGTTATGACTCAATTAAACTTATACAAGGGTAAATGTGTTTTTTGTTAATATTTTCACATACATCTAGCTATTATAGAAATGAAATTTGAATTGTTTTAGGGAAGTTTAAGTGACATTATCATTTTTAATTATATCCTTTAAAATCTACAACAATTTTAGTTATGTTGTGAAATACTTGTTCTTTTACTTATTATATATTCAAAGCCATTCCATGTCATGTCTTTTAATTCAAAACTATTTTAATTATTTAGTTTCTATTTTTACATTTTCATTTCCCTAGAAAAGTTGAAATAATAAAAAATCAAATAAACTTGAAAATGAATCTATAAGGTAATAACACAAATTGGAAGATTTTCCATTAAAGGATGGAAACCTAAACTTCAAATTTTTGATTAAGTAAATGACTTGACATTGATGATATTCAAAGTCCATGTTAATAAAGAGATTATATATTGACATAATCCTAAAATTGGCTAATACATATGTTGATAGACATGACATTTGAGAACTGGTATCCCAAATATAGGCACAAGGGAAATAAACAAGTGAATTATATGGACTAGGAACTAAATGAATCTTCCTTTGCCTTTAGTGACAAGAAAACAACCAATTGTAAACAAATTATATTCCATTTTTCCCCAACTAAGTGAGCTATATATGGTATCTTTTAGGGTGACAACAAAAGAAAAGAACTCTTTGTGGATGACATCAAAAAGACAAAATGGGAGTCTACAAAGCCATGAAGATAAAATGTCCACAACGATGAATTACTTAAAATAATTCATACACTGATAGATTTCTTGAAAAGGGCCTTGATCTAAAAGAAGTCACCATGAATCATAAAGGCTTTCACAACATGTCACAAGGAAGCCAGTCCTTTTCTACATGGTTTCTTTCACTAATGAAGGGTAATAATATTTACCCAAAATGTTGGACTTCCAATTTTTTTCATGAAGTCACCTTCCCTTAAGAACTAATGAATTGATGTTGGTAACTATCCTTACTCATAGAAAAATGATACATTACAACATCACAATAGGTAATGATTAAAACCATCTCTAAAAGCTATGTCCTTGTTCCACATATGACAAGAAACCCGGAGTTCTTGCATCAAGTTCAACATTCAACCCCAAATATGTGGAAATATGAAATATGAAAACCATCCAAACTCAACTTGTGGATAAATTAGAATGCATGGTACTCCATTTTCTTCAAGAGCAGGCAACTATCAAGCTAAATATATATGAAATGAAGAGAATTAGGCTTACAACTAACTACGATACAATAAATTATACTAAGGTTTTATGCCAAAGGAACAATGGTAAGGCCCATTAGAAAAGAAGATAGACCCATTATGCCTAAAGAAGTGGCAAACAAGAAAAATTTTGTTAGGCATATTCAACCCAACTACATCAAAATGAATCCAAGCTGGTGGGACCCTTATTTTTCTTACGATAATAAAAATAAGTGACTCATATATGACAAGCATAGATATTTTGATCTGTGTTTTGTTTTTGTCAATAGTAAGGTCAATCGCCAACTACGATACATATACAAGTTATAGAAAATAAAGAAAAAGTATGATAAATTCAGTATTATGGTTAATTTTTATAAACAATATATAGTTCATTAGTTTAGACAATATTATAGATTTAGGTTTATTGATGTCAATGCAAGGATCGGGGAACAAGATTGAAAGAAATATGTATGATAGTTTATGGCTGCAAATTCTCTAACTTAGTGATATATAGTATATGTATTTACATATATATGTAAATAGTAGAAGAATATTACCTCTATAGAAGCACAATATGAATTGCACGTAAAATAGCATCACATATAACCAATCAAAAAGATATTTGTTGTAAAGGCCATTGTGAATCACTACAAATAGTACCATTTACACCTAATGAAAAGTACATGTGTTGAATATGTTGTATGGTTGTTATTAAATATTAATAACACAATTATTGTTAGTATATTGTGCAATTAGAGTTTCATATAGCAATTAATTGAATTGTAATATGGTTGTAATTAACAATTAATATGACTACAATTTAATGCACAATAACTACTACCCTTCCTACATTGGTTGTTGGTGTATCATGGATTTTGTAACTGATCACATCCTTAGGAATTAACTCTGCATTACTCAATAGCTCAATCGATAAAAGTATAGTACAAAACCCAATCCTCACTTGTTGTAAATAAGATATATTTTCATTCAAATTGATCTTTATGGTGATGTTCCATCAATTTATTTTATACATGGAATTTATATATTCATTGCTAGACTCTTATGCAGGATTTTATGTTCTTTTCCCTTCAACTAATAAAGTAAACAATACTTGGAACAACACTAACAAAAGCTGTCATTTTTCCACTTTCCATAATAATTATTAAATCATTTCATAGTACATGTCATATGATTTCATAGATAAAACCCTTAATGTTAACAACGTGTGGTAAGAATAAGTTTCACCCCTATTAATTCTATATAAAATAACTATATCATAAGTTTGATGATTTTGGTCTATTTTGAATGAAATAATAATTCTATAAATCTTGCATATATTTATTACTCAAATGAAGTCTTCAAAAATTTATTAAGTGACTTGCTGAACTTTTTTTTCACAAATTTTTACAATTTATTAGATATTACAAGTGATTAGATATACCTTCTACTACCCTTCTTTTCTACTTGTTGAAGTATGTAGCTATGGTTACTCTTCATAATAAAAAATATTTATCATTAATGTATTTGATTTATTATTATTTGTCAAACATGTTCTACAAGCTCACGATTGTCAAAATAAATTAGAAATCCATGTTCTTCATGGCATTTCCAAAAGAAGAAAATTTGATTTTTGAGTCTTTTGTGTCCCCATGTGACCAAGTTGGCCCTCCAAGCACAAAGTCAACTCAGTCTACAAGGAGACACTCATTCGCATAAGTGGAAATCTATAAGTATCCATTCACATCCCTCCAAATGGGTCTCACATGATCATACATATTTCTACTCTATGCGAGAAAGGAAGAAGCACAAGGAGACTAAAAACATCTGTTGAGAAATCTAGGGCATTAGCATTAGTGAGATTTCTCTTAATTAGTGACTGTTTTTGAATGCCTTTTATTTCTTTAGATTAGGATCTTCTTATTTCTTACTTTATTAGTGTTCTTCTTCATTAAACAATAACCAATGCATGAACATAAAATAGACAAGATATAGTATGTAGGCTATGATCCAAGGCCAAAATCTCTCACTCTTTGAGAGGAAAACCCGCACAAATTCTTCTTATAGAGATTCCAATTGACGAATACCAAGACCATGACCCTTGATCTATTTAGCCACTCCAATACCAACAAACCATCATCCTTCTCCGTTGATCTTATTCTTCCACTTCTACGTTCTTCCTCAAACTGAGATCGTCTCTTCATGGCACCAGAACATGTCAATGTGAAGTCACCAAGTCATGACCGTTGTAGCAACATCCAACCATAGTGATAAATAACTGAATTGTGGCCCCTATACATACCATTGAACTATGGTTCCTTGTCCTTCCTGTGATCTTCCACCGATACATCATAAAATTGTAGCACCATACATTATAGCATCACTATAGCACCGAGCACCGATATTCTCCTTGAAACAACACCGAAATATTAATTGTGGAAGAACTAGAAACTATTGCAAATATGTCATCGAAATACACTAATATATTATGTCGAGACAGTGAGGAAAATGTCACTGTAATGTCACCCCAAATTATGTGCTACAATACGCACTGTGATCACTATGTTTCCTGAGATAGCATATGAACTTCTTACTTTCTTGACTACCGAAAATATTAGAAGTATGCCGAGGATATTACTATGGTTTATCCGAGTTCTATCACTGTTAAACACGTCCAAAATCTCAGATATGCAACGAACTGAACTGTGGAAATGTGAGGTGCCTTGTCTCCTATTTATAGTAGTGCTTCCATAAATTTAAGTCGACCTGAGCATACGAATGGGTGTGTGTCCTTATGTGAGTTGACATGAATTTTGTCACTCTTACTTGAAGCCGACATGAAGAGGAGGATTGTGCTTGTCACTGGATGGCTATTTAGACATTTTCATTGAATCATATATAATGACACATGCTCAATAAGATTTATTGATACATGACATTAATTCTTTGACTTAAATGATAAATCCTAATGTTCTAAGATTACTTGCTCATGAAACCCATGAAGCAAGACTTACAAAAATAATTTTATTAAATCATTTATACAAGTCATAAAGTCATTATGAATACTGAACCTAGCTACATTTTACAACACTCCCTCTTAACTAGGGAGGTATTCATAATGGTACTTGGTCATTCTCAATCTGAATATCTTCTCATAAGAAGAATAAGGTTGCTAACCCATTTTTATAGCATCATATCATCCAACATTGTCATATTGCAAGGCCTTAACTAACAACTCCATCTTTCCACAAGATTTGAGCTCAATGCTGGCAAGACCAATGATTTATAGACACCCTAATCATTGTCTCTCCTAGAAAATACCCTACCCAGGATCTCAAGGTGTGTTCCACCAGTACTATTCTTATCTTGGATTCCCAATCCTCAAATAATATTGTTCCTCTACGACTACTCTTATCTTGATGCCCTATCTCATCCTCAAACAGTATCAGATTCTATATTATTATCCAATCCTCCATTATTTCTTCTCAAGTGAAGACAAGAATGATGTGTCTATCTATCCATCTCAATCAGGGAGGCCATATTCCAATAAAGGAATGTACCTAAGCTCCCTCTTAGCTTAGGAATTTCCAAGTTTCTACCAAGTAAGAAACTTTTTTCCAGACTCCCTCTTAATTAGGTACCTACAGCATCTCCTCAGGTGGAAATAATGGGACAACTAGCTGCTTTGAATAAATCCTTCCTTCGATGTCATGATTTTTCTTTGTTATGGAGTCTTCATCTTTTGGGATTGTTGAGAATTTGGTATGGCGATGATTAATTCAAATTATCTTCTTGATAATTACTTGTGATCTTACTTTACTTACTTATGTATTCTCTTCTTAGCTTATTACGTCTTTCATCAAGTCAATTACCAAAACACAAGAGAAAAAAATATAGGCTCTTCAAGCCAGGGTCAAAACCTCTCCCTCTTGGAGAGGAAAACCCGCAAGGAATTCTTCTTATAGACTTTCAATTGACAAGTACCATGACCATGACTCAAACCCTTGACCTATGTATGCCTTCAAGACCTTTCCACTGCTTCTTCATTGACCTTTTAAGTTGATCCTTTTTTTCTGCACCAACCTGCATTGTCCTGCACCAACACTTAGAGAACTCGGTCTCTAAGTCTATCTTTCTTGATCTAGCCTCACTCTTCTCCACTTATTATTCTTTGTCCTTAGTACCCTAAACAAAGATATTTCTTACTGTTGTAGCACGTCTTTGAACTTTGCATAGTGATGCCTTTCCACAAACTTCTTTATTATAGACAAGGTCACTCGAGACCCTATCCTTCACTCCACATGTCCTTGAATCCTCTTCTTTTGAGATATATATCTTCCTCATTTTCGCATTGTAACTCAGGGTAAATCACAAATTTACCTTCCTTCTTTTCTCACACTGCAATTCAAAGATAGATCTCAGACTTACCTTAATTGTTAGGCTTCGTATCAAATCAAGACCATAGACTTCGCATCAAATCAAGACCACAAAATTCGCATCAAATATTAGTTGTTCATCCTCGTATTTAATCATTGTATGTGATCCAAAATCTTCTCATAATACAGTCTGAAGATATCATACTTGTATGAATTATCCTTCCTCAAATGACCGCAGAGCTACTTATATATATTGACATTATGTCTATGTTTTAGGCCGACCCTTCAAATTGATTGGAGGTCGACTTGTCCACAACTTATAGGCCAAGTAGAGGAGTTTATCTTCTAGCGTGATGAAGGTTGTCTTGAAGGTTGATTTGAGCAGTGGTGCTAGCAACATACATGAGCCATTTCTTCAAGGTTAAATGACAAGCTCTTGAGGCATACTCCTTTCACTATATTCTCCATATACATGAATCTTAATTAGTACATTTATGACAAGATGAAAAATTTCTAAAATACATCAAGAAGAATTCTTTTGACCTATAATAAAAACCTTGCTCATGAAACCCATGAAGCAAGCATAACAAAAGTACATTTTATTATCTTTGTCTTATTCATTACATAAATACATAATTACATAGCCAATATGAAGACCGATCCTAGTTACACTTTCCATCACTACCTATTAACGAGGGAGGTATTCATACAGGTACATGGTCACTTTGAATCTGAAGAATTGAATTGATAATCGCATATGTATAGTATCATATCAACCAGCATTTTCCTAGTGCAAGGCCTTGACTAATAGACCCATCTCTCAACGAGAAAATGGGATACAATGTTGGCGAAACACATGAATTATAAACACCATATCCATTATCTCTCCAAGGTACATACTCCACCCAAGTGTTCCCAGAGTATGACCTTCTTGGACTATTCTTCTCTTGGGTAGCCAACCCTCAAAAAATGCCAATCCCCGACTACTCTTATATTGAATGCCCTATCACATTCTCAAAGAGCATCGAATGCCAGATGATTACCCAATCCTCCATTTTGTCTTCCAGGTGAAGACCAGAATGATGTGTCTATCAATTCTCTCCACATGGCCTTCACTAAGACTTATGATTATTAGACATAGTCTAGTGCATTACACATGAATCAGAGAATCATATACATCACTCCCTCTTGGCATAGGAAGGACATACTTCAAGTTTCTTCCAAGTAAGAAACTTACCACCAGGATCCCTCTCAACCAGGGACCTGTAGCAGCAATGGTGAGACACCCAGCTGCTCATGAAGAATTCCTCCCCTCGATGTCATGGATTTCGATATTGAGGAATCTTCAACTTTTAGCTTCATATGGCACAAGATCATCCATCACTTTCAGTCACGAGTCATGTCAACCATCAGAAAGTGATTCATCACTGTTTCTCATCTGGTCCACCTTTATGCCATGCTACTTTCCTTCGAATCATCCCCAAGGATCTTACATCCTTCCACATGATTGGAAGCCTTGCATAAACTTATCCAGATAAACATATACATAAGAAATTTTAAATTAAAATTTACCTCAGTGATGATCTTTCACCATGACATCTTCCTGTAGGCATCGACATTCTCTATTTAGATTGACACATCTCCTAAAGATATGTCTTGTCAAGGGTCTTCTTGTTTACCATTCTTCTATTAGAGTCCACATATCTTCCCAATAGATCTCCTAGTCACATCTTCTTGGCTTTCAGATGATAACCGCCTCTTTACATGGTTGCACTTCATGATCTCTTCAATCATTTCTACGGATAGCTTCATACCCAGGAACTTCTAGTATCCAATTCCTTGTTTGTATACAACTACCTCATATTCCATATGAGGACATTTAATTTTGTCTGTTAGTGGTAACTTGTACATCGTAATAGATCCTCATTCATAGATCATACTTCTAAAGATAGAAGTCCATTACCTACAACCATATGACATTACTTCACAACATTCAGTGTTAGAATATAAATATATGTACCTCATACATTTTCCCTTTGATTCATATAGTAGCAATTTTACTAGAATGAATAACTTCATTCCCTTGAACTGCTTCATCAATATGTCATCATATCCTAATCCCAGAATTATGTAACATAGAATTCTCGTTTAAACCTTTTGCTTTCTTTCTAACCAGAGAATCCATAGAGAACGCCATTAGAAAATGTCAGCATTTGTTTCCATATTGATCATTGAATGATGACCCTTGATCTTGATGACTACCTTCCACCAATGTTGTTTATCTGTGAGGTTTCTAGGAGATGCTTCACCAAGTGCTCCTTCCATGCTTCTATCATGATGCTATTAATATACATTGCTTCTATTATTTTACAACCAACAGAAATCCCTTGAGGAGAAACATGATCATAGAGATCTTTCACTTTCTTCTTTCTTAGATTTCTTTGCATCAGGTTCTTCCCTTTTATCTGTGACATGGGCTTCTTCCCTTTTCCTCTTGTCCTTTCTAAATTTAGGACAATCTCGTTTATAATGCCCAAAATAATTACATCCAAAGCATTGTGATTTTTCTATATTTCTTCTCTTATTTTGAGGATCAAATTTACCAAATCTTCCTTTCTTCATGGACATGGCTACAAAGGCTTGATTCCCTTCACTTGATCTTGGATCAGGTTTGGCTTTCAATCTTGATTCTTCCATCTTACCTAGACCTTGGAATGGCATGGCTTCTTCTTTCCCATCTATGCTTCAAGTGAAACCTCTCCATTCTTTCGGTAGAGCATTTTGTACCAAAGTGAGTATTACTTCTCCCAATTTCTGTAGATGATCTCGTATTACGAAAATCTCCATCAGATATGGAATTATTCCTTTCTTTCTTGACATTCTCAATTTGTATAGTTTTTGTCACAGGGATATTATTTCCTTTGCAGAACCTTTCGAGAACAGTTCCACCAAATTATCATATATTTCTTTTGAGGATTCTAGCTTTGATACATAGGGAATGCGAGAGTCCTTTATGGATTATATAAGAATCCTTCGGGCTCTTATGTCTCCCTTCATGTATTTGATATATGCTAGAATGTCTTCTTTTGGAGGTTGAATTGTAGTTCCTTCGATGAAGCCCATAGCTTCATTTTCAATTAGATTCAAATCTGTCCTCTTCTTCCATGTACTAAAGTTTGATGACCCAACCAATTTGTTGCCCTATATACAATAAGTCATTTTGACAGATTTAGATAATATCATAGAAATCATTTTGATAGATTTAGATAAGATCATAGAAACTTACTTCAGTAAGGTGACCTTCTACTTCCAGCAGCTTCCTTGATGATGATGAAGATGAAGTTAGGAACTTCTTCTTAGATTGAATTCTCCAATGTAGGTGATCTTGAATCCTTGATGATGAAGGATGTAAGAAGATGATGTTTCTTTCAGAAATGTCTTGAATATAAATATTTGATGGCAAAGATTATTTTCTTGAAGAGTGGAACCATTGAATGAGATTGCAGGTCTTCTTGAAATGGCTTGAGAATCTTTCTTGCAAACTAATTTGACTTTTCAATGCAAACTTTGACCTTGAATTTGATTCTTTCTTCCTTGAGTACCTCTTTTCTAAGTAGCCTTGTCTTTAGCAGCTTAGCTCGGATACCATGTTGAGAATTTGGTAGGGTGATGATTAATTAAAATTCTCTTCTTGATAATTACTTGTGATCTTACTTTACTTAATTATGTATTCTCTTCTTAGCTTATTACGTCTTTCATCAAGTCAATTACCAAAACACAAGAGATACAAATATAGGCTCTTCAAGCCAGGGCCAAAACCTCTCCCTCTTGGAGAGGAAAACCAGCAAGGAATTCTTCTTTTAGACTTTCAATTGACAAGTACCATGATCATGACTCAAACCCTTGACCTATGTACGCCTTCAAGACCTTGTCACTGCTTCTTCATTGACCTTTTACGCTGATCCTTCTTTTCTGCACCAACCTGCACTGTCCTGCACCAACACTTAGAGAACCTGGTCTCTAAGTTTATCTTTCTTGATCTAGCCTCACTTCTTCTCTGCTTATTCTTCTTTGTCCTTAGTACCCTAAAAAAATATCTTTCTTACTGTTGTAGCACGTCTTTGTACTTTGCATAGTGATGCCTTCCCACAAACTTCTTTATTATAGACAAGGTCACTCAAGACCCTATACTTCACTTCGCATGTCCTTGAAGCCTCTTCTTTTGAGATATATATCTTCCTCCTTTTCGCATTGTAACTCAGGGTAAATGACAAATTTACCTTCCTTGTTTTCTCACACTACAATTCGGAGATAGATCTCAAACTTACCTTAACCGTTAGACTTCGTATCAAATCAAGACCACAAACTTTGCATCAAATCTCAGTTCTTCATCCTCGTATTTCATCATTTTATGTGATCCAAACTCTTCCTGTAATACAGTCCGAAGATATCAGACTTGTCTGAATCATCCTTCCTCAAATGACAGCAAAGCTACTTATCTATGTTTTAGGCTGACCCCTCAAACTGATTGGAGACCGACTTGTCCACAACTTATAGGCCCACTAGAGGAGCTTATCTTCCAACGTGATGAAGATTTTCTTGAAAGGTTGATTTGAGCAATGGTTCTAGCAACATACATGAGCCATTTCTCCAAGGTTAAATGACAAGGTCTTAAGGCATACTCCTTTGACTAGATTCTTCATATACATGACTCTTAATTAGTACATTTATGACAAGATGACAAATCTCTAAAAGAAAACAATATTTGACCTATAATAAAAACCTTGCTCATGAAACCCATGAAGCAAGCATAGCAAAAATACATTTTATTATCTTTGTATTCTTCATTACATAAATACATAATTACATAGTCAATATGAAGACCAATCCTAGTCACACTTTCCAACAAGGACTTCTTCATAGGACACAAACCATCCATCACTTTCATCCACGAGTCATGTTATCATTCCTTTCATCAGAAAGTGCTCCATCAGTCTTCATCTGGCCTTGCTTCATGTCATGTTGCTTTCTTCAAACCATGTTTCTTTAAGTATCTTTCATCCTACCACATGGTTATCAATGGTGGAAGACATCCGCTTCCCTTTGGTAGCACTACATAAGCCCATCCATATATAATAAGAAATGAACACTTAAATCAAAATTACGATGGTATTTCATCATTACATCTTCCTATCGGTATCAACATCCTGTATACATGTTGACACATCTCTCAAATATATCCATTGTCAAGGGTCTCCATATTTTTCAGACTTCCATTAGAGTCTTCATATATTTCTGGGAGATTTCCTAGTCAAGTCTTCTTGGTCTTCTTGGATGTTTATTACCTTTACCATGGTTGCATATATCATGATCTATTCCTTCCGTTCTTCATATATTTCATTCCCAGGAGCTTCCAATCAGAGTTCCTTGATTATAGTCAACCACCTCATACTTCATATGAGGACATATTATGTTGATTTCATCTAGTGTGACCTATGCGTTCCTGTATCCTTTCAAAGGAGATCCTTTTATTTTGATCATGCTTCTCAAGATAGAAGTAGTGATCCATGTTACCTGCAACCATATGACATGACATGACATTATAATATTAAATACAAGCATACATACCTCATTTACCTCCAAGTCATCTAGGATTCTTTCAGCAGTTTCTTTGATTGAGAAAAAATCTCCAATCCTTTGATTTTATTCATCTCCTATGTCACCCTGCCATCATTCATGAATTCCATAAGTTGGAGTCCTGATGAAACACTTTCTTCCTTTCTAGATTAGTGAACCCTCTGATGAGGATTCCATCAGAGAATCTTGAGGATCTTGCATATCCTTATTCGACAGATGTTTCCTTTTTGACTTGATGTATGATGAGCCTTGTCTTGAATGATTTCTTCCTTCCAATGAGGTTCCCAAGAGCTATATCCTTCATATTTGACTGCCATGGATTTGTTCCTTGAGTCCTTTATGATTTCCCATGGTGATGTCACAAGCTCTTGTTTCTAATGATTCCATGATGCCACAATGCATCTTATTATTTATTTATAACCATATTCTATAAAATATTTGTAGAAATTTAAACAATACTGTGATGTATTACCCGACTCTCTTGAACTAACAATTAAATCCACTGTTAAATACAAAATCCTTCTACTTAATTCTTTGCGAAAATTAAATCGCCAATTGCAAAACACATATGAAGCAAAATCAATCGCACATAACAAAATGTTTTACCGGGAAAGCTTAAAGCTAAAAACCCCAACTATCATATATTATGTATATCAATGGAACATGTAACAATCTCATACAAATATCAACTCATAGAGCTCTCAGTACAATATGCAATCGTCACACACTGTCATGCAGAAATTTTCTTATCTATGCACCAATTTCTTGCCTCCTAACAGCCTGCCTCCACTACGCAATCCCCGCTGAAGAAGAACCCTGAATGAATTCGACCTTACCTTGCTTTGACTGTGCAATACTCATAGGCATCTCCAATGTGTGTGTAGATGCATTGAATGCATCACTATAGTCACAACAGATAGTCCATCTCACCCTTTCACCTATCTCTCCACTGGATCTGACGTGCAAGTAGTTAATTGTTGTATTTGTTCAGTTGCAAGTAAGACACTACTTGTGAATTAATTAAATAATTGATTCACTCGTCTATCATTAGTGTATGTTCAGTTACAACTAGCACAACTAAGTTTAACTCACTGAACTAAGTTAAACTAAATAACAACTCACATAACTATTCTTCCAACTCTATTACAACTTGCCACAATCAGTTATAACAAAGTCCTCCATGCATGAGTCACCAACCACCTAGGAATTGCGTAATTTCTTCAGCCCACTGATGTGCCACATCTGTTCACTGAAATAAAGTGCTCCAAGAGAATAAGTTACTATTTATTGTCTGATTATTATTAAGGGCTAATAATAATCGACATGCATTCTATTTTTAGATTTGCAATCTATAAATAGACTTCGCCCATCTTCTAAAAATAGAAACTCATCTAAATATAGAATCTTCTCAACCATCTAGAATCATCATCTTGCTAATTTTAGAATATGTTCACCATTCTAGAAATAGACATACACCTAAAAATAGCCTGTGTGGGCCCCATCTAGTTTAGGTGCTTATTTTTCACTAGGATCAAGGAATGATGTTTCCAGATGCCACTTTCACTATTTCTTGTTGCAATCTTCAACAATATTTAGGAGCCATGACAAGACCTGCTGTGAGGGAGGCTATCTTAATCATAGTAAAGATCTCTTACTCGTTCTTTCCTTGGACTTCTTCTCTTCATCTTCCTCCATCTTTCCGATGATATGAGCTTCCTTTTCGTAATGTCCATAACCTTTCCATAGCATTGAATCTTAGTTGTGTTCTTCTTTCTTTTCTAAGGACCTTTCTTCAAATGTTTGAGTTCTTTAACCTTCAACACTTTTGCCCTCAACTTGTCTTTTTCTATCTAGCATAGAAACCACAAGTTGTTTAATGAGGTAACTTTCTTATCCTTATGCACATTTGTTACCCAGATCTTGTAATTGAGATCTTACGAAGATATCCCTTCATCCTTTGATACCTTCAATTTTGAGTAGATCGGATCTAACTGATATGACCTTCTCTATCGCATCTTCAGAGAATAGTTCTTCCAGCTTATCATATATCTCTTTGATGTCTCCAATCCTTCTATATAGGGATGAGGGGACCTTTGACTGATTTCACAAGAATCCTTTGAGCCCTTTGATCCCTTTCCATGTATTCAGATAATGCTTGACCTTCAGAGACTTTTCCATAGATATGATCAATGAATTCACTTTCTTCGAGGACTATGACTATCCTACTTTTTCCATGCAAGGAATTTCAATGACCCAACCAACTTATAGATCTCCTTGCAAAACGAAGTCATTTTATCAAATTTGATTATAGAATAAAAGATACTTACTTGACAAGTGAAGATGAAATCTTCAACTTGATCACTTTGATGATGGTTGGAACTCCCTTGAATGATCTTCTTCCAAATGAAAAGTCCTTCAATAAAAGAGATTGCCCCTTTTATGATATCAATGCCTTTAGATCTGGCTTCCTTTGTTGATGATGATTCATGAGGATATTTTGTTGCTTCCTAGGATGACCAATGATGAAGATGAGATCCCTGTTGTAATAATAGGAACTTACAATATAGCTTTTGATGATAATGCCTTTTTATCCTTCCAGCCTTCACGATACTTAGACTTGTTCGGTGGTGAATGAGTGTAGATCTGAAATGCTTCTCTTTGTTGTTTATACTTTGTGCTATCTTGCATTGTAGATCTCTTTAAATTAATAAGATGACTAGAGGATCCAACACTTTTGCTGATGTAGATAAAAAGTTTTATTCTTCAATGTAGATTTTGATCTTTGACTTTCTTAGATGCCATTCTTAAAATTTGATCCTTGAGCATCTCTTTGATTTGATGCCCTTCCTTTGTCTTTAGCACCATAGCTCTGATACCAAGTTGAGAAATATAGGGCATTAGCATTAGTGAGATTTCTCTTCATTAGCGATTGTTTGTGAACGCCTTTTATTTCTTTAGATTAGGATCTTCTTCTTTCTTAGTTTATTAGTGTTCTTCTTCATCAAATAGTAACCAATGCATGAACTTAAAATAAGCAAGAGACATAGTATGTAGGCTATGAGCTAGAGTCAAAACCTCTCACTCTTTGAGAGGAAAACCCGCACAAATTCTTCTTATAGAGATTCCAATTAACGAATACCAAGACCATGACCCTTGACCTATTTAGCCACTCCAAGACCAAGACACATCCATCCTTCTTCCTTGACCTTCTTCTTCCAGTTCTTCGATCTTCCTCAAACTGAGATAATCTCTTCATGGCACCGGAACATGTCAATGTAAAGTCACCAAATCATGATCATTGTAGAAGCCTCCAACCACAGTGATACATCGCTGAATTGTGGCCTCTATACATACCACCGCATTGTGGTTCCTTGTCCTTCATGTAATCTTCCACTAAGACATCATAAAAATGTAGCACCATACATTATAGCATCATTGTAGCACCGAGCACCAAGATTCTCCTTGAAACAACACCAAAATATTAACTATGGAAGCACTGGAAACTATTGCAAAGATGTTACCGAAATACACTGATATATTATGTCGAGACATTGAGGAAAATGTCAATGTAATGTCACCCCAAATTATGTGCTACAATCCACACTATGATCACTGTGTTTCCTGAGATAACATCCAAACTTCTTGTTATCTTGACTACTGAAAATCTCAGAAGTATGTCAAGGAGATTATTGTGGTTTATCAAAGTTCTATCATTGTTATACCCATCCGAAATCTCAGAGATGCAGAGAATTGAACTGTGGAAATGTGAGGTGCCTTGCCTCCTATTTATAGTAGTTCGTCCATACATTTAAGCCGACCTGAGCATCTGAATGGGTGTGTCTCCTTATGTGAGCCGATATGAATTTTGTCACTCTTACTTGAAGCTGACATGAAGAGGAGGAATGTGTTTGTCATTGGAGGGCTATTTAGACATTTTCATCGACTCATATACAATGACACATACTCAAGAAGAGCTCTTCATACATGACATTAATTCTTTGACTTGAATGATAAATCCTAATGTTCTAAAATTACTTGCTCATGAAACCCATGAAGCAAGACTTACAAAAATAATTTTATTACATCATGTATACAAGTCACAATGGCATTATGAAGACCAAACCTAGTTACATTTTACAACAACAGAAGCATATGAGTCATCTTCTAGCCCCTGCTCTTGTGGACAAAAGGGGTCGAAGTCTGTTCATAAATTTGAAGCATCTTCTATGGCTAATGTGAAGCTTTTGTAGCAAAAATTGCCAAGGTGAATGTGAAATTCCGAGGCACAAATTTCTGTGGCATAATCCAAATCCTAAGGCTAAGGTAGAGGCTCGAATTCAGCCCTCTTATACCTATCCGTGGAAATATTTGAAGCATCTTGTCTTGAAAACTTTGGAGGGTTTGCTTAACACTTGGTGGATGGTCATCTTGCTACTATGTTGGTCAGTATGTCTGACTTTAATGTCTCTCTTGTTGAATTGATTCTATAAGGAAAGGATTGTTGGGAGTTTCCCCCATGTGGGTTTTCTTAGGGTAAAATGGTGTGTTCTTGTGTGCTTGTCTCTTTATGATCCTTATGGAATTTGTATTTTACTATTGAGCTCCTCTATGTAATTGCTTCATGATGGAAAAAATCACAAGAAGAAGATTAAACTAATAAATATCATAAGAAAAAATTATTTGTACAGAGGATGCCCTAGTTTTTCAACACTACTGAAGGTGAAATTAGTTTTTTATTCATTTCACTAACTATATAAAGATGATTTCATTGAAATTTCATGATTTTCTACAAAAACTAGTTCCTTGGCTTGAGTGAACATCATACCATTTCTCTGGGCCAACTCCCATTAGTCTGAGCCAACATCATACCTTATATCACTAGTGCATCACTCATTTTTTTCTTATTTAAATAGCTTTCATTGTTGATAGTCACATGAAATAGTGTGAGGATTGAACTAAAGAAACACAAACCCAAATCTACAATAAAGATAAGCATATAACATTACTAGAGCAACACAATGCTCGCCAAAAAATAAACAAAGATGAATGCAACCCAAGGAGGGGAGTGGAACAAAAAGAGAGCACTAGAGATCGAAATGAACTCAAGACATTGCCACACTTGATAGGTGTTCTTGAAAAATCACTTTATTAATAATGAAAAAGAACCACGCGACAATAAATTACAATAAGCATTGTATATTAATACATAAGAGAGTGACACTTGAGTCAAAAGAGGTTATGAGTTTGTGTATAAATTCAACATTAACCAAACTTAAAAATACAATAATGATTACAATATAAGGTTGGTCATGGCCGAAAGTGAATCTTACACTATTTCAATCTCCCCTTTACGTTGTATCAAGGGGCACAAAGAAAGACAATGAACACAAATGAGAGTGGATGTATAGATACTCGCCTCAATATAAGGTTGATCATTTCCAAAAATGAATGTTACAAACATATTTTCAACATCCCCACCTTAATCTGAACAAGGGGGCTTAGAGTGAACACATTACATCATAAGATTTACACCCCACCTTAACATTGAACATGGACCGGATAAGGAAGACGTTACATATTATTCCCCCCTAAATGACATATCTCTCACACAAATATGATTCCACATGCTAGTGAAGATGATATCTAGTACGCATAAAAAATGTGACTTTTGTAAGACAAGCTTTGGATCAACAAGGTCCAAGTCGTCAACATATCTCTACTCAGGTACTCTATGAGTGTTCAAGGAAACAATAATAGGATTTAGTTAAGGATCAAAATAATAATGTGAATGAGAGTACCATTGAAACATGTTGGGGATCATCTATAACAAGCTATGGAAAAGATCATACCAAACCATGAGTAGAAACCTCATCAAACAACCTAAGGAAACCACTCTGTAACTATCTTCAGTGGCTTTTATTTCCCGTCTATTTGGCCAAAATTCCACCTTTTTCATAGTGTCTCTGATTTAGTAAATTGAAAGAAGACTAGCTCCAACTCCTAAAACATGAACTTCTCCAAACTTGGCAGTTTCAATGATGATATCCCTAGATGCCAAACCTAGTAAGGCTACATTATCATCAATTATCACTGTCTATCCATTATGATGTTGATGATTGGAGAGAAAGTGTCAATGCTTAGTCATATGCCTAGTAGTTCTACAATAAGTGAATCTCCATTCCTAAGAAGAGGAGGGCGAATATGTAAAAGTGCATAGCTAGGGGTGCATTATAAGATGAGTCCATGAAATTCAATAACATAAAGAAGTTGTTTGTATAAATGTCTGTAGAGGTTCATGTTGATAAGACTAAGAGAAAGGGAGGTGCCAAGTTCTTTTGAGGAATAAAAAAAATCTAGTGCACCAACTTTTATGGTGTAACAAAAAAGAAAGAAAGCATTAGCCTTAAATGAAGGTTTAACCTAGGGAACCCTAAAAAGATATTATCAATTTGAAACCCTACGAAACCCTAGATCAAAAAGATAATTCAAAACCCTTACTCCACACTAAGTAAAAATCTTAAAGTTAGTGATTGAAATGAGTAAATGAAATTCCCACTTATTTTGATACCATGTTGAAATTCACAAGAAATAGCATGAAAATTGAATATAAACAACACAAACCAAATTTTCGTCATAAAGAAAAGAAGACACCAACATTGGAGTAACACAATTCTTGAAGAGAAATAAAAAAAAGAGGAGTGTAAACCTAGAGAGAGAGCGAACCAACAAGAAATGCACTAGAAAGAGATCAAACCAAGCACAAGAAAGTGCTACACTTGATAGGCACGCTTAGGCAAATCAATGTATTAAGCACAAAAAAGAATCACATGATGATAAATTACAAATGAGAGTTGTGTTTATATACTTAAGAGTAGTGTCAGAGTTGTTTTATAAACTTGATAGTGTGCTTTCCCTAAGAGGAGTTATGAAACTATGTGTACCAGGTCAGCTTTAGCCAAACTTTAAAATATAATAATGATTACAATGTAAGGAAAATGGTCATTGAAGGTAAAATTTACGCCGTTTTCAACATCCTGACATAAAGACTTGTAGAGTGCAAGGATAAAAAAATACAAGAAAATAAACCAAAGATCATTCACTAGAAACCAAATTCTATATTGTTTTAATCATTATTGTTATATAACTTAGTCATTAGTTTGCTTTCATTGTTGATATGGTTCTCATTGTCCCATTTTCTTTCTTAGGTTGCAGTCTTAGTGTTCTTGACTTCCGATTTTGTTTTTATTTGGTATACTAATGCATTATATCACTACTTTCTATAATGTTTTGAGCTTGTCATATCTCCTGCTGCCTTCTTTTCAGAGTAGATGTTAAGTGCATGTGATCACTGGTGAAGATCAGGGCACAATGAAGTAACTACTAATGGAACTAATAAGCATCATCGATACGGGTAAACCGAAATTATGGCTGGAAACGATAAACATCGCAGATAATCACATTAAAAATAACTGCTGCAGTTCCTAATGTAACTCTCAAAACAACAATTTCCATGATCTCCCTTGACACTTGTTTTATTTCTAACGGCTTACTCAGACTCCCCAAAAAGAATTGTTAAAACAACCAAAGAGTTAACTCTGTTGGCTTCAACACAATAAATCATTTGCTAGAATCCAATCTTCTTCTAGCTTTCTCCTTTGAAGCTTATTGCCACACAAATACTAAAATTTCCATCTTTCGTATGAAATTTGAGTTGCTTTTCAGAGATATATGTTCATCTAGCATAGATACTAATTAAAATTATCTTCGAACCTGATTCTATATGATCAGATCCTACCATACTCATTCCACATTTCGAGTTGAAGGTATATTATAGAGCTGCAAATGTCACTTCTGCCATATTTGGGACTCGGAGTATTAACAGCACCTCTTGAGATACGGAGGAGACATATTTTAATTTCATATTAAAATATTTGTCTTCAATAGCAGTAAATTGCTAGTTCCAAAAGAGATTAAGCACATGTTAAGCATCCAATATTCGAATTCAAGAATAATAATCTTCACTTTCAGTCAAGAAGCAAGCTTACTTTTATTAATATTATTACATACAATAAATATTTCTTGAGGCATGGCCTTAACAATGAGCCAGTAAATGGCTTTTGCTAAAGGGCATGGTGAGCATTGTGCTCCAAATTCCAGACAGACAATGCATGACGCAAAATAAAGCCAGAAGGAAAATATCCTCAAAAGGAAAAACCATCTGAAAATGCAAAAGAATGGCATAACCACATCTTTCAGAAAAGAATGATGGCATTTTTGCTGCCGTTTAATCTAAAGAACATCACTCTTGAGAACAATCTTGTGAAAAGAGTGATAACCTTAAGTATATGATAGAGAGAAGGCTAGGTGAATAGGAAACGTGTTAAGGTTTTTCTCTGGAATAGCACAGGTGATCTTGTTAGCATGTCTTTCAGAAATCTTAAGCAGAGTCACCTGACAGGAGCAACCTGTAAGCTCTTCTCCCTCAACTCCACCACTGGTACATACACGAGAAGCTCCTCATTGAGAAGGTTGGCAATTCCTTCTTGATTCTTATCATTGGAAAAATCAGTACCTCTTTTAGGACAGACTGTTTCTAAAATCTTCCTCAGATTTTCAAGTTTCAACTCAATATTACCCAATTTTTCCATCTCCGTTAAGTATGAATTGCCAGCATCATCTGGCTCTTTGATTTGTGGATTGGGTTTGCTACTTTCTACTTTAAGTCTTCTGGTATGTGAGGAAATAACGGGAGCTGATTCTTTTAAACGGTTCATCTTTTTCTTCTTCAAAGACATATAACGAGCATTTTTGAACCACATATGCACCTGCAAAAGATAAACAAGATTATAAATAAAAATGTAATTAATGAAGCAATAACAATAATCCATTTCAAGGCAACATGTTTATATCTGGCTACTATCAGTACGAGCAAATAGAATTTCTTAGTAAACTTCAAGCATACTACAGAAATGACAAACTATCAACTGACCTGCCGATAAGGTAGATCCAACTGCTTTGATAATGCCATTTTACAGGACATTGAAGGCAACTCATTCTCAGCAAAGACTTGGCGAAACCTCTATTACAAAGACCCAAATAGTTATCAATGACCCCATATTTACCAGACAGATACCCAATCATCACTGAAGCTATGCCATAAGTTGAATATAAAATATTTGGTTGAAGTACAGAAGTTCTACATCAATTTTTGAAGAGACGAATCCTGTGACACACAACGCAAGAAAAGCAAAAAAAAACAACTTATTCTAAAATTAAAAAGAGAGGAAAGTTAGATTAGTACCTCAACTGCATTGGCAGGCAGTCTGCTCATAGTTCTTTTTCTCTCATTTCTGGAAGAGATAGATAAGGGTGCTTTGATGTTTTTTCTCCTATGCTTCCTTTTTGAGTTTCTAGATTTATATTCTGCTCTGACAGAAGATAAAAGACATGTTGATTCATCTTTCTTCTCTTTTGGTATTTTTTTCTTTGGCCCCATATCACCTTCTCCCATGAGATTAGTTTCATTGCAGTTCTCATTTCTAGGCATTTCCTGCAGCCAAAGAAAAATGCAAGCATTGGTATCCAAAATTGACTGAAGAAAATCATGAGGTAGTTTAAGTATATAGAAAATAAACAAGTTTATCCGTTTTTAATTTTGTGTCATACTCTTTGATCATCCATGTACTATGAGCATCAAAAAGCTTGTGGAAGGTCGTTTTGAGGCTATTCTTGCTTGCATATAGAATTTATTGTGATTCACCATTAATTATCTATCCCTTACAGCTTCAGCTTTTCACTACATTTAGTAGTTGTCCTGTAAATTTGGCCTGTCCTGCCAGGAGGGAGGGGGCCTAAGTATAGATCAAACCAGGGTAATGCTCGCAAAGTATCTGCCACTGAGGAGCACGGCGCCACTGAAAATGGAAAGGAATTTTGTACTTAAAGTGTATCATAAGGTAATACCTCTGATTCTGTCTGACCTGCCCGTTACAATTTCTATTTTTTAATACAATGGATCTTGTTCTGAGATTTCACAGCATGAATTTCTTGGATATTCCATAGGAAGAATGCCATCTGAAAAAATGATTGCAGCTTAGGTGAGGGATCCTCGGGATTGCTTTGGATGGTATGTTAAGGGTATTCATAATCTGAAAAAAGTTTTTTTCTCATTCACTTTTAGGGATACCAAAGTCTGCCTGGGACTTTTGCAGAGGTACCATTGGACTCGAGAAATGCTTTGCTAGTGTTTTCCCACCAGTTGGAAGATTTCTATGTTGAAAAGTCAGCAAATCTCCACCACCCTTCTCTGGGAAGAGTTGCCCTTCCTGTCCAGCTCTGGTGTTTCTCAGAATGTTTTGTGCAACCTTTAGGTAAATTTGACTGCTATGAATCTGACAGGCTTCTTACTCCACAGCCAATCATAAGATCTGCCTCCAATTCAATCTCACAAAGAATCTTATACAATTCATTGACATTCAAGTTGCAAGGAAAGTCATTCACCAACTGAACTAACATGCTACACTAACATTCCTAATCCATGTTTCCATTGCCAAAGTCCTGATCATCAGATCAAGGACTGGCCATTAATGGCTAAAAGTTTGCCAGCCTTGTTGAAACTCGAACCACGGGCCTTTGAGGAAAGTCAGGCCCAGTTAACTTCTGAGACAAACCAGGAGGGTCGGAATGTTGGACCTTGATAAAGAGGAATAACTTCCCAATGAGTATATGGCTCCTCAACATCAGATTTCGGTTGTCTGTCAGCCAAAGTATGGGTTGGTCAAACCAGAAAGCCACCTGTAAGCATCAAAAGTAGCATCCTATGGTGCAGCCTTCGGCTCTCAGTGTGTCTAGCCCTCTCTATGTGTGAATAGGTGAGCAAGATCTCTGTTAACTCTGTTGAATCCTCAAGGTGGAGACCCACCTGGGGAAGGTGAAGCTCTGGCTAAGAAAGGTCAGGATGTTGAATGAAAATTTTCCAGGACCAAGACTAACACATGCCAAGATCTCAAATTGTATGTTGACTCTTCAGAAGATTAAGAACAAAATGACAGTTGTAGATCATAATGACTAAATCCATCGAGTAGGGTATTCTCAATAAAATGTGTCTTCATAACTCTTCCCATATGCTTGGGCTTATCCATCATGGCTCCGACAATGCACACGATAGAGAGAGAAGTCAGAAGATTCTTATGGCAATGGCAAAAAGCAAACAATTATAAATATCATTTAGTAAGCTAGGACTCAATAAGAGAATCCTATGACAAAGGAGGATTGACAATAGGAGATCTAGCAGTAATGAATCAAGCATTGGTAGACAAGATATTGTGGAGATATGTTAATTTTGGGCAACTAGGTCCAAACTCCATGTTGCACTGCTCATATGACAATGGCCATATTTTTGTTGGATTCCTCTTTCAGAGAGGTGCAAGATTGATCTAAAGATCATCCTGATCAGATGAGCAGAACATTGATTTTGAATTTATTTTCCACATGTGCAATGTCGGCCAGGTTTATCCCACATGCCTAAGAGATGTGTCACACACCCTCATTGATGAATATAAATTGGAGAGACTTAGAGGTCATTTTCTCATCATCTCATCACATATTCTCTCATTGTGATCTGATTGGTTCGATAGCCTTTGGAGGCATTTTTCCCTCACACGTGTGGAGCGAAGCTACTGTTTTCTGCGCTGATTTGTTTAGGGCTTTTCTGCTGCAACGTTGACTATGGTCAACCCTTGGTCGTTTGACCTCAATCTTCTGTAGAAATTCCAATTTTAGGAGGCGTACAGCTGGGCACTAAAATTGAGGAATTTCGGGCTGTTTGACCGAAGCCCTAGTTTGTTGCATTGACTTTTCTGCGTTGTCCCTGGTTTGACTTGTGATGAGTTGTCTTTGAGGGCTGTGGGTGTGACACATGAAAGTGTTGGCTGACCGAGAAAGACTTTGCTGGTTGAAGCATCCCGGTGACCGTCGTAATGCCATAATATCCCATATCTTTGCTGGACAAAAGGAATTGTAAATCTGATCTATATTTGGCTCGTCTTCTATTGATCTATTATTGTGTTCTATCAGCATTTTACTTTCAAGTTTATGTGATTGTTTGTATTGGGCCTAAGAAAGATTGAAGTAAAAGTGCATGAAGCATAGAACACCATGGTTATCTAAATTTAACATGGTATCAAAGCTGAGGTGAAGACAGAGTCCAAGAGTCCTAAGTGGTGTTAGAAGCAATCTTTGAAGGAAGAAATTCCATCAAGGACAAATGGCCTCCTCAACCTACAAGGGTTTCAAGGCTGATGATAAATTCACTGATAAGTTTGATTATCATGCATGGAAGATGTCCGTGGATTTGGTGCTAGAAGATCAAGATGTCATGGACTATGTACAGGGGAATATTCAGGAGCTTCCATCAAATGCAGTTGTTGCCACAAAGACAAAGTGTAGAAAAGGGGAAATCAAAGCAAAGATGATTATCCAGGATTCTATTCATAAGCACTTGGTTGCTTACATTTCTGAGCTGAAGACATCTAAGGAGATGTATGATAAGTTGGTGAGCATGTTTAGGGCTAGCAATGCTAATCAAATCCTCTTCTTCAAGAATCAACTGAAGAATATAAAGAAGGGTAAGGATGAATCTATTCAATCCTATTTTATGAGGCTCACTGAAATCAGGAATAACCTCCTAGCTATTGGGGAAGCAATATCTGATCGAGAGATTGTTCTTATTGCACTTGGAGGTCTCCCCCGTGATTGGCATGTATTCAATACCACTATTCTCAATAATAATGTGATTCCTGATTTTGATGAAATATGGACGAGATGCACTCAAGAGGAAACAAGAATGATGGAGTATGCCTCTAATGGTAATGGAAGTGACCCTACTGCCTTCGCCGCTCATGCAAAAAAGAAGAACCATGGTGGCCCGAGAAATCAAAACCATGGTAGAGGGGGGCACAAAGGAAGGAAGGGAAGATGTTACACTTGTAACAAGACTGGTCACTATGCAAGAGAGTGCCCTAATGGAAGGGACTCTCCTAGGGATGATGACAACAACAACTCGAGAAGGAATGGTAGGAACATCAGGTTCGAAGGAAAAAGGAAGGCTCCCTTTGATCGTAACGGAAATGGGCAACCATTCAAGAGGTCAAGAAATTCCAGGTACGCTGAGTCTAATGTTGTTGATAATAAGAGAAATGATTTTATTCTTGTATCTTCCCTCTCTGCTGCATCTCCACCCGACACCCTGGATGTCTGGTTAATAGATAGTGGTGCTTCAAGGCACCTCACTGGTTATAAAGAAGCCCTTTCTGATTTGGTTGAGAAGGATACTAATATGGAAATTATCCTTGGAGATAATGCCACCTATCCCGTGAAAGGGGCAGGGACTGTGACCCTCCATTTATCTCAAGGTCAAGTCATCTGATTATAAGATGTGTTGTATGTACCTGATTTGAAGAAGAACTTTGTGTCCATTTCGGCAATGGAAGACAAAGGGTTCAAGGTGGCATTTGTTGATGGAAAGGTACTTATCTGGAAGAAGAACTTCAAGAAAGCTCTTTCTATTGGTTTTAAATTTTAGAGTAGATACACTCTACCAGGTTGGAGGAAGTCCATTGGGGACTATGACATGTGATACAACTCTTCAAACAGAGTTATGGCATCGGAGGTTTGCACACCTTCATTAAAAAGCCCTTCTCGAAGCAAGGAAGGTGGTGACAGGGATGCCCGAATTGAGAGATGATCATGAAGGTATATGTCAGGGTTGTGCCGAAGGGAAGCATACAAGGGGACCATTCCCCTCAAGTGTCACAAAGACAACTGATATCTTGCAGTTGATACATTCTGACTTATCTGGTATGCTGCCTCTGACATCCTTGGGAGAATGTTTCTATTACATGACTTTTACAGATGACTTCTCCCGCAAGACCTAGATATATTTTTTGAAAAAGAAGGACGAAGCATTCAAATGGTTTCGTACCTTCAAGGCCTTGGTGGAAAATCAAACCGAGAAGAAAATCAAAGTTTTGAGGATCGACAATGGGACCGAGTATGAGTCAAATGAGTTTAATGACTTTGTAGAGAAGCTGGCATTAAGAGGGAGACCACAACTGCGTACAGTCCTAAGCAAAATGGTGTTGCTGAAAGAAAGAACAAGACCATTGTGGAAGTTGCTCGCGCCGTGCTATGTGACCAAGGTCTTCCGAAGTTTCTATGGGGAGAAGCTGCGAACACTGTTGTGTATGTTCAAAACAGATGCCCGCATTCCACTCTGGACTCCAAAACTCCCGAAGAAGTCTTCTCTAGTAAGAAACCTGATGTTTCTCATTTTAGAGTTTTTGGTTGTCCTATTTACTTTCATGTGCCGAAAGAAAAGAGAAGCAAGTTGGATGCTTCTGGAAAGAAGGGAATGTTTGTGGGCTATAGTGAAACTTCGAAGGCATATAGAATCTATGTGTCTGGTCAAAGAGAAGTGGAGATATGCCACAATGTCACCTTTGATGAAGATGTTTCCCTCAAGTAAGTAAGAAATCTTCCTAGCTCCAAGGAAGACAAAGAAGATGAAGAAGCAGGGAAGTTGGAAGAGCCGAAGAATGACCTGATGCCCGATGTTGAAGGACCTATGGATCCCATTGATCCACCTGCTTCAAATAAGAGAAGACCTGCATGGCTTAGGGATTCTCTCGAAGATGCCAAGAGACATATTGCCCTAAGGGGGACATTTCGTGAAAGCAAGAAGCCGAAGAGATACCAAAGGTATCTAGCAGCCATGAGTACGATAGTACAATCTAAGCCTGGAACATTTGAAGAAGTCGTAAAGCATAAAGTTTGGAAGGATGCTATGCACGAAGAATATGAGACCATTATTAAGAATGATGTCTGGGAAGTGGTCCCAAGACCGGAGGACAAATTTGTTGTCACCTCGAAATGTCTCTATAAGATCAAGCATGGATCTGAACTACTACTCTTCAGGATTTTCATCAAATCCACTACAACCCACTTCTTCATCCTCCTCTTCTTGAATAACCCTCTTTCTTCTACTCTCCAACACCATAATAACTAAAAAAGGAACCAACAAGAAGAAAATGCCCAGCCATATAGCCATGATGTTTCAAACTTTTAGCATACAAATAAATGGAGGAATGCCAAATGGGAATGGGAAAAAATGCAACATAGAAAAAAAATATCCAGATTAGACTCTAGAGTGTAGATCCTACCTCTTTGGTCTTCAATCCCAAGCTCAAATATCCTCTCCAAGCTCCAAGTTCCTTGCTCTCTCCTAGCTCTCCTTTCCCTTGCTCTCTCTTGCTCTCTCCTCTCCTTTTTGCTCTCTTTTGAGAATGATGATAATCAAGGAGAGGGAGGGCTTTTTATTTCCCACCCCCCTCTTTCCCTCCAAAAAAATATGTGGGTTGCCCTCTTCCTCTGTGCGGTCGGCATACAATGCTCCGAGCAGGAGCGTTTTTGCAGAGGGAGAGCGCTCAGTAGCAAATGCTCCCTGAGCGCTCCCTCCTTAAAAAATTCGCTCCCGGAGTGTTTTTTTAAGGAGGGAGCACTCGGAGAGCGTTTGCTCCCGAGTGCTCTCTAAAACGCTCCCGAAAAGGCAGGGAGCGTTTTTTCTATTTAGGGAGCGCGCTCTTGATGCGCTCCCAAAACAATCCTGCTCGGAGCACGTTTTGGGAACGTGGTTAGGGGGGGCTCCCCAGCAACCCTGACCCAAACAAGAGACATATACTCTTCAACATTTTGCCAGGGACTTTTATCATAAACCCTAGACTACTTCATAATGTCTTTCATTCTTATCTAGGGTTTCAATGTTTCTACCAAGGTATAACATACCTTACTACAACATATAGCAAACCCTAGAACCAATATAGATTCACAAGATATCTAACAACCTTTTAAATTCTCATGTTAGACTTTCCACTAGGGATTCATACAAATCCTAGATTTCATACAAAAGAGTCAATCAAGATAAATCATAGCTCAGAGATTATCATGATCATCTTTTACTGGGGTTAGTTGCAGACCCTATATTTTCAATCAATTATCAAAATATATCATGAAGAGCTTCTACTAGGGTTTGAGGTAAACCCTAGATTCTCAGCACACATTATATAGATTTAGATGAATACACATACTAGAGAATTTAATCATTACTAGGATTTAGTTATAAGCCCTAGACTTTTCAATCATCATCCTAGAACTTTCAAACTTTGGCTAAGGCTTGATTCCAAACCCTAGATTCTTAGCACCATTAGAAATTAGGTTAACACACATATCTAAGAGATCACCATTGTAAGCACATCATGTGTTAGACAATTTTAATATATCAGACATATATTGACCTAGATTAAGCTAGGGATTCAATCAAAGAAATATATACCTAGGGTTTCATTCCTAGGACTTTTCATAACAAGAGTTTTTCTTGTAGACCTAACCAAAACTCAGAGTTTCGGTTCATGTCAAAGCAAACCCTTATTCTATCAAGAATTTAAAGGTTCAAGATTTTGAACATCATTTCAACCCTAATATGTTAGAGCTTCCATGATCATATCAAAATCCCAAACATGACATTAGCAATATATCAATTAGTACAACAATTTCTTCATTAATGGCCCTAAATAGGTTTAGGGTTTCACACATCAACATACCCTTAGGTTAGGGTTTTCCAGAGAACCTTTCAAGGTTCTTTTCATGCCAATAATTAGAGATATGTAAGGTGGGTAGATTCATCAAATGATGAACCACCCTAAACAAGAATCTTGTAAGATTCAAAATAGCTCAACATGACAAGTGTTAGTAGCGTAGATTGGATTTGACAAAGAGAATAACAAAGCTTTATAATTAGGACATACCTTTGTCTCTTGACAGAGCTTTTGTGATGCCTTCCTCCATACTCCTTGATCTTTTAGCGAGTCATTTCCTAGAAGTGTGAGTCATGGTCTACTATATCTACAATGCATACTTTCAAGCAAACTGTGATATGAAGAGTATAATTTGATCTTTCAAGTTAGATCTTTTATGAAACTATGAGGAATGGAGTTCTAAGATATCAAGAATCAATCTAATTGACAAGAGGACATTTATTTTATAACTAGATTATTTTGTAGATCTCAGAGAACAAAGATCAAGATTCTAACATGTATGCTATCTAGGGATCACAAATTAGACTAGCTATAAGAATTATTAGATGTAATGCAAATCTAGAAATTCATATGTACCTTGTTAGTTATATACCTTTGATTGATAACTTGTTGGACATGTTGTAATACTTACTTGAATTTTCTTAAGTTGATTTCTTATCTCAGACCTTTGATAAATCTCCGTAGGGTGTAGACTGAACGTGCTTGTATGTCACTGCCTAAACATCACTGCTCCTTATCGATGCTTTGGCCTAAACCACTATATAATTTGAATTCTCCTCTATGACTGAGATAGAACTTTTGTCACTAACCATAACAATGCCTTAGTACTTCAACCTTTTATTACTTGAGCTCGAATTCTCCTTATGATCATGACAAGTACTATGATGGGCATTGTTGTAGACTGTAGTTAAGACTTAACCATGACGGGCATTGTTGTAGTTGAGAGTATATCATAGCCCAAGATTGTAATATCATCCTAAGGTAGCACTGTTGTAGTATACTAGATTATCCGAACTTCATAGTGATCTGAATTGCAAAGGATGATCCGAGCTTGTTGAACTATGAAGGCACCTCATCTGTAAGAGTGTGACTGCACCGAGACTGTCTGGAGAAGATTTGAACTTCAATGGTCATTGTACTATGGATTCATTTCTATAATAGTCAATTGTTGTGATGACACCTATCCATATCACTGAAATTTTTGAATTGATTTTTACTTTTGTGATTACTATGGAAGTATCGAGACTTTCTCCATGTTACATTACTGAAACCTTAGAACCGTGGTATAGTTATTAAGCTTTATCACTGAGATCATCTTCATTGTATCAAACCATTTAATATGATCTCTAATTCTGAGCACTGAGATATCGGATCTATAGAGTAGACCTCCTTCCAGGTGTCTTTTAATAAGCTTATTGTAGAGTAGTCCTTCAAATTGCCTTTTGATCATGACCTCGCTCTGATACCATGTTAGAGAAATGGCAGTTAATTAGTTTCTCTTATCATGACATTATCTTGTGATGTTTCCCGTTATTATTATGTGTTCTTTCATTTTATCTTTTCTTATCATCAAGACTAATGCCAAAAAAATAGAAGAGGAAACAAGATGTAGGCACGCTACCAAGGCAAAACCCCAATTCTGAATCAAGTCTGAGGCCTTATCCTTCTATGGTGATAATCCGAAATTGCAGTCCTATTTTTTATCCGAAAATTTCAAAGTACAAATCCTGTGTCTAGAAATGCGAAACTATAGCCTCGTATTTATAGTGGTTTGGCACAACTATTAAGCCGACATGACATTATGAAGAGGTGTGTCCTATTTTGAGCCGACTTGAAGATAGTTTGAGGCCGACTTCAGGAGGATGCTTTGATGGCTTGTATCATTTGAATTGAGTGTTGTTCTTTGAAGTAGATTTTGTTGAAGACCGAGGACGATGACCTTGAAGAAGATGACTTGATGGAGGAGCCATTTTGACCAACCTGATATTACATGATTTAAAAGCCCAAATAGGATCAATTTAAATCTGTAACAACTAACCTAGAAGTCCACAATTGGGACCTTAATCTAAATATGACCCAAGCATGAAACCCATGCTTTAATAAGTCATTTAATAATAAATTCTTTTGACAATTACAATAATAATGAAGGCCGAACCTAGTTACATTCTTCAACAAAAAGAAGTCCACGGAAAGAGGGAGTAAGAGATCTTTACTATGGCTAAGATAGTCTCCCTCACAAAAGGTCTTGTCATAGCTCCTAAATCTTTTATAGGATATGGTTATAATAAGATGCATTGTGGCATCATGGAAGCATTAGAAACAAGAGCTCTTGACATCACCATAGGGAATCATGAAGGAAAGACATAACAAAATCTATGGCAGTCAAATATGAATGATATAGCTCTTAGGAACCTCATTGGAAGGAAGAAGTCATCCAGGACAAGGCTCATCATACATCAAGTCAAAAAAAGGAAATATCTGTCGGTTAGGGATATGCAAGATCCTTAAGATTCTTTGATGGAATCCTCATTGAAGGGCTCACTGATCTAGAAAGGAAGCAAGTGTTTCATCAGGAACTCTAACTCGTGGAGTTCATGGGATGACGATATGATGACATAAGAGATGAAGCAGATCAAAGGGTTGATGATCTTTTCAATCATGGAAACTACTGAAAGAAGCCTAGATGACCTAAAGGTAGATGAGGTATGTATGCTTGTATTTAATATTATAATGTCATGTCGTATGGTTGCAGGTAACATGGATCACTACTTCTATCTTGAGAACCATGATCAAAGGAAAGGAATCTCCTCCTATGAAAGGTTGTCAGAAGGCATGATTCACACTAGATGAAATCAACATAATATGTCCTCATATGAAGTATGAGGTGGTTGACTACAATTAAGGAACTCTTATTGGAAGCTCCTGGGAATGGAATGTGTGAAGAAAGGAAGGAAGAGACTGTAAGATATGCAACCATGGTAAAGGCAATCAACATCCAAAAGACCAAGAAGATTTGACTAGAAAAACTCCCAGGAAGATATGAAGACTCTGGTAGTAGTCTAAAAAAGATGGAGACCCTTTGTGAAAAATCCTAGATCTGGATTCCTGCTGCACGGGAAAAACTGAGTTTCTTTTGAGTAAGAAACTCTCTGAGATCAAGAAAATCCCCAACTGTGTTTTTCAAAAATTTTCTGACGCTTATGCACCAGCTCTTACTGTTGCGCAGTAACTGCGTCCTTCAGCGACGCTGATCTGCTACGTTGCTTCTTCTGCAACTAAAAAAAAACTTACCCCTCTGTCAACTCTCTCAGAGGGAGCTTTTTTCTGCACTGGAATGCCCTCCTAGCCTAGACAGCGCAATTTTCTGGGAGGGTCTGCTGCTGCTTACGCAGATCCCAGACTCTACAGCGTCGATCTGTTGGTTCTCTTCGTTTCTCCTGCACTTCAGCTTAAATAAGCTCTGATACCATGTGAAAAACCCTAGATCTGGATTCCTACTGCAACAAATCTGAATTACTTCTTCTATTATTTTACATAATTATATCATTTCAATGAAATATTGAAGTAATTACTGAAGCAGTCTACACAAATAATACTGCGGAATATATCTAAGTGCTAAAACAAACTGAACAAAATGTAATGAAAAACAACCACATTGACACAGTTATTTTTGGATTAAGTCCTCGGAAAAACCCAACTTGGGAAAAACGATGCAGCAGATTTGAGGGTTTGTATTATTAAGTAGCAAAATCTTGAATACAACTAGGGTGCCAACATCCGGCAAACCCTTCAGAGAAATCTAGACAGCAAAAATAACAGTGAGATATACCTCACTCAGCAAGTCTCCGACTGATCAAAGACAGCGTTGGTGAAGCCCTCACTGCCTTTGCGTGATTGCCTATGCTGGATCTGCGTAAGCCTGCGTAGGCAAGCTTGAGGAACTGCGTCACCATTCTCTGTAGCTAATCTGGCTGATCTGAAGCTGGATCTTGGCCCTCGTAGCTTAGAACCCCAGCCTCTAGCTTTCTCCGGACTGACTCCAAGAGACACTGCGCTGGCTCTGCGTGATTCTCTGCAAGAACTACGTCACCTCTGCCAAAAACTATGCTGTCTCTCTCCTGCGTAGATGTTTCCTTACTCTAAAATGTATTCTTGGTCCACCTGACTAATCTCTGCTTCTGCCCCTCTCTAGATCTGATCACTAAATCAAATCACTTAGCAAACCCATCCCTAGTGATTTGTTCTTGATCAAAAGCTGTGTCTCCTCACACAAATTCGAAAATGCTCAGTGGCTCAAGTGTCAAATGTGTTTTCCATAGGCCCCTCACCTTCCTTCTTATAATATTTCGTTGACCCTTCAACAGCCAAGATTAAAACTTAATCAAGGGCTAAGATTAACTTGGAGGTGATCCATGACTTTATCTAGAAGATTCATACTTTATTTAATTAATACACTTTACTTAATCAAATTCCCTAAGTTTAGACTTACGAAAACTTTAAAAAATTATTAATTAATTTAATTAAATCATCTCTAAGTGGAATTTTCCAAAACCATTTCTGGGTTTTATGGAATATATGTGTCTTAGCTTATATACAAAGTTACAAGACGAGAGCACATCCGATGCTACCATAAATCAACACTCCCTCTTAGCGAGAAAAGTGTTGTAGCAAAACACCTTAATGTGCTGCTGATCTGACTTCTGGAACATCTGTTGTTGTGTTGTTGACGCTGCTCACCAACGCTGCACAAAAATGTTGCAACTGTACTGCTGCCGCCAACTGCCACTGTACTGCAACTCCCTCTAAATTCTGCAAACATGCTGTTGCACTGCGTGAGCACTACTCTGCATTGCATGAGCACTATTCTGCTCTGCGCTGCACCACCTGTGCACTGCGCTATTTCTGCTCCTCTGCTGCTGCTGCACTGTTGCACTATTGCTAATTGCAACAAAAAAACATCCAAAATTGGGCAAGTAAATCTGCACCTGAAAAATAAGATTGACCGCTGCTAGTTTATGCACTAGCTCTCTGAAACTACTGCGTTGTTCCTGCTCTGCATTATGTGAGCATTGCTCTACACTGCGCTGCACCAGTGTGCATTGCGTTGCTGCTGCTCAATTGCTGATGTTGTTGCTCCCTCTCTGCGTTGATCAGGCTCTATTACTGCTAGCCACTGCACTGTCTTCTCATCTTCTGCTACAACTGTCCATCCTGCCACTATCTTTAGGCTGTCGTAGCTCACATGTGATCCAAGAGTTCGGAAATACTCAAGGATCCCGCCTCCCTGTAGATTCTAGATCTACAACTCCAAGTTAGCCCATTTCTCTCCTTTCGGAATATGAGGTTGTTGAGAATTTGTAGGGCTTGTGATTAATTCAAAAATTCTCTTCCAGATAATTACTTGTGAACTTGCTTATGTCTTCTTAGTTAATTCTTCATCAAGTCAATTATCAAAGTACTTATACAGAATAGATTTTGCTTGTAGCTGAATATCTTGTAATATGGTTAAGAAGGTAAATCTCTGATTTACCTTCCTCACTAGCCTGTCTTCTTACAAACACAGTCTTTGTCTTTGACAAAACCTTTTCTTAGATTCTTCATCCTTAGAGATATCCTGACTGCATCCGTCCTGCTCCTATCCGTGATCTTATCTACACTACTTCAAAATATTGTACCTTCCGTAGACTGTAATCTTTGATTCCTTCCTGAATTTACTTCCTCTTGAATAATTCGCAATCTGTACTTTTCTATTGCACTAACTGTTGTCCTTTATATCCGCATTTAAACTCTGAGTAACCTCAGATAGGTTCGCACTTAATTATGTCTTGGATTTGCTCCTTTCTACGCTCTCCAATATCAAACTTATCCACATTCAATTATCTATTGTATAACCTTAGACTTGACCACAATTCTTGCTCCTTTTCCATGCTATATTACCTCAGTCTTGTCCGCAAAACTTATATCTTTACCGCAGCATATGTAGGGGTATATATAGATGTTCTAGCCAGATATTTAAGCCAACTTTTAGCCATCATGTAGGCCGACTTCAACACTTGTTTGTAGGCCGACTTTATAGGCATATCTTCAACATTGAATATGGGCAGACTTGTAAGCCATTCTTCTGCAATGCCTTGGAGGATATTCTTCAGACTAAACACGCCATTTACATGACTCTTAATTACACTTATGTTCCTAATAGACATCAAGAAGAAGTCTATAGACCTATACTAAGAATCTTGCTCATGAAACCCATGAAGCAAGTAAACCAAAAATTCATTTTATTATTTTTGAGTTCTTCTTTACATAAGTACATAATTACATAGTCATTATGAAGACCTACCTAGTTACACTTTTCAACAGAGCTAACATTGCACAATCTCTTTCTGCCTCAATCCTGGCGGCTCCTGCTTATGGATCTTCCGTTTTCTCTTTATCCTTTTTCTTAAGAGGACACTGTGTGGCATAATGTCCCATTTCCCCACACCGGAAGCACTTGATCTTGGACAGATCTTTCTTCTTCTGCCTTTGTTTCCCTTTTGATGCAAGGACAGTGTTATCTTCTTCCTCCTTCTTGACTTTCGACCCACTACTGCCATCCTCCAAGTGGATTTTGAGGAGGTCTCTCCTCAACTCTTCTTGCTGTAATGTTGCCCACATCGCTTCCCATCCTGGAAGTCTTTCTCTGCCCAAAATACTTTGGACAAAGAACTGATAGTCCTCTGAAACTGAGTTCAGAGCGAGCCTTACTAGCTCTGAGTCTCTAGGAGCAGCTCCTACTGCTGACAGTTGATCTCGGGTATCTTGAATACGAGACAAGGAGGAGTCAAAACGTTCTCCCTTCTTCATCCTGGTATTACACATCCTCTCTTCAAGGTACATCTTCCGCTACTCGGAAAATCCTTGGTATAGCTTTTCCAGCCCTACCCACATTTCTCTAGCAGTGGATTTAGCTGCTATGTGGGGTACGATATGATCCTTTACTCCATCTAGGATCAACCACTTGGCTTTTGCCATATTCTTCTTGAATTGCCTCAAGTGTGCTGCATCAAGAGGTTCTGCAACTGCGCTGTCTATGAGGGCTTTTAGATCGTGCTCATCAAGGAGAAATTCTATCCTTGATTTCCAGATAACATAGTTGGAGGCACCCTCCAATCTATCTTCGTCACGCAATCCGTTGTTGGCCATCTCCTCAACTATCGATATCTTGCTCTAAGCCTCTACTCCGCTAGACTTATGCACTCCTTGTGGAGTAAGTCACTTCTTCTACTACTGCACGGGAAAAACTGAGTTTCTTTTGAGTAAGAAACTCTCTGAGATCAAGAAATCCCCAACTGTGTTTTTCACAAATTTTCTGACGCTTATGCACCAGCTCTTACTGTTGTGCAGTAACTGCGTCCTTCAGTTATGCAGATCTGCTACGTTGCTTCTTCTGCAACTGAAAAAAAACTTACCCCTCTGTCAACTCTCTCAGAGGGAGCTTTTTTCTGCACTGGAATGCCCTCCTAGCCTGGACAGTGCAATTTTTTGGGAGGGTTTGCTGCTGCTTACGCAGATCCCAGACTCTACAGCGCCGATCTGTTGGTTCTCTTCGTTTCTCCTGCACTTCAACTTAAATAAGCTCTGATACCATGTGAAAAATCCTAGATCTGGATTCCTATTGCAACAAATCTGAATTACTTCTTCTATTATTTTACATAATTATATCATTTCAATGAAATACTGAAGTAATTACTGAAGCAGTCTACACAAATAATACCGCGGAATATATCTAAGTGCTGAAACAAACTAAACAAAATGTAATGAAAAACAACCACATTGACACAGTTATTTTTGGACTAAGTCCCCGGAAAAACCCAACTTGGGAAAACCGATGCAGTAGATTTGAGGGTTTGTATTATTAAGTAGCAGAATCTTGAATACAACTAGGGTGCCAACATCTGGCAAACCCTTCAGAGAAATCTAGACAACAAAAATAACTGTGAGATATACCTCACTCAGCAAGTCTTCGACTAATCAAAGACAGCGCTGGTGAAGCCCTCACTGCCTCTACGTGATTGCCTACGCTTGATCTGCGTAAGCCTGCATAGGCAAGCTTGAGGAACTGCGTCACCCTTCTCTGCAGCTAATATGGCTGATCTGAAGTTGGATCTTAGCCCTCCTGGCTCAGAACCCCAGCCTCTAGCTTTTTTCGGACTGACTCCAAGAGACACTGCGTTGGCTCTGCGTGATTCTCTGCAGGAACTACGTCACCTCTGCCAAAAACTACGTTGTCTCTCTCCTGCGTAGATGTTTCCTTACTCTGAAATGTATTCTTGGTCCACCTGACTAATCTCTGCTTCTGCCCCTCTCTAGATCTGATCACTGAATCAAATCACTTAGCAAACCCATCACTAGTGATTTGTTCTTGATCAAAAGTTGTGTCTCCTCACACAAATTCGAAAATGCTCAATGGCTCAAGTGTCAAGTGTGTTTTCCATAGGCCCCTCACCTTCCTTATAATCTTTCGTTGAGGCTTCAACGGCCAAGATTAAAACTTAATCAGGGGCTAAGATTAACTTGGAGGTGATCCATGACTTTATCTAGAAGATTCACACTTGATTTAATTAATACACTTTAATTAATCAAATTCCCTAAGTTTAGACTTAGGAAAGCTTTAAAAAATGATTAATTAATTTAATTCAATCATCTCTAAGTGGAACTTTCCAAAACCATTTCTGGATTTTATGGAATATATTTGTATCAGCCTATATACAAATTTACAAGGCTAGAGCACATCCGATGCTACCATAAATCAACACCCTTGACAATGGATATCTTTGGGAGATGTGTCAACATGTATACAGGATCTTGATACCTACAGGAAGATGTCATGATGAAAGACCATCATGATTTAAGTGTTCATTCTTATTTTGAACAAATATCTAGATGGGCTTATGTAGAGCTGCCAAAGGGAAGAACTATAGATGGCTTCCAAGAGGACCATATAGAAGGATGTAAGATCCTTTCGAAAAATATGGCATGAAGAAAGCAGCATGGCATGAAGCAAGGCCAGATTTAGACTGATAGATCACTTTCTATTGAAAGGAATAATGACATGGCTGACTCATGGATGAAAGTGATGGATGGTTTGTGCCCTATGAAGAAGTCCCAAATAGTGAAGACTCCATAACAAAGAAGAAATTCACAACATCGAAGGAAGGAGTTATTCATAGCAACTAGTTGTCCCATTATTTCCACCTGAGGAGTTGTTGCAGGTCCTTGATTAAGAGCGAGCCTGGAAACAAGTTTCTTACTTGGAAGAAACTTGGAAATTCTGAAACCAAGAGGGAGCTTAGGTACATTCCTCGTGTAGGAATGAGTACATTCCTTTATTGGAATATGTCCTCCCTAATTGAGAAGGAGAGATAGACACGTCATTCTTGTCTTCACTTGGGAAGACAAAATGGACGATAAGGTAATCAACTGGCATTTGATACTCTTTGAGAATGAGTTAGGGCATCTAAGATAAGAGTAGTCGTAGAGGATTGATATTCTTTGAGGACAGGGAATCCAAGATAAAAATAGTCCTGATGGAACACACCCTGAGAACCCGGGTAGCGTATGTTCCAGGAGAGACAATGATTAAGGTGTCTATAAATCATTGGTCTCGCCAGCGTTGAGCTCAGATCTTGTGGAAAGATGGAGTTGTTAGTCAAGGCCTTCCAATATTACAATGTTGGTTGATATGATGCTATACAGATGAGTTACCAATCTGATTCTTCTAATGAGAAATTCTTCAGATTGAGAATGACCAAGTTCCATTATGAATACCTCCCGACTTGAGAGGGAGTGTTGAAAAGTATATCTAGGTTCAGTCTCCATAATGACATGTAATTGTGACTTTGTAAATGATGTAATAAAATTATTATTGTGAGTCTTGCTTCATGGGTTTCATGATCAATTGATTTTATTTTTAGATGGCTCCCATTGAGAGCCTTAGGATTTGTCATTTAAAGTCAAGGAATTAGTGTCATGTATGAAGTAGCCCTTCTTGGGCATTTTTCAAATGTATATATGATTAGAAATCTCTCAAAACGAAAAGCACTAGCTCTCTTCTTTCTGTCGGCTTCAAGATGAAGTAAAGATTCATGTTGGCTCACATAAGAAGACACACCCATTCGGAAGCTCGGGTCAGCTTAAATATATGGACGAATTACTATAAATAGGAGGCAAGGCAATTCGCATAAACTCATAACAGTAACTCAGATTCTTCTGTAGTTTCGGTGGACAATCACAGTAAGGAGTTCGGATGTTTCATTATAGTACACAGTTCGGTCTAAAGAGAAGAGACAGTGAAAGTGTATCTAGGATATAGTTATGATCTCCACAATAAAAGAATCTCATGTCTCTCTGTAATCTCAGGTAGACGATGACAGTATGAAGGTCGGATCTCTGGGCAAAAAGTCTTAGTGCTACAAAAAGATAGAGTTTGGATGAGGGTATCTATACCATAGTTAGATGATGTATAGAAGCCATGGTTTGGTGATATGAAGAAGTTGTCATTAAGGGAAGTATTACAATGTCTTACTAATGTTGCAGTAAGAACAGTTTGGTGACAAAACAAGTGATATGGTACAGTGCCATCTCAAGTGTGAAGATGATCTCAATGCGTAAGAGGAACCGAAAGCAGGAAGGAGAAGACAGTCAAGAGAGCTAGTGTCTTGGTCTTGGAAACAGCGAATAAGTCAAGGGTCTTGGTCTTGGTATTCGTCAATTGGAATCTCTATAAGAAGAATTTGTGCAAGTTTTCCTCTCAAAGAGTAAGAAGTTTTGGCCCTGTCTCATAGCCTACATGTTGTGTCTCGTCTTTTTATATTCATGCATTGGTTACTATTTGATGAAGAAGAACTCTAATAATAACAAGAAGAAGATCTTAATCTAAAGAAGTAAAAAGCATTCACAAACTGTCACTAATGAAGAGAAATCACCTAATGTGAATGCCCTAGATTTCTCAACACTCCTAGCTATTTATCTATCATTTTGTCCCTCTTGAGAGGCTTATTTTTCATGTTATGGATCTATCTTGGTGGGCTTGTCACCAAGGAATGTTATTTTGCACAGTATGTTATTATTAGGGGCATCATTAGGTCTAATTAGGAAAATCGAACCCTTAGAGGATAATATATATTGATGAGATGATCATTCTATTCATCATCATCACTTGGATTTGTATCTCTCTCTTCTTGAGAATTTCATTATAGCTATTGATGGACGAATTGGACGAATATTGATGCATTTCGATCTTTGGATGTCTTTTCTTGGTCTTGGAGCTTTGATTTTGTATCTCTTTGATGATTGGATATACTCGCTATACTTGTAAGTCCTTTTTCACGATCTATTTTTCCTCCCTCTTGTATACATGTATAATATATGGAATTTTTGCTCATGAATTCTGAAATTCTGCCCTAATTTAATGTGAATTTGCCAAATTTTGATCTTGTGAGGATATCACATATGTTACATGTTTGGGTATAGTGAATGAATGTTCCTAGGGGTAAATTATCTCCATAATTGCATTGAGAAGTCATCAAATTGTTGCAATAAGAAGTATAAATTCCTTTGGTAATCTAGTAGCTACCTCTTGTCCCATGCAAAGTAACTAAATGTTGATTTATGGTAGCATCAAATGTGCTCTAGCTTTGTAACTTTGTATATAGGCTAAGACACATATATTCCATAAAACCCAGAAATGGTTTTGGAAAATTCCACTTAGAGATGATTTAATTAAATTAATTAATCATTTTTTAAAGTTTTCCTAAGTCTAAACTTAGGGAATTTGATTAATTAAAGTGTATTAATTAAATCAAGTGTGAATCTTCTAGATAAAGTCATGGATCACCTCCAAGTTAATCTTAGCCCTTGATTAAGTTTTAATCTTAGTTGTTGAAGGGTCAATGAAAGATTATAAGAAGGAAGGTGAGGGGCCCATGGAAAACACACTTGACACTTGAGCCATTGAGCATTTTTGAATGTATGTGAGGAGACACAACTTTTGATCAAGAACAAATCACTAGGGTTGGGTTTGCCAAGTGATTTGATTCAGTGATCAGATCTGAGAAGGGCAGAAGCAGAGATTGATCAGGTGGACCAAGAATACATTTCAAAGTGAGGCAGCATTTACGCAGAAGAGAGATAGTGCAGTTTCTAGCAGAGGTGACGCAGTTCCTGCAGAGAATCACGTAGAGCCAGCGCAGTGTCTCTTGGAGTCAGTCCGGAGAAAGCTAGAGGTTGGGGTTCTGAGCCAGGAGGGCCAAGATCCAGCTTCAAATCAGCTACAGAAAAGGGTGGTGCAGTTCCTCAAGCTTGCCTATGCAGGCTTAAGCAGATACAACGTAAGCAATCACGCAGAGGCAGTGAGGGCATCATCAGAGTTGTTTTTGATCAGCTGGAGACTTGCTGAGTGAGGTCTATCTCACAGTTAGTTTTGTTGTCTAGATTTCTCTAAAGGGTTTGCCAGATGTTGGCAACCTAGTTGTATTCAAGATTTTGCTGCTTAATAATACAAACCCTCAGATCTGTTGCACCGGTTTTCCCAAGTTGGGTTTTTCCGGGGGCTTAGTCCAAAATAATTGTGTCAATGTGGTTGTTTTTCATTGTATTTTGTTTAGATTGTTTCGACACTTAGATTTATTCCGCAACATTATTTCTGTAGACTACTTGAGTAATTACTTCGGTATTTCAATGTAATGAAATAATTATCAAAATAATAGGAGAAGTAATTCAGATTTGTTGCAGTAGGAATCCAGATCTAGGATTTTTCACACTAAAGGACTCCTTCATTAGGTAAAAGAGCTCCAAAAGTTGAAATCACATTGACTCCATTCTCCCAATAGGCTAGGCACTAATCCTATCCTTGGTGATCACCCCATAGAATATCTTTTTCACCTCTTTTTCTCCTTTACTAAGCCCTAACCCTAATGGTCTCCTAGGAAATCAAGTGAAATATTTTTGAGCAATCCATTTGGAGAGCGAGTTGGACTACAACTGCATTGGGGTCTTCCCTAGGTCCTCAGAAAGTTTGAAGGATTTTCCACGACAAGATATGGAATTATCCCAAGCCCTATCTCCAACGTTGTTCTTGTCTCTAGGTTTCCTTGGTTAGTGGCCTCTTTAAAGGGTCATTGCACTAAAAACTTAAAATAAATTCAATTTCATTGACCCTCTTCTTCTCCCTTGCATGGTCTAGATTTTTGGTTTGAAGTTTCGTAAAAAACCCTAGGCCTTTCTTGGGTCCACTAGGGCTTCTTTGTGGTCCCACACCTTCATCATTTCTATCTCACAAGACCACCTTAGAAACCCTTTTCCCTTGAGGATCTTAGGTCTAGGGCACCCCTTATCAAGGAATATCTCTAATCCCTAGGTCTAGGCTTCTTCCCAAGCCTTTATTGGAGAACCCCACGTCTTGCTTCTAAAGCAAGCAAACCCATAATTTGAGTCTCTCATGTGAATGGGATTTTGAAATCACTACCTAGTCCATCATTAACTAACCATTCATAGTGATTTCCCTCATACCGAGACTCCACCCATCGGTGAAACTCTGTAAAAAGCAGGCGATGAGATGACAGTGGGTCCTTGTCCCATTGTTGCCACTTGGTCTAGTAGTTGACCCTTTGGAACCCCTCTTAGGACCCCTGCTAGATTGAGCGGTAACAGGCCCATTTAGATCTACATCAGAAAGTAGTCTCGTCCCCCCCTCCTATTGACTCAAGCCCATATGAGGAACCCTCCCTCTCTAGCCTCTCTTCGTCCTCAAGGGAATATAAGGATGTATTGTGTTCTCAAATCTTAGAATTGGCGCATGGCATAAGTGATGTCAATCTCGTTGCTATGATTGAGGAAGTGAAGCACTTAGAGGATGTTACAATTGAGTCATAGGAGGGCATGCAAGCAAAATCCTATCAAGGGCATGAAAATCAATATTTTACTTTCAATTTTTAATATGTTTTATGGTTTTGTTTTTTTTCTTAAGCAATATGTAAGGAAATCCACCAATCAAGTCTCTAAAGTTTGGAACAAGGAAGACAAACCGTGTGGGAAGTTGGATGATAAGCCTTGTATTTTCATATCAAATTACAACCACCGTTAAACCTTTTTTGTGTTACAAAGTTGTCTAGTTCAACCACCGCCTTTTGTAATATAATTAAACTCATTGCTATGAAATAAAAAAGTATATATTAGTTATATATCTCAACCCCGAGAGTCAGCTCAAGTGGTTGGACCATCCACAAAAGGCATTTTGTCTATGGGGAGGTCACAAGTTCCAATCAAGGAAGGTCCCTCGAGGTTACAAGCCACTCTTATGTCTAGTGGTTGACACCGTCCTCCATCTAGATACTCTAGGGAAGAGGAGGGAAATACAATAAGCTACAAGTAGAAGTTTGTTGTGACCCACTTTAGAAAACCCACCTATAGCAAGACCACCATGCACAACACCACAATAAATTCAGCATAGCCCCCTATGATGTTTCCCCAAATTGGATTTGGCATGCATTTAAGGAGTATCGCTTCCATTTAAGGAACAATATAGCATACAAATTTACAATTAACTAGAGATATAGTTTTACAACATCTATCTAATGTGTGGTATGTTGAATTCTCTACAAGAATGAATAAAAGAAACTGATTTTCTAATCTGATAATTACTTCCTAATGATCTCCAATCAATTTATTTTATGCCAATTATATCATTGAGCAATTATACATAGAAAATCTCAACAGTAATGCAATGAAAACAGTAGGATCATAAAGAGATAGCTAAGCACAATAGAGACAACAAATTTACCCTGGGAAAACCCGACAAATTTTCTTCTCGGGAGAAATTTGTTCTTCAGCAATATTTACAATTCCAAGAATATTCTAGAAATATGTGTCAGAATCCAAGTCTATTCACCAGTCAAACTTAGTCAAAATTTCAGATTAGTCAATGCTGGTCAAGCCTTCAAAATCATCAATTCTGGTCAAGGTCAAATTCAGACCTGTGGTTGACCCCTGCGGTCAACTCGGACCCGCAGTTGACTCGTTGCAGTCAGACCTGCGGTCAAACCCAGCCTTCTTCTGCGGTCAAACTTGGACTTTTATGCAGTCAAACTTGGGCAGATTCTCAGTCAAATAGAGCCAAATTCTTGGTCAAACAGAGCACGTCAAAATTCAGTCAAATGACAGCTTCTATAACTCGGTCAAACTTCAGATTTTTCTCTTGACTCTGCACATGTGGATAAGAATAGAAGGGAGAGAATGTGTGTGATCTGAATTGGTCAAAAAGTGGAAGTCAACTTGTGTATTTATACTTGACAAATGGGTGACTTTGACCAAGGGTCACAAGTTCACAACCTTTCATGGTTGGGTCAACTTGACCATTTGGAGCCTACATTAAGCCCAAAAATACAAATTTTCAGTTTCATAATTTTCCTTGGCCGACTTGGGAGGCCTTTTGGCATGCGTGAATACCCCCTGATGCTACACAAAAATCAACATGGTATTGTTATCATTACATATGCATATGGCTGTTATTAATACATAGGGGGGCAAATAACACCACTATTAACTAGTATGTACTAAGATTGTCATAAGTTATCAATCTATTGGTCAGTTAATGGTTAATAAACACTATATCTAATTTTGCATCGAATTCTTATGCAAGGTTGTAGCCAAAGTTATCAGAACTGCAATCACAACTGGCCAAGGGTCAAACAGAGATTCAACCAGAATAGGCTAGCGAAGAGGATTTGTGAATTGGATTATTAAAAAAAGTTACCTAAAATATGTAAAAAATGAAAAATATAAATAGCATCCCCTATCAACTCCAAGCTCACTCTTAATCAAGTCTCTTCAGTGCAGCTCCACAATCTCCAAATGCTGACAAATGTTTAATGAGAAAGGTTTGAGAGAAATATGGGGGGGGGTGATTATATAACTTCATTTTAGGGTTTGGGAGAGAGGGGGTATTTCTTTTCCTTCATTTTTTTCATCCACCACCACTTCTTCCCCTCTGCCCGAACTGCTGCTGGTTCAACAGATCAGTTCACAATTGGAACTGATTTGAAGTGGCTGGTTCAGCCACTAGGTGCTAAAGGGGCTGAACCAGGTCAGACAGGCTGATCTTGTTGACAATGGTAGTACAAATATCAGTTTCAATTCATGCAACAATCTTTGATCTATCCTTGTCAGTTAACAGCAAACCTAAATCACAAGGTCCAAAAAAGTTCAGATCACTTCAAAGTGCACTTTGATTGCCAAGTCCACCAAGGCAAATATCTGCCCAATCCAACTAACACTATATCCTCATGCATTCACAACAGGTATCTATACTCATTCGTTAACCAGGCTACCCAAGAAGTCACCACAAGGACCTTTCGTGCATGTGAAATTTGACTCACATGCTCTCTGATTGGATAAATCTTCTAGCTAACTTTGATTCCAAGCTTGCAAATCTAAATTAAAGAAACTTGGTCACATAAAACATTTCACCTTCACAAGAATGAACTCCAACCATCATAATCAACCAAACCCCTTCTTGGTACATTGTGTTACTTTTCCAAGAATCACACATCTATTTCTGGATGGTATAGGCACATTCCCCTTCACTAATTAAATCTGCATGCTGATAATAATTAGCCTCCATATCTTCCTTGAAGAGTGTTAATTCCACAATGAAAATCATGCCAAAAACACTATGCTTGCCAATAATAATTCCCATACCCAATATGCGATTAATATGTGCTACTCAAAAACACAATCACCCTCTCTCTTACCTCACACATATGCCTGCTTAATTTAAGCAACTGAGTCTCAACTAAAAACTTTGTTTTCATGACAATCATCTTGCCTCTTGTCCCGAAATATGGGATCCATGTAAGTCTTTGTGTTCCACCTTTCACTCCAAAGTGGCCCATCTCTAAATATAGTTCCATTCTTGTCAAAACCACAAATTCATTGCTAATCTACTAAAGATAATAATGCGCACAAGATATCATAGTAGTATTTTTTTATTCAAATCACTTAACACATATCCCTTTTCCACTGGAAACCTTAACCTTGAGTTTCCACATTCAACTTATGGGATAATATGTTTTTAAAATTTGATATAGATAATTATCGACTAAATTGCGCTATGAGAGTTGCTCCAGTAAAAGAAAATCAAAATAAAAACCAATGTGGAAAAAGTTGAAGTCGGGATTAAATCGGCAAGGGTCCAGAAATTGAAAAAGTCGTTAAAGTCAGGAGGTTTTTGAAAAAGTTGGAAAATTTTAAAAAATAAAAAAATATTCATTTAAAAAAAAAAAATTGAAAGTCGTTAGAAAAACTACCTCACGATTTTTTGGAAAAACTCTCAATTGTATCCCAACTTTTTCGATAAAATCCCAATTTAAAAAAAAAAAAAATTAAAAAGTCGTTAAAGAAACCACCCCACTCACGATTTTTTGGAAAAACTCCTGATTTAATCCTGACCTTTTCAACTGGGAAAAAATCGCCAAAAAGTCATCCGATTAAATTGGCTAGTCCAAAAAATCGGACTTTACCGATTTAATCGCGACTTTTAACACAGATTCATTGTTAGAAAAAGAATATACCATAGTCTGCTTACTGTTGGAAGAAGAATTAACTATCTAACAAAGGAAATTTAAATAAAGTAATAACCAGTCCTAACTCCCATGCCATCAATCATGTCTCGACTCTCAACACTAGATGATATCATGGAGCTTTCAAAGGAACTTTTGCTGAACTTCATGTACCCAGACAGTGGAATGCTGAACGCTTGAATTCTGTTTTGCTGTATTTTTACGTGCATGCTACGTATTTTGTCGTATTATGCTTGGTTCCTGTGCTTTTTAATATAAATTTACTAACCATATCTTTTGCATATTTATTGTGTCTTTCTGTTTGTCATGGTTACTCTGTGTTTGGATCCAATGCACCAGTACTACTGTATGTATGTGAACTTGGTCTTTGTCTCATAAGCATACAAGATGATGATTCAGGTTGTGGACAAGAAGCTACAGAATATAAAAAGAATCTGATATATTAACAAAATTGTAACTATTTGCATATAAAGAGATGAAGCAGTAGCAAATGATACCTTTCTGCTCTTCAGAGACATATAACGGGCATTTTTGAACCACATATGTACCTGCATAAGACCAAAATGTTTCCACATATGAATTACATTAAAGGTTGAAAAAATGATAGTTTCTAGTTCATACAATGAGGATTGACATCAAAGATAGGACAACTAATAACACTGCAAAATTCACTACTGCTACTAAGCTACCACCTGTGAAGAATATTAATATTAGCAGAACTAACCTTTCGAAATGTAAGGCCCAGCTGCTGTGACAGATTTTCCTTGTAAGACCTTGACGGTAGCTCATTTTCAGCAAAGACTTTGCGCAGCTTCTGTTTTAAGATCACATAAATATGTGTTAGAATTCATTGCATTACAATTTACAATTCTCCCTACCAGAATGGCCAGTTACAGGCATCATATAACGCAAGACAAAAATAGATATGATCAAACATAATTAGAGCCTCATGGGTTAGGTCAATTGGAGATTATCTTCAACAAAAGTTCACGGAGGTCTCATGGATCAAATCCCATCAACTCCCTTGTGGTTACCAGCCAATGGTTAATAGTACATACTGTCCTCCATTCAAGACACTGGAAGGTGAGGAATTCTGCAGGAGGTTGGCAAGCAACCACTGACCTTATTTGGAATGCTTAATATGTCGTAAACTGAGGGCTATTTTTCCAAAAAAAAGTAATACACTTAGAACCATTACTGAACTGTACTAGCTCACACTAGCGCACAAGACTCAGAAAGAACAAAAAGCATATGAAGTTCAGCTAAGGAAAGCAATTTACCTGTACACCCAGCAAAATAAAAATAAAAAGGTGGACTGTTTAATGGTTATGGTGGTATTCATAAGACATTTATCAAGCAACCAAGTTTTTTTAAGATACAACACACTAGCAATGTGACTCTCCTACAAGTTAATGGATGTGCAGAATCAAGCAATTAGTGAAACTTTAATTTCTGTAAATTCTCCATTAAAAGCATGAAAGAACCCTGCCAACAAAACTCAGAAATCCCCAAGAAACCCTTACAAATGAAAATATTAAAGAAGATAAAGTAATTGAAGTCTGTGCTCATTGAATATTTTCTGGGAGTTTCATTGAAATATTTTATAATCTATGGATGTTTGGAAAAATCACAGATCAGAACTGGAAGTGAAGTGAATTATGAGATAAGAAATAAGAAGCCAAAATCCCATTCGATATTTCTCCAACATAAGAACCACTGAACCCTTGGCCACTTAAAACTTTAATCTTAGGCAGTAACCATGATTTGGTGGGATATTTTATAGGCAGTGTCACCCTGGCAGCTGCAATCAGCAACTGCTATCAAGGAAACTTACAAGTATTAAGATAATCTTACCAATGTGCAACAAATGACCACAAAAGTAGGTCAATAAGACCACTGAGTTCAATAATGTCAATACACAGTGGTACCAATTAAAGGGACTCGTAAATATAGCAAGATGCAAAAAACAAAATGAAGTGAAGTACCACTCTAAGATAAAATCTAAAAACAGAGAACTGATAGAGGAAAACAGATTTGGGAAAAAAGGACCCAGAATCTGCAATACTGATATAAAAAGAAACCTTACTAAAGGTTTATTTTTATCAGTTTGCAAACCATGTGCATTCCCATTTATGTCCTCCCAAGTCCCCACTGTCCTCAATGAATCCATTGATGTTACGGTTAAAGAGCTCAGGTTCACTGCAAGGGTGCCTTGTATTAACATACCCAATCATTGTTTCTAGTACCAAAACATGGATTATAAGATCAGAAGTTTTCCTAGATAATTCTCAAAGAATCTAAGAGACATTGACAAGCACCATTTCCAAGAGAGCATGTAAAAGAAGACGAACCACAAAAAGCTTATATGATCTACTAAATAGCATTGCAATCCTTTTAGGTTCTAGAAGGAATCCAAATGAAAGGTCATTGCACAACTTCCATGAGCTAGATCTTCTCAATTTCCTAAAGCCTCAGCCCAAGAATACCTTGCCAAGACTTTATTGAGCATTTCACATGAGGCCAAAAAACAAATATACTCCTTGGAAAGGAAAGAATTACAAGAACATACTCTCCCATCAGGGAACTGTAGAAGATGACAATGAAGCCCCTGAACCCTATTTAGTTTGTATCTTCTAGAGCCCAAGGGATTAGAAGATCCTTGGAGGTTACCCGGCAATCCTATTCCCTCATTCACTGATTGGTCCTTTATAAAATGTATGTGGGTTTTCTGACTGCTACAGAAAAAAATAAAATCAAAAGAATTAATAAGTTATTTAAAATTGGTATTTATGCTTAGTGTTGATAATATCGGTATCGGCAAAATATCGGCAAGGATCCAGAAAACATCTTATCGGCAATATCGGCAAGCATAAAAAATGGATAATATATTCATTTTTTTTCAGATTTTTAAACATATAAGCAATAAAAACATAAAATAAACACATTGGCACATAAATATGAAGAAAACGTTGATATATATGATGTAGTGGATGTAAAATAAAAATGATATATCAAAGGCGATACCAAATCCTGCTGATCCTTGATAATTGTCCAATCAAGGACTCAAATGTGGAGAACCAATACAAAATAACATGACATATATAAAAGTATCTCATCATCATGAGTTATATGTAGCAAAACAAATAAAACTAGCAACTATCTATCTAAGATGAGTTCCCTCTCCCTAGCAGCTATCTTTCTGTCTTTTTCATCAATTACTTCAAGAGCGTTTTGTATAAGTTCCGCACTAGAAACTGTACAAGGTATAACATCATGTCCAGGGAGTCTAGCCAGATGGTATTTCAATCGTGTAACCCCTCTTGCCATCTTGGCTCACACAATTTGTATGATAGATATGCCCAATTTGTCCCACCTTCAAGCTCCCCATACTCCCAAAATGGGTCCAAGGATTTTGGCATATTTGCAGTGAACTAATTCAAATTTCAAACCTAGGGCACCAAAAAAACAAAAAATTGGCATTAAACACCCATACACAAAAAATGGCAATAAGAGGGTGCATAAGAAAGTTTTAAAAAATGAAGCTTGTTGTCCAAATATGGAGAAAACCCTTGCATTGGCTCATGGGCATGAAAATCATAGAAAATGGGAAAAAAAAACAAAGAAACAAAATCTTGGTAGGTAAAGAGGCAAGCAAGCATAACCCTAAATCTATGAAAAAAATCATTAACATAGGGGTTTTTAAGAACATACATATTAATGGAAGAAATGAAGTTTGTCTCACTGTTCCTCAATCTTTGATCAACAAAAAAATTTTAGTTGATCGTGATAATGGTTGTTTGATCTTCAATCCCTCCTTGCCAACCACCACAAAGTTGTTCCCCTTCTTTCTCCAAGCCTCACAAACGAAAATGACAAAAAAAAGACCGAATTCCCTTTTCTAGCCGCGGCCCAAGAGTGCCCGACGATATTTCCTATCGTTGCGCAGAGAAAATATTTCGATATTTTCTTGGCAATATTTTGGCTCGCCAAAAATATCGCGATATTTCGGCGATATTATCAACACTGGTTATGCTAGTAGGAAGCTAAGATCAAAAGTTTAAGTTTCAAACCTTCCTTCAATCCATTTGAGCTGGAGTGCACGAAATGACATTCCAGCATGGAGGGAGGCCACCTTGGTGGCTCCCCACCTAAAAGACTACATTGTAGGCCAGTATTCAGACCTCACCAGGTGTTTGCTCTAGATCTATTTGTATAGATGGACACAAGCTAGGATTTGCAAACATCTACACTCCAGTGTGGAAGATGAAAATACAAACATATGGTTTTGGATGACGAATGACCTCCCTGAAGCCCACAAGTTAGTCTATGGAGTGTTAAACATCATAGAGCATCTTGACCATATGAAATTTGCACATACACATACACAAAAAAATTGCAGAGAGAGAAAAGAGATACTTGGTATATTATTCAATGCATTGTTGTAAAATTTAACTCTCTGATTTCACTTGATATTTATGATTTATTTCAAGTTTTTTTATGTTGCTAATTTTTCCTAGAGTTTTTCAATTTTTCAAGTCCAAGTTTATGCTTGTCAATACTTTTCAATATTTTCCCTAATATATCCAATAAGTTTCTTTCTGGATCCTTGACAGTATCTTCCTCATAAAGATTTTTCCAACATTGATTCAACGTATAATATTCAACACAAGCATTGCAAATTCAGCATCAGCAATAAATCAACTCAGGTCATCAACTCAAGAATCACCAAAACCAAGAAAAAACAACAAAATTGATCCGAAATGGATTTGAACTAAAATCTCATCCAAACTTTGTAAAACAGAAATCCTTAGTGAAGTTTGAAGTCAACAACCAGCTTGAAAACAAAAGGCCAAAAGCCTAAAGAAAAAGAAATGAATCATCTTGATGGATGCCATTCCAAGGAAACATTATAATAACAATACTTTCCTGATACAAAGACAACCAACAAGACATGGAAAAAAAGTGTATCTATAGAAGAAGAAAGGCCAGTAGAAGAAGGGTGAAGGATGAATTTTCCTTGTAGATCAGAGAAAGGGTATTTGAACATGTCCACAAAGAGTTAAGGTTGTTTTCGAGCCAGCATCAGCCATAATCTCAAAACCTCTTCAATACATGGAGCACTCCTCCCCTTGATCAATTAAGATATCATTAGAATGCCTTGAGGTGCACTCAAGAAATCAGTGCAATTAATGAATTTATGCCTTCATTAAGCTCGTTAGGTCTGTGACACCTTACTTGGGTTGCCTCCTCTTACACACTCATTAAAAGCATGGCATATTCCTCTTACACACTCATTAAAGCACGTCATAAAAGATTCCTCTTACGCACTCTTTAATGCATACATTACAGTCTCTCCTTTATGGCATAAGTTACTAAGGCATGCGTTGATCTCCTTTATGGCATGAGTTACAAAGGCATGCGTACCTCCTTAATGGCATGAGTTAGAAAGGTATGTGTACCACCCTAAATGCCATATGTAACTCCTCAAGGCATGCATATTGTTCCTTCTTTATGACCAGAATTTGTTGCTCCTCCTATATATATATCATCTCATACTTACTACTTGTGCATTTGAAAGAAGAATTTGAACTTGAGAGAGATAGTTGGAGAGACTTGGAGAGTAAGAGTAGGACTTGGTGAACCAAGATTGATTCAGTGTTTCAGTGTTGATTCGGTTCAAGGGAAGGTTGATTCAGTGTTTGCATCTACTGCAACTACCAGTAATCTTTATGCTACAACTTGTTCAGATTTGGGTGAACTTACTCATTTTCTTGATCTCTCATTATACTCTGTATCTCTGTTGAACAATTGATATCTAATAGAAGAAGATTTTGGTTGGGTTTTCCCCTTGTGGGTTTTTCCCTGATCATTGGACCTAAACTCTCTGTCTCATTTTTGTTCTTTGTTGTCTTCTATTTTGCATTCGGTTTATGTTCTATGTTACAACATAGAACATCAAAATTTCAACATGGTATCAAAGCTTTGGTGAAGACAAGCCGAAGAAGATAAGAGTTGTCATCCTTCTATTTTCTATAGAAATATTACTTGTTGCTCCTATCTTTTGTTGAAATGTCACTTGCTGCTCCTATCTTTTGCTGAAATATCACTTGTTGCACCTATTTTCTGTTAAAATATCACTTGCTTCTCCTTCTATTTGTTGCTGAAATATCACTTGTTGCTCCTTGCTGCTGAAATTTGTTTTGATGCTGAAAGATGTCTTCTTCTTATTTCAAGAATGAAGAGAAGTTGAATGATGCTTCGAATTTTGGTCCATGTAAGGCAAGATTGGATATTACTCTTGAAGAACATGATGTACTGGAATATGTTGAAGGCATGGTAGCAAAACCACTAGAAAATTTGCATGCTATTGTCAAGCCCAGATACTGTGAAAATTTCTGAATTTACTAAACAGAAACCCTTACTATTAAATCTTGATTTACTTCTCCTACTTACATAAGTTATTAATCTGAAAAATTCAGCATTAACATCGAAGTAAATACAATTAACAGTCTACACATACAGATCTAAACTGAATAACATGCTCAAAGACTAAGTGACACACAAGGATTTTCTGGACAAATGTCCCCAGAAAAACCAATGTGGGAAAACCGGTGCTGCTAGCTTCTGGAGGGTTTTTATTATTATGCAGATTCTAAGTACAACAAATCTGGGCACCAAACTGGTTAACCCGACAGAGAAATAAAAACGGCATCAATACCTCTATCCCGAAGATAGAAAATTGTGACTGATTCACACCCTCAAATGAGATTTACAGAACTCGGCCCCTTTCCGGCCTCTGGAAACCCCAGTGCTGCTCTAAAGCCCTCTGCGTCAGCCCCTGCGCTGCTCAAGAAGGGTTTGTGTCACACTAGACTGGGTTAGTTGCCCCTGCGTTGCCCTGGTTGGGCCTGCGCCACCCTAGTTGGGCCTACGTCAGCCCTCCTAGACTCCTGCTCCCTCTGCACTGCCCCTGCTGGGCTCTCAGCTACTTTGCATAGTAGTTGCCTCTGCGCTGCTCTAGGTTGCTCCTTCTCTGCCCTCATTGTACTCTTGGCCTGGGACTAGATCATCCCCCTCGCCAATACTACCCCTCGCCACAGCTGAAACACTTTTGAAATTCTTAGCAAACCACGCCCTAGAATCTCAGCTTAGCTTCAATGCTCTGCTAGTGTGTGTGTTCTCCAACTGACCCCAAGCCTTTTTCTTATACTTTTCTCGTTTGAAAACCAATGGTCGTGATCTAATCTCTAATCAACGGCTAAGATTAGAAGCTGTTTGATCCACGTCACTTAAGTCATTCTCATCACATGTTTAATTTAATTAACTTTAACCTTTTATTTTCCTAAGTTAGACTTAGGGTCCTTAATTAAAAAGATTAATTAATTAAATATCTCTTAAACCTAATGGAATTTCTTCAAATGCTTTATGGGTCTTGGAGATCTTATGTACTCTAGTCCCTCCACAAAGTTTGGGAACTAGAGCACATCCAATGCTACCCCAACACCCCAAAATATCAACACTCCCTCTTAGCGAGGAATGTGCTCTAGCAAAACACTTCACACCGAAGCACTGCTCTAATCTCTGGTGTTGGTCTTTGCACTAATGCTTGGCCTGCTGCCCTTCATCACTGCGCTGTTGCTGCTCTTTGTATTGTTGCCCATGACTTTGCCACCGTCACTACCACATATGTACTGCAGCTCCCTCTCAAATTGCTATATCATGCTGCCCATAGCACTGCCACTGCTAACTGTTACACTGCAACTCAGTTACTGAGAGTAAGCAACTGAAGGACCTCTGCCCAAATGACAGACAAGTCAGTCGGGTTGCATCTCATCACTGAAGCTCCATAGGATTTTTCTCTGTGCTGTCCTCAGGAGGCTACTACGATGTTGCAACTCTGCACTGTGTAAGCAGTCCTTCTCTGCGCTGCCTCTACGCTGCTATTGCATCTGCATTGCGTTGTCCTCCTGAAGCCTCTACGCTGCTACAGCACTGCACTGCGTAAGCAAGCCTTCTCTGCACTGTTGCATCTACGCTGTTATTCATGTGCACTGCTCTGCTCCCTCTTCAGCATGTCAGCCTCTGCGTCTGCTTCATCTGTGATCTTCTGCACCCACTGCTCCACTTGTCCCACTACCGTCTTAAGGCTCTCGTAGCTCGTATGTGATCCAAGAGTTGGGCTACTCAAGAATCCTGCCAGCACTCTGCAGCTGCTCTACAAATCAATATCGTCCCACTTTCGTGGTTCATGAGCGCTCATGGCTACGTCATCATCGGAGCCATCGTCTGCTACAGTAGCCTTGGAACTAGAAGCTTCCTTGTCCTTCTTCCTTTGAGGACAATTACTGGCGAAGTGTCCAAGTTCGCCACATTGGAAACATTTGATCTTTGACAGATCACGGTTCTTTTTCCCTTGCCGCTTCTTTGATGCCAGGGCTGCATCTTCTTCTTCCTCCTTTCTCACCTTGCTCGAACCGGTGTTTTACTGCCACTTGATTATTCGGCGGATTGTTGGAAATACTGAGAGGGGGGTGAATCAGTATTTCTTTTCAATTGTTAATTATTGCCAGTTAGATTCTACACAATTACAGACAGAGAGGTGTATAATGATAATATTAAGGATTACTAAGAATTTCAATCCTTTTTCTAATAATAGTATACAATAGATAAGTGAGGGCACCATCCCTTTTAATGAAACAGGCACCAACCTATTGCCAAGCACCAACTTGGACTTTGATGAGGCTCCGACCTCTAGGGCTTTGGCCCAATCTTCTCAAGGCACCAACCTTGTGTTTAGGAGCTCCTACTCTAAGCACACCAATCCTTCTTTGCTTGGTTTAATAGAGAATGTGAATAGTACTTACTTGAATGTTCTTGACATATTCATCACTGTATTATTTCTTCCAAAATTCTTCACTAACTTCACTGTCCAATCAACTTCAAATATGCTCCACTACCCAATCACCTTGCTATGTGTTGACTTCAATTTCAGAATTAACTTGCTTCACTATTCAGGTATAAGTATCTTCACTGTAAGTCCTTCACTGTTCAAGGTGTTTATTGTACTTAGTCTGAATTCTGTACCATCAATCTAGCACCATACTACACCAACAATGGATCTTTACCACTGCAGTATATGAAGTAGATACATCATAATCCTGAAATGTCATAACTCCATAGTTCAAAGGCCACACAATCATTGAAATGTCATGCACTGTAGTAATAGCCAATCCGATGCCCACAAATTTGAGCTCCACCGAATTAGAATAGTCACAGATCCACCCCAGAATCTATACTTCAATGAAGATGGCACCTTATAGTTCGAAGTTACCATAGCTCAAAGCATCACCACCCAAACCTGAAACCACAACATGTACTGCAAGGATCTGAGCCTCTGCATATACTGTAATTAGGGTCTGAGATTGTTATATACCCCACACACTTCCACACGTCCGAGACTGTTGTATACCCTATAGTTCCACAGGTCCGAAACTGATATAGATCTGAGAGTTACAGATCTGCGGTGATCTTTCTTTATTTGTCATTGTAATAGTCCTGTTCACGAGATGTGAACTAATATATATTATCCGTGTATGTATAGCCGAGCTGTGTTTTGAAGAATGAGTACCGAGCTCTTATATATAGAGGTATTGCCGCTAATGTGAAAAGCCACCACTTCTATAGGCAGGCCGACATAAGAGGCCAAGTACATGTCAGCTCCAATACTTAATAATTACACTTCAACTTAAAATTTTGATTTCTCTCTCACCACAGGGAGTTTGGACGCGTGTGAGGGCTCCTTCGAAAGAGGAAACAATCCTCTTTTAGATGGTATAAGGTTCATAATGAAGGGATGTCTCTAAGATGGTGAAAGCCCCATTTTTATTGTGACTGTCCTTAAAATATTTAGTGCAGAAGATGATGGACAGTGTGACTTTGTCATAAGGATCCGTCATGAAAGTAGTGTGATAGAGTAGCCTTTATTTGGAGAGCTCCTGAAGTATATTTTCATCAACGACAATTCATCTGACAATTATTGACCAACAATCTCCCCCTTTGTCATTGATGGAAATATTCCAACATTTTCTCCCCCTTTGACATCAATGGCAAATGGGGTGCCTAAGTATTCCTCCTATTGAGCTGCTCTCCTTGTCATGTTGCTCCCCCTGTCATATTGCACCCTTGACATGCTGCTTGATTTAATGTGATGCAAGAGCAATGACCCCCATCTTTTGGCGAAGATACTCAAATGCTTCTCGTGGAAGGGGTTTTGTAAAGATATCTGCAATTTGCTCTTTTGTATTGACGTATTCCAACCTGATATTGTGTTCAGAAACTTGTTCACGGAGAAAGTGGTATTTGATTGGAATATGTTTGGTCCTTGAGTGCATCACCGGATTCTTTGAAAGACTGATGGCGCTGGTATTGTCACAAAAAATAGTAATTGGTTGCTTAGTTTCTATGTTGACATCCTTTAAGGCTTCCTTCATCCATAGAATTTGTGTACAACAATCAGCAGCAGCTATATATTCGGCTTCGGCTGTAGAAATGGATATAGATGATTGCTTTTCATAGGATAGCTCACATATTGTCCCAGTTAGGAAGGTCCACTCTGCCCAAAAGACTTTGGACAAATGTTTCTCAGTGCTCTGTGACTGCATTGAGAGCAGTCCATCCACCTTGACCCCATGCCAATCAGTTGATCCCAGATCGACTGCAGTCTGAATAGGAAGGGATCAATTTCCTCTCCCTTGGACATCATAAATAACCTCAGTTGGTTCTCTAGAAGCATCTTCCTCTGGACGGACTTCCCTCGATACAATGTGGTTAAAGCTTCCCACATCTCATGAGTCGTCGTCTTCTCGGCTATGTGTGGTACCACATGATCTTTAACCCCGTCCATGATGAAGCGCTTGGCATGTGGCATCATCAGCTCTCTTCGATCACCCTACGATCGATCTTCACATTTCTTTGGCAATGAATTCTACTGAGAAGTTGTTCTCCTCCCGCTCTTTGTCAACTTAGCTTAGGCTTAATTCTGCACTAGCAGAATCTTCACCCCACCAGCAACTGCTAAAGGTCTACAGCTCGACTTCCGGTTCACGACACTCTACACAACACTCAAAATCTGGATTGTGACACCCTGGCTGGCCTTTGCGTAGCGCAGGCTGCTCTTGCATCCCTCTGGAAGACTCTACGTTGTCTCTGCGTCACCCAATTGGGATTGCGTCAGCCCCTGCGTAGCTCTTGCTGCATCTACGTCCTTCTGGTGTTGCGCTACCCTCTCTGGTTTCTCTGTCGCTGCTGCTACTTTCTGCAACACAGATTTCTTCAATCATCTTGTTGTAGATCCAGTTTGATCTGCAATCGCTCAAATACCATGTGAAAATTTCTGAATTTACTAAACAGAAACCCTTATTGTTAAATCTTGATTTACTTCTCCTGCTTACATAAGTTATTAATCTATATAATTCAGCATTAATATCGAAGTAAATACAATTAACAGTCTATGCATACAAATCTAAACCGAGTAACATGCTCAAAGACAAAGTGACACAAGGATTTTTTGGACAAATGTCCCCAGAAAAACCCAATGTGGGAAAACCGATGCTGCTAGCTTCTAGATTGCTCCTTCTCTACCCTCCTCGTACTCTTGGCCTGCGACTAGACCATCCCCCTCACCAATACTGCCCTTCACTATAGCTGAAACACTTCTAAAATTCTTAGCAAACCACGCCCTAGAATCTCAGCTTAGCTTCAGTGCTCTACCAATGTGTGTGTTCTCCAACTGACCCAAGCCTTCTTCTTATACTTTTCTCGTTAGAAAACCAACGACCGTGATCTAATCTCTAATCAACGGCTAAGATTAGAAGCTGCTTGATCCGCGTCACTTAAGTCATTCTCATCACATGTTTAATTTAATTAACTTTAATCTTTTAATTTTCCTAAGTTAGACTTAGGGTCCTTAATTAAAAATATTAATCAATTAAATATCTCTTAAACCTGATGGAATTTCTTCAAACGCCTTCTGGGTTTTGGAGATCTTATGTACTCTAGTCCCTCCACAAAGTTTGGGAGCTAGAGCACATTCGATGCTACCCCAACACCCCAAAATCTCAACAGATACAAGAAGGGAGAAGTCAAGGCCAAGAAGATTAACCTTGCTTCTCTTGGAGACCATCTCATTACCTATGTCTCCAAGTTGAATAAATCGAAGCAACTGTATGACAAGTTGATTCGAATGTATCAAGTAAACAACTTGAGTCAAATCCTTGCCTTGAAGAATCAACTGAAGGACACTAAGATGAACAGAGGCCAATCCAATCAAACATACTTCATGAGGATATCTAAAATCAAGGATCAGTTGTCAACTGCTGATGAAATTGTATCTGATAAAGGGCTAGTATTGATTACACTTGGAGGTCTTTTTGCAACCTAGGAAACTTTTATTACTACCATCAGCAACAATGATAAGTGTCTTGTGAAAATTCCGTTACCCAGAATCCTACAGCAATAGCTAATTAAGTTTCTTATATTTGTTAAATAAACTGAACAAATTATTTACTTTGTTCTACGGTAAATATCGAAACCAATACAGTGCAGCCTTTACAAAATAAATATTGCGGAATGAAAATAACGTTGGAAAGATAGATGCACACACAAATAACACTATTATTTTTGGACTAAGTCCCCGGAAAAACCCAACTTGGGAAAACCGGTGCAACAGTTGAGGGTTTGATTATTATGCAGTAGTAAATCTGAGTACAAATCTATGGTTGCTTTAAATCTTGCAAACCATACAGAGAAATAACTGACAAGGAGTTGAGTGAGAAAAAATCTCACTCCCATTGGTGATCTGACAGTGACCTTGGCTCAAGATGAGCTGCTATGCACTGCCTCTGCACAGTTACTGCATCACCCTACGCAATACTGCATCCCCACAACTTGGAACAGCTTTCCCTCTCGCTATTTGATCAGTTGTTGTTTGGAAGATGGATTCTCTTGGCCTCCGGACTTTCTCTCCGGCTTCTGGCACTGAATCTCTGCTTCTCCCCAGCAAAATATAGAATCTCCTCTGAAGCACTGCACTGCCTCTCTATTGTGCACTCACCGGATCTGGAAAATCTTCCTCCGGCCTTACTATCCCTGCCACTCTCTCACTGCTTCGAGCTCACTAGCTCTCTCTCCAGCAACTCAGCGTTGCTACTCTGGAAATCGATCTGCTAGTGAAATTGAACTGTTGAAGTGTGTTTTCCAAGCCTCATCAAGTTTCTTCTAATAATCTCTCGTTGAGACATCAACAACCATGATTAAAATTTAATTGATAGCTAAGATTAACTAGAAATTGATCCATGCCTTTTTCTAGAAGATTCGCACCTGACTTAAGTAATACCTTTTAATTAATCATATTTCCTAAGTTTAGACTTAGGAAATATTAAAAATTGATTAATTATTTTAATTAAGTCGTCTCTAAGTGGAATTTCTAGAAACGATTTTTGGGTATTGGATTACTCAAGTATTCTAACCTCTCTGCAAAATCTCGAGGCTAGAACACATCCGATGCTACAAAAACTAACTAGTACAACAACTGCAATACACTGCTTCTGCACCATCTCCTGCTGAGCTGCTGATGCCTGGCATCTGCTGCCCAACAACCACTGCATAACTCTGATATGTGTTGTATCTGTATTGTTGTTGACCTTGTTGAACCGTCGCCAACTACTGCATATGCACTGCAACTCTGTTGTTGCTACCACTGCAACACCTACAACTGTCTCCCATCTGTTGCTGATGCAACTAAGAGATGTCCATCATACTGAACCAACTGTGTTCAGTCTGATGCATTTGTCACCCAAGTCCTGACTATTGCTAGTCTTTGCGCTGTCACTGAAGCCTTTGCGCTGCTGCTGACTCTGCACAGTGCCAATTGCACTGTTGCAAACTCTGCTTTGCGCTACTCAGTCTCAAACCGCTAATAGCTACTGCAATTGTCACTCTGGCACCTGACTGCACCAACAGTCACTGGTCCATCCTGCTACTGCTGCTATGGGCTCCTGTAGCAAGGTATTGATCCAAGCGGTGGTCTCCTCAAGGATCCTCCCCATTTGTAGCTCTCTGGGGCTACAAAACCAAATCACCCCACCTCACTCCTGGAGGTATGTTGGTGACCATGGAAAACTCTTCCTCCAGTCTGGAGGATAGCTTATCAATCTCTGCGGATGCAGCATGTTGATCCCGCTTCTCCTCTTTCTCCATCTTTCTCAGAGGACATTGAGTGCTATAGTGACCAAGTTCACCACATCTAAAGCACTTGACCTTGGAAATGTCCTTCTTCCTCCTACGTTGCTCCTACAGCCCCTTTGATGCGAGGGTTGCATTCTCCTCTTCATTTACTTCCTTCATCCCACTGTTTCTGCTGCCACTAATGGTGCTCTTCACAAGTCTCGCCTCATCTCCTCCTGCTGCAAATCTGCCCACATTCTGTCCCAATCTGGAAAGTTTTCTCTGCTAAGGATACTCTGGACGAAGACCAGCAAGTCTTCGGAAACTCTATTCAGAGCAAACTGCACAAATTCTGTAGGTTGGGGCGTCGACCCGACTGCAGATAGTTGATCCCGGACATCCTGACGTCTAGTAAGGAAGGGGTCTATACACTCCCCTTTCTGCATCTTGGTACATCTCAGCTTCTCCTCAAGATACATCTTTTGTTGCTCGAAAGATCCCTGGTATAGCGTAGCAAGTGCATCCCACTACTGCTTGGCGGTATCTTTGCCAACTATGTGAGACACCACATGATCTCTATGAAAATTCCTAAACCCAGAATCCTTATTGCAGCAAACTTATATTACTTTTCCTGCTTGATAAATTATACAAGTTATTTACTGTGATCTACAAGTAAATACTGAAGCAAATACACTACAATCTTCACTACATAAATAAATTGTGGAAAAACCCAACGCGGGAAAACCGGTGCAGCATATGAGGGTTTGATATTATTAAGCAGAAGTTTTTGTATACAACTGGATACCCAAATCTGGCTATCCACAGAGAATCTGACTAACAGAGAACTAGTGAGGATTACCTCACACTGACACTGGAGATCTGAAACTAACCCAACACTGAATAGGACAACCCCACGTTGCCTCTGTGCCAATCTGCGTCACTCTCGTTGGGGACTGCGTCACCTCCTTCTGCTGGTCATTCCGATGGCCAGATGTTGATCTCTAGCCCCTCCAGTCTCACACCCCAGCACTCTGGCACTGGATCTGACTGATCCACAGCAAAATTTCGATTCTCCTCAAGTCTACAGCGTTGCCTCTGCGTGGGACTGCGCTGCCTAGCGTAGCCCCTATGCTGCCTCTTATGCGTCCTCTTCTCTGCCTTCTTTGTTATGTATTCCCAGCTCAGGAAAAGACTTTCCAACCGGAACTATCATTGCCCCTCACTGCAATCGAATCAACTCGATGATCTTCTCTGCTGCTGAGCACTGCTCACTTGAGAAAATCGATCTTTAGACCCACTCGGTATATTTTCCAAATGCCCATCAAAGTCCTTATAATCTTCTCGTTGGATAACCAACAGCCCAGATTAAAACATAATCAATGGCTTAGATCATATTGACCCGATCTCCGTCTTTTTCTAGAAGTTTCACACCCAGGTTTATTAATATACTTTAATTATTTTAATTCCCTAAATTTAGACTTAGGCTCCCATTAAAACTAATTAATTATTTTAATAAAACCCCATTCGGTTGGAATTTCCCAAAACGCTTTCTAGGTATTTTGGAATACATCTGTCTAAGCCTCCCTGCAAAATTTGAGACTTAGAGCACATCCGATGCTACCAAAAATCAACACTCCCTCTTAGCGAGGAATGTGCTCTAGTAATACTTCTTGTTGAAGCACTACACTGACTCTGTAACATCTCCCTCTACGATGCTGATGTCTGACACTGTTGCCCACCAACTACTGCGCTGCTGCATCTATGTTGTTGTTGACCCTGCGTACTGCTGCCATCTGCTATTGCACTGCAACTATGTTACTTGATGCAACAGAAAAACATCCAAACACTGAACTAAGTGTTCAGCATGATGCATCTGATATTGAAGATCTAATTGCTACTAGACTCTGTGTTCACCCTCTGAAGTTGTTGTGTTGCTGCTAACTTTGCGTTGTGCATCGTTGCACTGCTACCAACCCTGCTCTGCACTGCTCAGACTCTGGCGCTCTCTAGCCACTGGGTTGTCACTCCGGCACTCCTTTGCACCAATTGACACTAGTCCATCTTGCTCCTGCTAATATGGGCTCCTATATCAAGGTATTGATCCAAGAGGTGGACTCCTCAAGGATCCTGCCCAACTGCAGCTCTTCCGAACTACAGTTTTAGATCACCCGAATTCTCCCCTCGAGATATGTGGGCAATCATCGCAAACTCTTCCTCTTCAATCCTTGTGGTTGCAGCCTGCGGATCATGTTTCTCATCCTTGTCCTCCTTCTTGAGAGGACATTGTGTGGCGTAGTGACCCATCTCACCACACCAGAAACACTTAATCTTTGAGACATCCTTTTTTCGACTCCACTGCTCCTACTACCCCTTAGATACAAGGGTTGCATTCTCATCCTCCTCTTTGGGCTTCATCCCGCTGTTGTTGCTGCCATCAAGCTTGCACTTGACTAAGTCTCTCCTCATCTTTTCTTGCTAAAGAGTTGCCCACATCCCTTCCCAATCTGGCAACTTCTCTCTTCCCAGGATACTCTGGACAAAGACTTGCCATTCTTCGGAAACGGAATTCAGAGCCAATCTGACAATCCCTATGGCCTGAGCTGCTGAACCTACAGCTGCTCGCTGATCTCGAACATCCTGAAGCTTCACTAGGAACGGATCTATGTGTTCTCCTATCTGCATCCTTGTAGATGGCATCTTTTACTCCAATAAAATCTTCCGCTACTCGGAAGACCCCTGGTATAGCGTAGCCAATGCATCCCACATCTCCTTAGTCGTCCCTTTGCCTGAGATATGCGAAATAATATGATCCCTCACTTCGTCAATGATCAATCTCTTGGCTTTAACCATATCTTTCTTGTAGGCCTTCAATGGATCTGGATCTGCGGGGACAGCTACCACATTGTCAAAGAAGGTCTTGAGCTCATGCTCATCCAGAAGGAAGGAGATCCTTGCCTTCCAGATTACATAGTTGGAGGCACCCTCCAACCGATCCTCATCAAGCAACCCAGTGGCTGCCATCTCACCTAACCAAATGTCAAATGCTGCCTCTAACCCTCTGCACAGCTGGCTCTACGCAATCCCTGCTTGAGTGAGCAAAATAAATCTCAGTCACGCTTCTTTTGCGTGGGAAATTAGAATTTCGTGGGCAAGAATTCCCTGAGATCATAATTCCCTCAGTATGCTTCTTCTTCCTTCCTCTGACGCTTTCTGCACCAGCCACTGTTGCTAAAATAAAACTGTGTCCCACCAAAAACTGGTCTGCGTTGAAGTTGTTGCTGCGCTGCTCACTCTGTCACTAACAAATTGCAAACTGGAAATCATACCTCTCTGTCGTATCACTCAGAGAGAGATTCCCTTGCAAATATTTCCCTCCTGGCTTGGACTACACAATCCCTTAGGGATTCGATCTGCAGCCTACGCAGCTCTTCGATCTCCCTCCTTCTCTTCAACGCTAAACTCTTCCGAACTACTCTCTTGCTTCACCTACGTTGTTGTACAAGATTTGATACCATTTGAAAATTCCTAAACCTGGAATCCCTATTGCAGCAAACTGATATTACATCTCCTACTTGATAAATTATACAAGTTATTTACTGTGTTCTACAAGTAAATACTGAAGCAAATACACTGCAACCTTCACTACATAAATAAACTGCGGAAAAATAAATGCAGAAACAAGACCTGAGCAAGAAGAAAACTAAACAAACATGACACCGTTATTTTTGGACTAAGTCCCCAGAAAAGCCAAATGCAGGAAAACCGGTGCTACAGATGAGGATTTGATATTATTAAGCAGAAGTTTCTGAATATAACTGGATGCCCAAATTTGGCTATCCACAGAGAATCTGACTGACAGAGAACTAGTGAGGATTACCTCACACTGACACTGGAGATCTAGAACTGACCCAACACTGAACTGGACAACCCCAAGTTGCCTCTGCATTGTCTCTGCGCAGATATGTGTCACTCTAGCTGGGGACTGTGTCACCTCCTTCTGTTGGTCATTCTATTGGATGGATGATGATCCCTGGCCGCTCTGGTCTCACACCTCGGCACTCCAGCACTAGATCTGACTAATCCACAGCAAAATCTTGGATCTCCTCAAGCCTACAGCGCTGCCTCTGCGTGGCGTTGCGCTGCCCAACGTAGCCCTTACGTTGCCTCTTCTGCGTCCTCTTCTCTTCCTTCTCTGTTATGTATTCCCGGCTCAGGAAAAGATTTTCCAACCGAAGCTATCACTGCCCCTCACTACAATCGAATCAACTCGATGATCTTCTCCACTGCTAAGCACTACTCACTTGAGAAAATCGATCTATAAACTCACTCGGTGTATTTTTCAAATGCCCATCGAAGTCCTTCTTATAATCTTCTCGTTGGATTACCAACGACCCAAATTACAACATAATCAACGGCTTAGATCATATTGACTCGATCTCTGTCTTTTTCTAGAAATTTCACATCTAGTTCTATTAATATACTTTAATTATTTTAATTCCCTAAGTTTAGAGTTAGGCTCCAATTAAAAATAATTAATTATTTTAATAAAACCCCATCCGGGTGGAATTTCCCAAAATGCTTTCTGGGTATTTTGGAATACATCTTTTTAAGCCTCCCTGCAAACTTTGAGACTTAGAGCACATCCGATGCTCCCAAAAATCAACAGAACCCCATCGAGAATCAGCTTCTTTACTTTGGCCATCTCATTCTTGTAGGCCTTTAGTTGATCTGGATCCGTGGGTACATCCACCACATTATCAATGTAGGTTTTGAGATTGTGTTCATCCAGAAGACAAGAAATCCTTGCCTTCCAGATCACGTAGTTAGACAAACCGTCCAACCAATCCTGACCTCTCAACCCTGTTGATGCCACTTCTTCAAAAATGTCGAATTCTTCCTCTTCTCCTCTGCACAGCTACTGCTAGGCTCTACGCACTCCCTGCTGGAGCGGGCAAATCTGCTCACAAATAATGCTGCTCTACAGTGAGAAACCGAATTTCTGGGCTAGAAATTCCCTGGGGAAAGAATATCCTCAATGTGTGCTCTTCCTTCCTCTTGATGTTTTTCTGCACCAACAAACTGCTGCAAAATAACTTCGTCCCAGCTGAAGATCTGCTCTGCAAAGAAAATGTTCTTGTTCCCTCTTCCTCTGACAATATTCAATCTAGAAAATTTATTCTCTGTCGACTCACTCAGAGAAATAATTTTTCCTCAAAAATTTGCCCTCCTGGCTAATGGACTTCGCAGCCTCTTGGGATTTCAAGTAGCTGCCTATGCAGTGCTTCGAATCTCCCTCTTCCTTTCTACAACTGTGCTCTTCCTTCTTCTATCTGCGCTCTGATACCATGTGAAAATTTCGTTACCTGGAATCCTATTACAGCGTCTGATTAAGTTTCTTCTATTTGTTAAATAAACTAAACAAATTATTTACTTTGTTTTATGGTAAATATTGAAACCAATACATTGCAGCTAAGTCACCTAATACGAGGATTCGAGATTTGATGGATATGAGGATTCGAGAATTGGATTCGGGATACGGTGACCCCCGGAAAAGGACACTTCTGGGATACGATACGTTATATATTATTTTATTAAGAAAAAAAAAATATATATATATATATATATTAAAAATTAGATATTTTTTTACACAAATTCATACAAATTCATTGATTCAAACATAGATTTAAGATCTTAGATACTCATACATGATACATTGAAATTTGATACATTGATACATCATACAATTGTCAAATTTACTCAAAAAGACAAGATAGTAAGATACTGTAGTTTTCTCATTAAGTCATCAGAATCAAAATGTGTTACATAAGTACACTGCCAATGGCAAATAGAAATAGAAAATACAAAAAAACTACAGTCTACAAGACTACAAGCCTGAAGCCTCAATGAGTTAGAGTCAATGAGTCATCAATCCTCCTCATCATAATCAGTATCACTGTCCTCATCCTGATCATCATGCTCACCACTACTCTCCTCTGCTGCATCCTCCTCCTCTGTCATCTTTGCATCTGTTGGTGTGGAGGATGACGCCTCTACTATATCGGCATCATCAAATGTGACAGGCTCTAGCACTGGCGCATTGAGATCCAAGTTGGCCTATGCCAACTCAACACTGTTGTCCAGACCCATATCATCAGGAAAGACATCTCACATCTTTGTCTTTCCCTTCAACCAATCCTCCCTCTGCCTGTAGATGAGACGAAGGTTGGTGTGCACATACGCCATTGTCTTTGCCCTGGACTGCTCAAGCCTACTCTTCTTCACACTATAGAAATTCCCATATGTGCTCCAATTCCTCTCGCAACAAGAGGATGAAGTCCCCCGAGAGAGGAGCCTCATGGCTAACTACTGTAGAGGAGGGCTTGTTGCCCCATGAGTTGCCCACCAAGAATAGGGCTTCTTAGCCACCCTGTCTCGAATCACATCATAGCCTACAAATCGCCCAGTGCCATTGGAAAACTCTGCACGGACATCCTCCACCTCATCAAGGGATGCCCTCTCTTGAAAAATCCTCCTCAATGCATCTTTCTTCCCCTGTGAGATTTCACCATCCATGTGAGGAGGGAATCTGCGGGAAGGTCCACCATTCAACCACTCATGGCTGTAGCATTTTGGGTTCAAGGAGTGAGCCAAACAATGTAAAGGTGTGCAATTCTTGTCCCATCTACTGACAAGAATATCTTGTATGCTGGTGAAGAAGGCCTCTGGTGATGTCTCATACTCTGGGCACTGACTCTGTAAAACAATGGTCCTCACAGACTCAATCATGGAATCCCATCCCTCATAAACCTCTCCTAGGATGGGCTGGTCTATATCTGTAAATCGAAGCAAGGAAATGATAGGCGCCATGATTTGAATAACTAGCTATACCTTCTCCCACCATAGATCATCCAACACTGTGTCCTTCACTTTCTTTGAGGCTGCTTGATCCGTCTTTCTCCAAAAAGACCAAAACTCTAAAATAACCATGGCCCCAAGAGTGGTCTTGACTTCCGTCAACCTCTTCAACATGATGAACGAAGAGGCAAACCGTGTATTCGCAATCTTCAACAACAATAGATTGTTGTACTCCTTGTAGATAGTGAGGGCATTTGCATGGTTTTGTACAAAGTTGCAGATATGCTGTGCATCCTCAATAATGGCTCCAATCCAAAGCACATCAGAGGCAATAGATTTCAGTGCCAAGTTCAATGCATGGAAAATTTTAGGGGCTAATATTTGTAGGTGGGCTAATTTTCCATGATTTTTCCAAAAAAAAGAATCGTTAATTTCCATTTTTTCTAGAAATGATTTGCCCAAATTTTATAATATAAAATTATTTTACCTTAAAAATTGCCAACATTATATAGATACTATATATAAAATCATTATAAATTTGAATAGTTTTGCAACTATATCAATAAACATTTTATAGTTTGAATATTAGGGACTAGAGAGATTCGCCAATTTTTTAAACTTCAAGATAATTTTCCATCCTTAAAATTTTCCCTGGTTCAATGAATGGACAACGCAAGGTGTCCAAAATATTTGTGGATATTTTGCTTCCACAATCATGCCAGCAGCCTTGCAAACAAGTGCATTATCTATAATGACTTGCACACAAGAATCGACACCTACATCTTCAATAATTTTAATAAATAACTCACCCATATATTGTGCATCCTTCTACTGTCCAAGTGCATCCACTGCTTTCAAAAAAACTGGACCATTCAAGGATGACACCATGAAGTTGATGAGTGGGTGGCGTGTTGGATTTGTCCATCCATCAGAGACAATGCTAACCCCAGATGTTGGCCATGCTGATTTAATAGGCTCAAGCATTTTGTCCACCTCTTTCTTTCCCTTTGTCAACAATGTGGTTCTGAGCTTCTCTGACCCAGGAGACACATACCCTGATGGAGCCCCATGACTAAGAGCTCGACACATCTCAATAAATAGAGGTGACCATGCAACATTAAAGGATATGAAGTTCTGATAGAAAAAAAATGCAACGATGAGATCAAGCTCTTCCCTCTTCTCTTTTTCAAAAATCTTGTGCATTGGACCAACTGCAGTTGCCTTTCTCTTTACTGATTGTCCCCTACTAAAACTCTCAAAATGGAACTTGTCGCTGCTTTTCCTTAAGAATGGAAGGGGGTCATCATTCTTGTTTTGTTTTGATTTTGATGCCACAGTTGCCACACCAACAAATTGCTCTTTCCCCAATTCCTTCCTCTTTGCCAATTCAGTTGATGTACAACATTTAATGCCACAACCTGGCAAACCCAACAAATGAGCTTTCACACAGAAATATGTGGAAGTGAAATGGTCGTTGCATATATTGCATTTCCATGAACAATTTCCTCCTCCCTTTCCCTTTTTGCTTGCCCCTACCTCTCTTGTCACATATTTCCACAATGGGTATTTGGGGTCATGAGTTTGTTTCCCTGCACATTTGAAGTTGTTGTTGCAGCCCCACTTCCAATAGATGGAATACTTGCAGACCCTGATGAAACAGGAACAGGAGGGGCATCTCCAATGGGGACATTCTTCCCCTTTCTTTGCCCTTGTCTTGCTGCCTTTGATTGAGCCATGAATACTGTAAAAAATAAACAAAAATGACCAAATATATAAAACATATGCACATGCAAACACTAACAACAAACTAAATGCAAAATATAGAGGGACAGTGCACTTACCGGATGCTCGAATCTCTTTGAAAAAGCTCCCTTTCTCCTTGCTAACCCTTTCTCCTCACTAACCCTTTCTCCTTGCTCACTTCACAAACAAAAATCAGTGAGGAAGAATGAGACAAATTCGAATTTTATAACTGAAATGTGCAGTTTTTTGCCGCGCGAATCTGGCTGTACGGGATTCGTCCATATCCATACAGGGCACTGTCGAGATTCCCCGTACCCTGTACGGATACGGCCGAATCCAAAGAATCGGGTACTAATCCCTCTGTATCGTATCGGATACAAAGGATTTTGGATTCTTGGCCCCTCCCCAACGAATCACATCATAGCATGCAAATTAATACTGCGGAATAAAAATAACGCTGGAAAGATAAATGCACACACACATAAATAACACTGTTATATTTGGACTAAGTCCCAAAAAAACCCAACTCGGAAAAATCGGTGTAGCAGGTGAGGGTTTGATTACTATGTAGTAGTAAATCTAAGTACAAATATATGGTTGCTTTAAATCTAGCAAACCATACAGAGAAATAACTGAGGAGTCTAGTGAGAAAAAATCTCACTCCCACTGGCGATCCGACACTGATTTTGACTCAAGATGAGTTGATCTGCACTACCTCTGCGCAGTGACTGCGTCAGCCTACGCAGTACTACATCCCCACAACTCAAACAGCTTTCCCTCTCGCTATCTGATCAATTGTTGTCTCGAAGATGACTTCTCCTTGCCTCCAAACTCTCTCTCCAGCTTCTAGCACTGAATCTCTGCTTCTCCCCAACAAATACGGAATCTCCTCTGAAGCACTACGCTGCATCTCTTTGGCACACACTACCTCTCTATTGTGCACTCATTGGATCTGGAAAATCTTTCTCCGTCCTTACTATCCCTGCCCCTCTCTCACTGCTTTGAGCTCACTAGCTCTCTCTCCGACAACTCAGCGCTGCTACTCTGGAAATCGATCTGCTAACGAAATCGAACTGTTGAAGTGTGTTTTCCAAGCCCCATCGAGTTTCTTCTTATAATCTCTCGTTGAGACATCAACAGCCATGATTAAAACTTAATCAATGGCTAAGATTAACTAGAACTCAATCCATGCCTTTTTCTAGAAGATTCACACCTAACTTAATTAATACCTTTTAATTAATCATATTTCCTAATTTTAGAATTAGGAAATATTAAAAATTGATTAATTATTTTTATAAAGTCGTCTCTAGGTGGAATTTCCAGAAATGATTTTTGGGTATTGGAGTACTCATGTATTCTTCTAACATCTCTGCAAAATCTCGATGGTAGAACACATCTGATGCTACAAAAACTAACATGTCCCACATTTGATGAGCTTCTGGGAAAGTACAGTGAAGAAGAGGTAAGAATGATTTTTTTAGAGGAAGAATTCTTAAGCATGAATCATCAAATAGGCGTCTTCCTTTTAGGCCGACTTGCCAATTGCCAGGCGGACTTGCTCTTATAGGGTATTTCGACACTTTTAAATAAAAAAATAATAATTTTCTTTACAAGTTACAGTGTGCCCGATGGGGTCTTCAACTTATGACAATGACTCTTTTGACTTCTTGACTTAGGTCACACCCTAGAAGCACTCAATGGGTGCTTGACCTATAAAATAAAAGACCTTGAGCAAGAAACCCATGCTCCAAAAATAATAATAATAATTTTTCTTTCAATTTACAATTTAAAAGAATCAAAAATACATTTCATACTTATGAAGACTAAACCTAGTTACACATTTTTCAACAAAAAGAAGTATAATGCATAAAAGGTTATGAAAGAATAATTGATAGAAATTTGTTGAAAAGTGTAACTAGGTTCAGTCTTCATAATGACTTGATATTATGAATTTATGTAATGAAGAAGACAAAGATAATAAAATGTATTTTGTAATGCTTGCCGCATGGGTTTCATGAGCAAGGAGTTTTTATTATAGGTCAAAGACTTGTTCTTGATGTCTTTAGGATTTGTCATCTTGTCATAAATATAATTTAAAGTCATGTATATGAAGTGATGTTACACTTGTAAAGAAACAAATTATTGATGTAAAGATATGCTCCAAACCCTTGTCACTATGCTCTAAGAAGTCGGCTAAATATATATGTTGAAGACACTCCTTGACAAGTGTCGCCTTCAGTTAGTCATGTCAAGAGATGGGAGACAACCTCTATAAATAAGAGGACTACGGCCTCATAACTACACCAACAGTTAGGACAAGATCTGCAACTAAAGTGCGAGATAAGGTCTGAGGTTAGTGCGAAGGAGGATCACATTACAACGAAGAGAAAGCCTCTCACATAACTCAGTCTTGGGTCTATTCATCTCAGTAAAGGGTCTGCAATAAGAAGTGTGAGACAAACTCTGAAGTTGGTGCACAGGAAGGACAAATCTCAGCAAAGAGGAAGGGTCTATTCATCTCGGTCTAAGTCTGTAATAGAGATCCGAATTGCAGTATGCAAGGAGAAGGCTACTCAACGAAGAAAGGAAGACAAACGTCTCTGTTTTGAGTATGTCCTATGCCTCGCTCATCTCAAGGGTAATTGCAGCAGCAAAGTGAGGATATATATAAGCCTTGGTCTTGGGTCTATATCGCAGAAGTATATACTATGTTACTATAGCAAAGAAGAGATCACGGTCTTGAGTACCTTGGATGCAAGAAGAAGGCCGAGGAGAAGTCTATTGAAGGCCAAGGTCGGGAACAAAAGAAAGCATATCATTTAGGGTTGATAGAATAGGGACCAAGTCTCCCTAGTGCTGGTGCAGTATAGTGCAGAAAGGAAGATAAACATAAGGAGCCTAGAAGAGAAGTGACAAGGGTCTTGGAGGTATACCGATGTCAAGGGTTTGTGTCATGGTCGTGGTACTCGTCAATTGAAGATCTATAAGAAGTATTATTATCTGGTTTTCCTCTCCAAGAGGGAGAGGTTTTGGCCCTGGCTTGAAAGCCTAAATATTTGTGTCTCTTGTACATTTGATAATTGACTTGACGAAGAACATAATAATCTAACGAAGATAAGATCTAAGTGAAAGAAGCATAACGAAATCACAAGTAATTATCATGAAAGAGAAATTTTAATAAAAGCCCTAATCAACATGGTATCAGAGCTAAGGTGTTGAAGACAAGAAAGGGCAGTTTAGCAAGAAGACACAAGGATCAAGCTATAGAAAGAAGATCAAAGGTCAGTTTTCAAGAAAGCATTAAGAGAAGGGATCTACATTGAAAAGTCAAAACCCTAGATCCCAGGAAGATAACCCTCATTCAAGGAGTTGTTTGCTAGGAGTTGGTGAAACCCTCAAGCCATCTCAAGAAGCCAAAGGACTTATACATCTAGGTCCTTTCAAGAGGAAAAGCAAGATCAAGGACGTGATCTTTATCTTCCAAGAATCTAAAGCTATCTCGTGATTGACGCCAAGTCAACGTTGTTGGAGCCATCATCAAACCATACTTGATCATCATCATCATCATCAAGAATCCAAGATGATCTACCTCTTTGCATCACTCTTGAGGAAGTCAATCTAAGAGGGAGCTTCTACTACTATCTACATCATCAACAACGAAGAAGCCAGTGGAGGAAGAAAGCATCTATTCAAGTAAGTATATTTATGACTTCATCTGAATCTGTCAAAATGTCTTTTTGCAAAGAAAGCAACAAATTGGTTGGGGTTTCAAACTTTCTTGCATGGAAGAAAAGGACAGATCTAAATCTTATTGAGAATGAAGTCATGGACTATATCAAAGGGTCAACAACTAGACCTTCAAAAGAAGATAATCAAGCACATGCCAAATACATGAAGGGAGACATAAGATCCAGAGGATTATTATAGAATCCATAAAAGATTCTCTCATCCCCTTTGTATCAAAACTAGATTCTTCAAAAATAAATATATGACAAATTGGTGGAGCTATTCTCGATGAGTATTGCAGGGTAAGTAATATCTCTGAGACAAGAACTATATAAATTGAAGTTGTCAAGAGAGGAAGGAATCACTTCATATTTTATGAAGATTTCTGAAATACAAGATCAACTGCAGGAATTGGGAGAAGTAATGTCTGATAAAGAAATAACTATAGTGATGTTGAATGCTCTACCGAAGGGATGGGGAAACTTCACTTCACGTATATATGGGAAGTAAGAAGCAACATCATTCCAAGATCTATGATCTCTATGTAAAATAGAAGAGACTAAATTAAAAGCTAAAATCGATACAGGATCAAATGAAGAAAATCAAGCCTATGCTGCCATATCAAGAAGGAAGGGAAGATTTGGTAAGTTTGTTCCTCAGAAGAAAAGAAAAACATGGACAACATACGATGCTATGTATGTAATGAACTTGGGCACTATAGAAAATATTGTCCCAAATTTAATAAGAACAAGAGGAAAAAGGAAGAAGCATGTGTCGCCAGAGAAATGGAAGAACCGGATTCAAAGAAACCTAAGAAAGAAGAAGTGAAATATCTCTACTATGATTGAGATCATCTTCCTCTTTAAGAGGTATCTATCGGTTGTAAAATAGTATGTTAGGAAGCATTGTATATTAAATAGATACATCACTTTAGAATTGGCATCATGATGGAAGCATTGAAAGAGGATCACACGTCATAAGAGGATGACTGTAGCACATTGATGTGACAACCATGCTATAGAAATAGTGACTCCTGGGAACCTCACTAAAAACAACATTTATGGAACGCAGTCATCTAGATCAAGGGTCATCATTCAATAATCAATATGGAAACAGGTGCTGACATTTTCTTATGGAATCCTCTTTGGATTCACTGGTTAGAAAGAAAGAAAAAGTTTTCATCAAGAATTCTAACTTGCAGAGTTTTGGGATTAGGACATGGTGACATATCACTGAAGCAGGTCAAGAGAGTGAAACATTTCATTCTAAGGAAAATTGTTGCAGGAAAAGAGATGAGGTACATGTATATTTATGCTTATACTGGATGTTATGAAGTCATTTCATATGGTTGCAGGTAGTATACTTCTATCTTTAGAAGTATGATCAAAGGTAAATAGATTCTCCTCTGATACACAAGTTGCCAAAAGGCATGATCCACACCAGATGAAATCAACATAATATGTCCTCATATGGAATATGAGATGGCTATACACAATGGAGGACCTGCATATTGGAAGCTCCTGGGAATGAAATAAAATTGTGTGGAGAAAGAAAGGAATAGATCATGAGAAGTACAACCATGGTAAGAGGCAAGTCAACATTCAAGGAAGCCAAGAAGACTTGACTAGAAAATCTCCTGGGAAGATATGCAGACTCTGATAGAAGTCTAGAAAAGAAGGAGACCTTTGACAATACATATCTTTCGGAGAGGTGTCAATCTGTAACGAAGGATGTCGATGCCTACAAGATGTCATGGTGAAAGATCATCACTAAGGTAAGTTTTGATTTAAAAGTTCATATTTATAGTGAAATAATATCTGATGAGCTTATGCAGGGCTACCAAAGGGAAGTATATGTCTTCCACAGGTTGACAACCATATGGCAGGATGAAAGATCCTTGGAAGAAATATGGTTCGTCGGAAAGCAGCATAACATGAAGCTAGACCAGATGGATCACTTTCGGATAAAAGAAATGACTCATAGATGAAAGTGATAGATGATCTGTGCCCTATGAAGAGATCCCAAAGATGAAGAAATTTATGACATCAAAGAAAGGAGTTCTTCATGAGCAGCTAGGTGTTTTCATCTTTGTTGTTGTAGGTCCCTAATTAAGAGGGAGCCTAGTAATAAGTTTCTTACTTGGAAGAAACTTGGTAATTCCTAAGTCGAGAGGGAGCTTAAGTACATTCCTTGTATAGGAATGAGTACATTTCTTTGTAGAATATGTGCTCCCTAGTTGAGTGGGAGAGATAGACACGTCATTCTGGTCTTCACCTGGGAAGACAAAATGGAGGATTGGGTAATCATCTAGCATCCGATACTCTTGAGGATGTATTAGGGCATCCAAGATCAGAGTAGCCATGGAAGGACCGATATTCTTTGAGGACTAGAATCCAAGATAAGAATAGTCCTGAACATACCTTGAGTGAACCCGGGTGGGGTATGATCCAAGAGAGATACTGATGTAGGTGTCTATTCATCATTGGTCTCGCCAACATTGGAGCTCAAAGATCTCGTGGAGAGATGGAGTTGTTAGTCAAGGCCTTGCACTATGAAAATGTTGGTTGATATGATGCTATACAGATGGGATTACCAATTCGATTCTTCTTATGAGATTCTTCAAATTCAGAGTGACCATGTACCATTATGAATACATCCCTAGCTAAGAGGGAGTTTTGAAAAGTGTAACTAGGTTCAATCTTCATAATGATTTGTAATTATGAATTTTTGTAATGAAGAAGACAAAGATAATAAAATGTATTTGTAATGCTTGCCTCATGGGTTTCATGAGCAAGGAGTTTTTATTATAGGTCAAAGAATTCTTCCTGATGTCTTTAGGATTTTTCATCTTGTCATAAATATAATTTAGAGTCATGTATATGAAGTGATGTTACACTTGTAAAGAGACAAATTATTAATGTAAAGATATGCTCAAAACCCTTGTCACTATGCTCCAAGAAGTCGGCTAAATATATATGTTGAAGATACTCCTTGACAACTTGGCTCACCTTCAGTTAGTCATGTCGGCCTAGAGATGGGAAACAACCTCTATAAATAAGAGGACTACGGCCTCATAACTACACCAACAGTTCAGACAAGATCTACAACTAAAGTGCGAGATAAGGTCTGAGTTTAGTGCGAAGGAGGATCACATTACAGCGAAGGGAAAGGCTCTCACATAAATCGGTCTTGGGTCTATTCATCTCAGTAAAGGGTCTGCAATAAGAAGTGTGAGACAGAATCTGAAGTTGGTGCGAAGGAGGGACACATCTCAGCAAAGAGGAAGGGTCTATTCATCTCGGTCTAAGTCTGTAATAGAGATCTGAACTACAGTGCGTAAGGAGAAGGCTACTCAACGAAGAAAGGAGGACAATTATATCTGTTTTGACTTTGTCCTATGCCTCGCTCATCTCAAGGGTAATTGCAACAGCAAAGTGAGGATATATATAAGCCTTGGCCTTGGGTCTATATCTCAGAAGTATATACTACGTTACTACAGCAAAGAATAGATCATGGTCTTGTGTATCTTGGGTGCAAGAAGAAGGTCCAGGAGAAGTCTATTGAAGACCAAGGTCAAGAACAAAAGAAAGCACATCAATTAGGGCTAATAGACTAGGGACCAAGTCTCCCTAGTGTTGGTGCAGTGTAGTGCAGAAAGGAAGATCAACATAAGGAGCCTAGAAGAGCAATGACAAGGGTCATGGAGGTATACTGATGTCAAGGGTCTGTGTCATGGTCGTGGTACTCGTCAATTAAAGATCTATAAGAAGTATTATTATCAGGTTTTCCGCTCCAAGATGGAAGGATTTTGGCCCTGGCTTGAAAGACTAAATATTTGTGTCTCTTGTGCATTTGATAATTGAATTGATGAAGAACGTAATAATCTAACGATGATAAGATCCAAATGAAAGAAGCATAACGAAATCACAAGTAATTATCATGAAAGAGACATTTTAATAAAAGTCCTAATTTCTCAACAAAATTGAATACTGAAGATAGGGGGATTTTGATTCTCTCACATTATATTTGATGAGAAAGGTCATGGGTTTACTGACAAAAGTGATTGTAGGAAAGAATCATGACTTTTGCAAAGGATGGAATGATAGTTTTCTAAACTAACCTATTTTGCAGCGATCAAAGATGAATTATATCATTGCAGGCAATGGAGTCAATATGTATAATTATCATTACTTGCCTTCACTCTGGGATCATGATTCAAAGATCTTTATAAAATCAATGGAAGACCTATCCATGCATTGATACATGATAGTAATCATCAATGTGAACTGTGCCACCAAAGGTTCAGCATCTTCACTATAAAGCATTACCTCATGTGAGAAAGATGATTTCTGGAATGCCTGAGATTATAGTGGATCATGATGGAGTTTGCCAAGGATGTGCAAGTGGAAAGAATGTAAAGTGACCCTTCCCTTCAAGAAAAAGTAGAACCAGTCAGGTCAAGCATTTGGCATGTTCAAAGACTTCAATACTCTTGAAGAAGTCTTCATTGGTGAAAAGCTTGAAGTTGGGCCACTTGATGATCTTTGGCTGCCCTGTCTACTTTCATGTGCCAAATGAAAAGAGGACCAAACTGGAAGCTTCAGGTAAGAAAGGTACATTTGTTTGTTACTGTGAAAATTCTAAAACTTACAGAATATACGTGCCTGGTCAAGAACTATCGATTTTAGTAGGGATGTAACATTTGATGAAGATGCAGCTCTTGGAAAGGCAAGAGACACTCCTCCTCCTGTTAATGTTGAAAGTCAAGATGATGCCTTCGATCCATAAGAAGATCCCAAGGTTGAGCCTAATCTTGTTGATGAACCCCTGGAGCCCATGGACCCCTTGGATCCTCCTCTATGTGATCCTTCTGCAAGAAAGAGACCATTATGGCTTCGTGACACTCTACAAGATTTTGATAGACATGTTGCCCCCAGAGGAACCTTTAGAGAAAGCAAGAAACCATGCCGGTTCCAAGGATACATTCAAGCCATGAGTAATATTATTTAGGCTAAACCATGCATTTTTCAAGAAGCAGTGAAAGATCAAGTATGGAAAGATGCAATGGTCGAAGAATGATGATGTATGTGAAGTAGTTCCAAGACCCAAAGGTAAGTCTGTTGTGGCTCCTAAATGGTTGTACAAAATTAAACATGGTGCGGATGGCAATATTAAAAAATATAAAGCTAGATTTTGTGGCTAGAGGTTTCTCTTAGAAAGACGATGATGAGATTTTTGTACCTATTGCTTGATATACTACCATCTGATCTATTGTGGCTCTAGCTGCTAGCTAGGGATGGACTCTTCACCAAATGGATGTGAAAACTGCTTTTTTGCATGGCTTCCTCAAGGAAGAAGTATTTGTGTAGCAACCACAAGGCTTTGAAGTGCATGATAGGAAAACTCATGTAGGTAGACTGAAGAAAGCGCTCTATGGATTGAAGTAAGCCCCTAGAGCTTGGTATGCCCGCATTGATAGTTTCTTGATGAAGTTTGGTTTAACTAGAAGCAATGTTAGTCCAAATATCTACTTTAAGGCAGTCAAAGATATGCTTTTGATTTTGGTATTATATGTTGATAACTAATTCTTGACTGGTGGAGAACCTCTTATCCTCGAGTGTAAGAGGGAATCAGCCTTTGAATTTGAAATGAAAGATCTTCATTTGATGCACTACTTTATGGGCCTAGAGGTATGGCAAAGACTTGGTGACATTTTCCTTTCTCAAGAAAAATGTGTTGTCAAGCTTCTGGAAAGGTTTGGTATGACAAAATGTAAGTCCATGAACACACCAATGGAAATGAATTTCAAAACGTTATGTGGTGAAGCTGCGAGACCTGATTGGGGCACTGATGTTCTTAGTGAACACTAGACCGAACATATGTTTTGCGGTCGATACTTTGAGCCAATATATGATTAAGCCATCACATGCACACTAGATTGCTACAAAGCATGTGCTGAGATACTTGCATGGGATCATCAAACTTGGATTAAAATATACTGTCGGAGATGTGAGAATACATGGGTACTCTGATGTTGATTAGGCTAGTAACTCTGTTGGGAGAAAGAGCACATCTGAATGTTGCTTTAGCTTTGAATCTACCATGATATCTTGGATGAGCATAAAACAAAAGTTTGTAGCCCTTAGCGTGGTTGAAGTTGAGTACATTGCTGCTAGCATGACTAGCTATGAGGCAGTATGGCTAAGGAAGCTCTTTGGAGAGTTGTTTGAGCATGTGCTAGATACGACAGTAATATACTGTGACAATAAGAGTGGGATTCAACTTGCAGAAAATCTCCATTTCCATGACAAGTCCATGCACATTGAGATCGAATATCATTGTATTCGAGATATGGTGCAAAGCAGAGCGATAACACTCCATCATATTGCATCTGATGATCAGATAATTGACGTACTTACCAAGCCTTTGTCGAAAGGGAAGTTCTTGGTATTCAGAGAGCAGCTTGGACTGACGGATGTGACCCTTCCTAATGGGGGCAGTCACGGATGATCAAGAACACTGAGCCATGTTCTTCCCTCTTGTTTGAGCTCCCAAGTTAGGAATGGAGCCAGGAGAGCTCTTCGGGTTGAGGGAATTCTTGATGTAGGTTGTGTGTGATCCTTGTCATGACTTGACAAGTGGTAATCCCCCCTACCATCAAGTTTGGGACTTGCTATTGGTCAAGAGTATACCCCAATATGCATCATATCCATTGTTGAAGATGTAACCAGTGTTGGTCTTCATAATTGTAATGATGTCATGAAATCATTGTACTTGATAAAAGAAAGAAAAGAAAATATTTATTGGTAAAAAGAAGAAATTTATTTTATTATGAAATGGGTTTCTTGCCCATTGTAGGTCAAGAAGTTCATGTAACAAATAACTGGAGAGGGTCATTCAAAGATCCTTCATTAAATGAATTCAAGCGGAGATTTCTTTGCCTAGTAGAAGGACCATGATGATATTACAGACATTTTCCGCTCTCAGATTTGGGGCAAGCTTCCTAGAAGTTTGTTGATACAAGTTGCAGCATGGTGAAGTCCCATCCTCATGATAGGGGGCAGTTTGAAGAAAGCTAGATGACCAGTTGAAGTAAGAGGTATGAGTGTTTTTTAAATTCTTCTATGATTTATTTAACTTATGTTTTTCACTATGCAGGGGGAGCAAGATAAAAAAGTATGTCTGGTTGAATTAGCATGTTTTGAATTTGTTTGGGTTTAAGGCATCAACATCCGAGAAGATGTGAAAGACTACCGACTTCAGAGGAAGCTACAAAAACCCTGACAAGATAACCTGATGCAAGGATGACTCTTCGTGATGATTGAATAAGGATATTGATGAAGACAAGGCATGACATAGGCTATTACAATTTGATGACTCTGATGGTTCGATATAGTTCTTCTACCGAAAGAAGATGCTTTGCAGGAAGATTTAGCGACCAGGAAATTGAGTGGATGAATTTGGAAGTCTAAGTCCAAAGGATATATATCACTGACAAGAAAGTAGCAGGTTGCAGATGGTTCGATGATCATGTCTTGATAGATCACTTTCTCGATGCTCAGAGGGACCTAAGTTCAAGCTCTATAGTGATTGGTTCGTGAATATGCAGCAGATAAAAATTAATGATATGGAAAGTGATGGCTTGTCCCTATGAGAATTTATGAAAGAAGATGGCTCCATGATGTGCATAGAAGTTGATGATGAAGAAAAAAAGGAGGCCTACAAGTAGTTGATGGTACCATGATCTCCACGTAAGAATAGACAACTGATATTGAAAGCAAGTCTTTGGTTAAGAGGGAGCTTGGATATATTCCTTTCATGTGTACAGGAATGAGTAGATCCTCCCTGGTTGAGAGGGAGAGATAGACACATCATTCTTGTCTTCACATCATGAAGAAAGAATGGAGGATTGGGTAAGCATCTGAGACCTATATCGATACTCTTTGACGATGAGGTAGGGAATCCAATAGGCAAGAGTAGTCAAAGAGGAGATTCCTTGAGTATATATAAATCCAAGAAAGGAATGGTCCTAAAAGGACATACCTTGTGAACACCTGGATGGGGTATGTGCCTTGAGAGACGATGATGAGGGTGTCTATAAATTATTGTCTCCCCAGCATTGTACTCTAATCTAGTGGAGAGATAGACTTGTTAGTCAAGGCCTTGTTATATGTCAATGTTGGTCAATATGATGAGATGCACCGACATAAGCTGAAAACGTAGCTTATGAGATAGCTTACCAGTCCGACTCTTCTTATGACAACTCTTCATTGGAAGCATTGTCCTTGTTCCTGTAGTCAATTATGAATACCTTCCTAGTTAAGAGGGAGTGTTGAAGATGTAACTAGTGTCAGTCTTCATAATTGTAATGATGTCATGTAATCATTGTACTTGTAAAAAGAAAGAAAAGAAAATATTTATTTTTAAAAAGAAGAAAATTATTTTATTATGAAATGGGTTTCTTGCCCATTGTAGGTCAAGCACCCATTGTGTTCTTTAGGATTTGTAGAGTCATGTCAAAGAGTCAAAGTCATGTTGTAAAGTCCCTTTGAGTACTCATGAATCAAAGAAAAGAAAAATATTTTATGTAAAGATTTTTTCTAGAAGCTCCCAAATGTCAGGTTGGCCAGTCCACCAATTTGGCCTAGATGAGGCATGTTACCCACCACCTGTGGGAAGTGTATATAGGAGAAACGTTTTCTCCTAGATGGTCCTCAGTCGGCAACCAACAACCCCTTGCAATCACCAGATTGCTCGATGTGCCATTATCTCCACCACCTAAGCCAGCCATGTGGTCCCTCGCCCACTTGTAATGACTGTATGTTTGAAGGTGGGCCTCCCGACCTCGAAGGAATGGATTTTCATTGGTATAGTTGAGTAATTTTTCTTACTTGTCATGGGCACTTTTGGGCATGGATTAGTGGGGGAATTCGGTGAAAAGAGTGAGCTAAGTTTGTATTCTTGTCTCCATTGCCCAATTTTTTTGGTTAGCCTTGTATCATAGTCCCATGGGATCTCCTTTTCTGGCCACTAGCTTTAGGGTTGGTACTACTTGGGAAATCCCTACTTTGGTTGTGTTGTCCTGCTTCCCGACACCACACACATCACCCCCTTCTACTCATTTTAGTCCCTTTCATCTATTTTCCCATTCGGGTCCACATGTGTCCAATGGGTCCACATAGGGTTAGCTTCCCCCTCCCCTTGTCCACACCTTGGGTCGAGCCTAGAACGACGCCCCAGAGGTTGATGCAACTAAAAAGGAAAGAAAAAGCATAATTTCGCCACTCTCAACAGGAAATGTACCACAAAATGCAAAAGATGGTCGAGATATCCAAATTTAGCACGTGGGTAAAAGCCAAACATGAGCTATACCCCTTATTCATAGCCATCACACCAGTTCCTATGGGCCTTAGATGAGCACCCTCCATCATTAAGGAACCCAAGATTGTCCCAACCCCTGGTGGGCGATGAATTGCCCCACCTTAAGGGGGTATCCACTGCTATATATTACACATCGTGCTCTCATCCCCTGGAGCCCCAATCAATTATGAAGAAAAATCAAACAAAGGCAAAAGGAATATGAAGAAGGGTGGAAAAACAAAGGTTGGGGTAACTCATGTACCACGACTTTCTCCCTCCTACACTCATATATCCAGGTGTGGACTTCCCGTATTCTAGCTACCTTGTACCATGACATGTGGTCTAGATGTTTCCCCTGATCTCCATTTTGTTCCATTGCTATATCATTTGCCACCGACCACTTGGAGGATGTACCATGGACATGTCACCCCCTTTAGAGGTTGAAACCACCTAATTGGGTCCTTGATTAACCCCCTTATTGAGTTTAGAGACATTTGTACAAACCAAAGCCCACTATGGAAGGGCATGCCACCATTAAGTGCCCCATTGATTCCATGACTTGTAAGCTCTTTTACCTGACTATTCTAATGATTTGTTGTATTCAAGGGAAAGGGGATGCATTGGATCTTATGCGGGATTGCAAGTGGGTCTCCATTTGGAGCTTGGTCTCCCTATATGGGGTCCTAGCCCTCCAGAGGGCCACATTGGCACTTATAGGGTGAGCATTGAGAGCCATGGGCCTCCACCATAGCAGAGAGTACTTCATGGATACCAACACCACTCATTGATTGCTCGTGTTCCACCTTTTGAATAAGGATGATGTACCTGGTTCACCATGCCCGGTCAGCTCCACAGTTGCACCATACACTTGGCAAATGATCTAGGGTCCAATTGAGGGCTTATGTCATCATCCTAGCCCTTACAAGCGTTTTCGATCCACTTGAAGATCCATGAGGTGTCCTTGTGCCCCTCACACCCACTTGGGGGCACCACAGGGATTTGCTTGGAAAATAAGGGGCCAACCCCTTGTCCACTATGTTTGAGGTCCATTCTCGCATCATCGCACACTCTAGACTTCATTTGGCCTCATCAAAGGCCCAACGATTCACTTCATTGATCATTCTACCCTCTTGAGAGGCTTATTATTGTGTTATTGAGCTATCTTGGTGGGCTTGTCACCAAGGGATGTTACTACTGCACATTGTTTTACTATTTGGGGCTCAATTAGGGCAAATTAGGCAAATCGAACTCATTAGTGATTGTATAAATAAAAGTGAGGTGCTTTATTTTGATCATCAACACTTGGATTGGGATTTAGTAGTCCTTGAGAATATCGCATTCCCTTTTGGAAGATGAGTTTGGATGTCATGGAAGAATTTTGATATTTGGATCTATTTCCTTTGTCTTGGAGCTTCATTATTGGCATAATATGATGATTGGATATACCCATTTGCACATGTAAGTAATATTTTCATGTTTATTCTTGTTGTTTACTTTGTCACATGAATGCTGCTAGGATTTTTGCTATACAAGTCTCAAATTTACTGTTTTTTTTATGCGAAATTGTGGGAATTTTGATCTTTTATAGTGTTGGATCATTGCATGGGCCATGTATGAATGGGTGAATGTTCCTAAAGATTATTTTGTGAAAATACATCTTGATAAGTCATCATTTATTGCATATCGAAGTATAAATATCTCAAGTAGTTGCTCTCACGTCATAATGCGATGTGAAGTTACTTGAAGACCTCCTTGATTGGGTAAACCTCTTCCAAACCATAAATTCTCCTCGACTCCATCTCTCCCAAAGGATAAGGCACTGGCCCTTCCATAGGTGATCACCTTCAACAAATATTTCTTTCATCTCTCCTTCTCTTTCTAGGCCTAGCCTCCATAGGTCACCTAGGGCATCATTTTTCTCTCATTGCAATCATCAAAAGAGTTTGATCTCTTTCCCATAACTGCACTAGGGTTTTCTCCAAAGGCCCTCCAAATTTCAAGAAATTCCGACGATGGGATCCCACGATATTACAAGCCCTAGCTCAAGGATTGTTTCTTGCCCTAGGTTTCCCTTGGCTAGTATTCTCATTTGGATCATTGCATTCATTTCTCAAAAGAAAATATATCTTTTGATCCTCTTCTTTTCCACAATTAGGTCAGGCCCCTCCTTGGTTAATCAACTCCACATCCTTGACCTAATTCTGGGTCCACTCCATCTCGTGTGGTCCCGCAACCTAACAACTCCAATTCCACAAAGATCACATAACAACCAATCCTCCATAAGGATTTCTAGGCCTAGGAATCATCTTTACAAGATATATTCCCAAACCCTAGCCTTGAGAATCCTCTTAGCCCTTCTTAGAGAGCCCATCACCTTGCTTCTCAAGCAAGTAAGCCATTTATTTGAGCCTCTCTTGTGAATATGCCTTAGGAATCACTCCTTATCCTCTTATCGATCTATTCATCTTCTGCATTAGGGGAAGTTTGAGGTCTAAAATGGGCCTCCTAAGGAAAATGTACAATCAAAATTCACTTTATGAGAACCAATCACATTTTAGGGGATGACATCATCCCTAATGGTTGAGGTGGCATTGCTTGAGTTAAAGGTACTTACTTGTCACCTTCTCAATCGTGGATAAAAACTCATGGTTAATCATGGTAGTGCTCTAAGTACTTTTAAAGTCATAAAGTAAAGTACTCATAATAAATGTCATTCACACTTTTTGAATAAAATATTATTATTTTCATTTCATATTTTTTGAAAGAAACAATGCATATCCCTACGCAATCTTCATGTATTTACACACTTTTCAATAAATATTATATTTGTATATTCTCAAATATTTATTTATAAATCAAATCAATTCAATATGTAATATAAAATTCATACATAAAAGAATATATTATATTATATTAATTTTATATATTATATTATATTATTTTTATATAGTATATTAATTACATGTTATTATATAATTTAAATAATATAAATTTTAATTATTAGTATATTCTATAATTAAGAATTTATGAATTTATATTTATATTTTATTTTAAGTTAGTTAAGTACAAAGGACAAATGCATTGGTTGTGCAATGATAATGATTTTTTCTTGAAAATCTCATTCTTATTTATAGTCACATCAATACAATTTTTTTATTATTTTTATTTTGGTACAACTTTTGAATTGAATTTAACCATAGTTACATTGATTTTGGTGCAAAAAGTGAATTGCAAATTCACAAATATTCTTTTATTGGTTTAGCTATTATTTTATTATTTCCTTAGGAGGCCCATTTTAGACCTCAATATTCCCCTAATGATTCCCCTCATATTCCATATGAGGACATATTATGTTGATTTCATCCTATAAACATGTGAACTAGTTCAAAACATATGCCTTCATGCATCTTCCCAAAGGAAGAGATCCTTCTTCGATCATGCTCATGAGTTAGTGCATTCATCCATTCTATCTACAACTATATGATGACATGACTTAATCTATCAAATATATACATACCCCTTTTCTCCTTTTGGTCATCTAGACTTCCTTCCACAGCTTCCTATGCTGCGCTCTTTTGTCACCATACCATCATTCCTCTAAACAATGAATCCCATACAAGGTGGAATTCTTAGTGAGACATTTACTTCTTCCAAGAGAGGTGGACCTTCTAAGGAAGATTCCAGCAGAGGATCTTGATTATCCTCATCCAGCAAATGCTCCTTTCTAATAATGATGATGTATGATGAATTCTTTTTATCTTCTATCATGTTAGATGACTTTCTTTCAACCATATATACTCCTTATGCTTTCAATGAGGTTACCAAGAGCTACTTCCTCTCTATGATGACTACTACATCTATGTAGACTTCTACTTTAGCTATCCTTTCAAACTTCTATAATGATGTCATGAGCTCTTGCTTCAATCGTATGCTTCTAACATGATGCCATCGCCTATGATGCATCCTATAATACTTACAATGCTTTCTACCATGATAGTTATCTTTCACAAAAACTGAAAAGAACAAAGTGAAGGAGATTATCTCAGTCATAGTAGAGATCTTTCACTTCCTCCTTTGATTTCTTCTTCTTAGGTTCTTCCACTTCTTTGGTGACATGGGCTTCATTCCTTTCTTTCTTTTTGTTGCCCTTCTTGATTTTTGGACAATCTCTCTTGAAATGCCCATATTCCTAATAGCCATAGCATTGGATCTTTGACATATCGATCTTCTTCTTTTTCTAAGGATGAAACTTCCCAAACTTTCCTTTTCTCTTAGCCATGGTAGCAAATGCTTGAACTTGTTCATTTGATCCTACATCGCTTTTTGCCTTCAACCCGGTTTCTTCAATCTTACATAACGACCAAAGTTCATTGAATGGAGTGGCTTCCTTCTTTCCATAGATGCTTGATATGAAGTTGCCCCATTCCTCTAGTAGTGCATTGAGCACAACTGTGGTCATTTCTCTGTCGGACATTATTTCCCCCAACTCTTGTAGTTGGTCTCTAATTTCTGACACCCTCATAAGATATGAAGTTATCCCTTCTTCCTTTGAGACCTTCATCTTATATAGCTAGGTTCTCAAAGATATTACTTCTCCTACAATGCTTATGGAGAATAATTCTCCCAGTTTGCCATAGATGTCTTTTGACATTTCCAATTTTGCTACAAAAGGGATGAAAGAATCCTTGATCAATTCTATAAGGATCCTTTGAGCCCTTATTTCTCCTTTCATATAATTTGCTAGAGCTTCAACTTCTTCTTTTGGTGGTTCAACAATTGAACCCTTAACATGTACAAGGACTTCATTTTCTATGAGGATCAAATTTGTCCTCTAATTCCATGCAAGGAAATTTGATGACCCAACTAGCTTATATCTCTCCTTGCAAAATGAAGTCATTTTGATCGTAGATTCAGTTATAGATATAAGGATACTTGTCAAGTGAAGATACTCCTTTGATGGTGATATCTTCAACTTGATGTCTTCTTGATTTTGATGATGAAGTTTGCTTCCTTGAAGATGACAATGCTTCTTCTAGAGATGTCCTTCTTCAATTATGCTTGAGATGTAATACTTTCAAAGAGAGGGAGATTACCTTGATTGTTTTGATGATGATGGCAATGCTTCTTCCTTGATGTAGAGACTTCAAGATGCTTCAATGTGTAGTCCTTCTTTATTTGAGTGGAGGTGGGGTCCTTGAGATCTTCTTCTCCTTGAGATGATGATTGTAAAATGGGTGAGCTTCCCAAGAATGCTTCAAGTGTGGAACTCTTCTTTGGATGAGTTGTTGATTTATGGTAGCATCGGATGTGCTCTAGCCTTGTAACTTTGTATATAGGCTAAGACACATGTATTCCATAAAACCCAAAAATGGTTTTAAGAAATTCCACTTAGAGATGATTTAATAAATTAATTAATCATTTTTTAATGTTTTCCTAAGTCTAAACTTAGGGAATTTGATTAATTAAAGTGTATTAATTAAATCAAGTGTGAATCTTCTAGATAAAGTCATGGATCACCTCCAAGTTAATCTTAGCCCTTGATTATGTTTTAATCTTGGCCGTTGAAGAGTCAATGAAAGATTATAAGAAGGAGGGTGAGGGGCCTATGGAAAACACACTTGACACTTGAGCCATTACACATTTTTCGAGTTGTGAGAAAGAAGCATAGCTTTTGATCAAGAACAAATCACTAGGGTTGGGTTTGCTAAGTGATTTGATTTAGTGATCAGATCCAGAGAGGGGCAGAAGCAGGGATTGGTCAGGAGGACCAAGAGTACATTTTTAGAGAGAGGCAGAGGTGACACAGATAGAGACAGTGTAGTTTTCTGAAGAGGTGACGCAGATCCTGCAGGAAATCACACAGTAACAGCGCAGTGTCTCTTGGAGTCAGTCCGGAGATAGCTAGAGGCTGGAATTTCTGAGCTAGGAGGGCCAAAATTCAGCTCTAGATCAGCTAGATCAGTTGCAGAACAAAGTGACGCAGTTCCTTCAGTTTGCCCACACAGACTTACACAGTCTAGCGTAGGAAATCATGCAGAGGCAGTAAGGTCATCACTTACATTATGGAGAATAATTCTCCCACTTAGAAAAATCTCATTGTTTTCTTGAAAGATGGAAACACTCATATAAACCACCTTAGACATGTTTTTGACAGATGGTGATAATTTGGCATATCGTTAAATCTCGCCAAATTTGTATTTGGGGTAACCGAAGGAAAATTACTGGGTCATATTATTTCCAAAGCTATGTTGCAGGAAACATTGCGTAGAGGTCTGTTTCAGCCCAGAAATGAAACGGAAACGCGTTTCACCGTACCGTTAAGCCTGGAAACGTGTTTCCGTCCATACTGGGTCATTTCATGTTGGGGACAGAAACGCGTTTCCAACGTTTAAACTTTTTTTTTTAGCTTTTTTTTTCGGTTTGTGTTTTATTATTTTTTTTATCGTTTTTATTTTTTTGTTTTAAGGCAGCCTAATGTTCAAGCCTATGGCCCTAGTGTTGATATGTAGTTCATGCTAATGTTAAATTCTTAAAGTAAAAGTGACATTCTCCTTTATCTTTCATTTTCATCCTTTTACTTAAATTTTTAACATTACCATGAAATGACTCAACATGTTTGAGAGTGGTTTCGCCCTCATTGGATTTCATATGGAGAAAGTAGAATTTTATCTCACTCAAAATCCAGCAGACTTATCATTTTTTTCAAGATTTCAGGATTAGGGGGATTGCAATATTTCCATTGGATTTTGTCATGTACTAGGGCATGGAACTTGTATTTAATCAAGAGAACCAAGCCCTCTATGCAGGGGAGACTCCCAATAATCAAGAGAACCTAGGGTACTAGGGTATGGAACTTGTATTTAATCGAGAGCACTAATGTTGTTCGACCATGCAGGAGGAGACTCCCAATCAAGCACGAGACAAGAAATTTCTCTTGGCTGATTTTGGATATTGCTATTTTCATTATGTGATCATTCATGAGTAAATGTGATGTAAACTTAAAGACTTATAGTTTATGCATTGACATTGGACAATTTAATCATAATGTATCATGTATGCTTTATGATTGCACATATTTCTTATATATATATATATATATATATATATATATATATATATATATATATATTGTGTTTCCTCATTTCCAAAATTTGAGGGGGTCACGTTTCATACCTGTACCCGTTTCAGAAACTCGTACCCATTTCCCGTTTCGTGCAACTTAGCTCCAAAGATGGTATCAAGATTGACCGTGAAAGGGTTGAGGCTATTCAAAGATTCCATTATTGCACAATATTAAATCCCTTCAATCCTTCCTAGGGAAAATAAATTTCCTTAGGAGATTCATTCCAAACTATGCAAAAATTGTTAAGCCTGTTGACCACTGAAGTGGCACCTAAGAATTTTTTTAAGGCTCCATGCCCGAGGATATGTCAGAGGCTTCAAGTACCATCAGATTTTTTCAACTCTATTTCTTCTTCTCATCTTCTTCTATTGTACTCAGATTCCACAAGCCCTACGGGGATGATGTAAAGTGATGCTAGTGTGATAAGTTGAGTCATGTAACAGGCTTAGGTAACTTAGAACTTTGTCATCAAGTGAGTTTACTCTAGGAGGTTTTTTTCACTTGGTTTAGTATTAGGTGCTTCCGGGGACTTAATAATTAATTGAGCTTTTTCCTTCAAGCATAGCCCCAAATCCGAAGTGTGGCTTGATGACGAGGCCTTCGGTGAGTCCTAGTGTCTAGAGTCATTGTATATTACCATACTAGATCACTCATAAAATTTCATGGAATTTGATTAGGTTTAGGCGTCAATTTTTTAAATTTCTCAGAGAGCAGAAATTTGAATAAAATAAGTGATGTCTAGAGAAGTTGTATGGGGTATGTGTGCTCAAAATTACACCTCTCACCCTCAATTTTCTACTATGACACACTTTGATGGATAAAAAATAAGTTTTAGACCCTCAAAACCCACTTTTCCTAAGTTTTGTGGAAAATGTGGCAATTAATTAGCCCAACAATTAAATAAATGGAGAAAAATAAATATCCGCACATGCTCAAATGATGTGGAAATGAGGTGGAAATTCATCTAAAGGTCAAAGTTGAGTTACCAAGTGATGTGAACTCCATATAAGACACAAATCAAGAAAATCAATTTTTTTGTGGAAAAGACGAGTTCTAATGACAAGATCCACGATTTGAAGAAGTTAACTCGAGATTCAAGGAGATATCATGAGTTGACTTGAGATTGGATTAGAATTCACTTAAGTGAGGTAGAGAGTGGTCTCCTACCACTCCAATTCACTCTCCCACATGTCCTCTCATCCAATTCGAGCTCCCTCATCAAGGATTGCATGGGCCTCTAAGGAAGAAATCGAATTGCCACTTGGGAAATTTCAATTTGCATGAAGGAGCATTGGGATTGTGACCCGTTTGTCTTGGGATTGTCACCATTTTCCTTGGGATTGGCTCCCAAATTTCTATATAATAAAGCTATGGGCTATCACTATGTAATCATTGCTACTAGCTATTGTGCTTGTGTAAATGTTGTTGCCTTGTACAATTTCAAAAATATCAATAAAGACTTTGGGGTTTCATTCATGAGGTGTTCCTCCTTTTGGAGTGTGATGAATTGTTGATCATTGGTATAATTTCTTTTACTCATGCTTTGATCTAATTTGTTTCCATATGCTCTCGTAGATTTGCATTGACATTTGATTTAAAAGTATGCTCTAGTTGGTTTCAAATAAATCTTTAGAGTTTCTTATCATTGTTTATTGCTAAATCTATGTGGAACTAATCTTGATTGAATTTTTGTAGAGGGAACATCTTGTTGGGATCAAAGAATCAAGCGTGAGGGGAAGTCTTTGGAGAAACCAACCCACTCTTGATACATTCTCAAAGGAGCTCTCATTTGTTCTTTGAGCCTTCATAGTTTTATCTTACAAAGTGGTTTTGCAAGGGTTTCAGGACATAGCTTGTACACAAGCAAAGTACTTTTAAATTTAAATTATTTTTATTAAACATTGTGCTCTAAGTGCTTTCATTTGCTATCTAAGAGCTTAAAAATGGCTAAGCAAAGAGGAGAGTTTACTCACACTCTTTAGCTTAGTTCTTTGTAAATTATAAATGTACATATACACTTCATCTATCTGATTTTTGTTCACTAATACTTGACTTATTTTGCAGTCATTGTTCAGATATTTGTTAATTCTTGTCTGGCAAACTTTGAGGAGCAACTTCATGAAACATCTAACAAATTGCTTGCAGGACTTTAGCACACATTTGGGGCATGCATTTTAAGGAGGTCGTGGGCATCTAAAGACATTAATTTTCTGCAAGGCTGAGTTTCATTTGAGGACAGCCACACTTTGGGATAGGTCGCGGGTTTTAAGAGGGTCATTCTCCTTTGTCTAAGCTTAACTTTTCCACCATCATCAAGGCTGATTTGTTGCTACAATAGCAGTGCATTGTATTTCAGATTTGAGGAAGTTTTCACCTGTAGTTTCCGTTGCTGAGTTTAGCATTGCTGAAGGAGGAGATTTGGCTCTCATAAGTCACATTCTTTGTAACTTCTCCTTCATGCATTTGGCAGCCTTCTAAAGGCCTTCTTCCCATTGTAATATTTAATAAAAGATCTAATTTGCTTGTGGGAGCTTGGGGATTTTACCCATGGCATCCCTCCTCTCCATTTAAAGGGAGGAATATGTGGGTGGATTGACTTTGCATTGCATTCTCTTAGTTTTTTTTTTCACACTCCATTTATTTGCATGCATCTTTAATGTTCTAAATTGCTCACACTCACATTAATTCAAGTGATTGACATATCTTTCTCATTTACTTTTCCATTTGCAAGTGAACTTATCTAGTTTATTATTGCAATTTTCAAGTGCTTACAAATGTGCATATTTCAATTTCATTTTCACTTATATGCAATTTACTTTTGCTCAAGCTATAACTTGCAATATTTTGTTTAATAGCAAATTTACTTACTTTACTTTACAAGCTTTGATTAGTTCACTTTCTCATTTCCGTCTTTTTACTTGACAAAGTGATTCATAAGTTATTTTGGAGCATCTTTATTTGGAAGCAATATTGCAATTTCACATTTGGTTACTTGCTTTCAAGCACTTTCTAAAGCATACAAGTCCATTTAAACCTCTTTTCAAGTATCCTTTAGTTAATTCCACTCTAATTTTCCTTTGAAGTTGCTAATACAATTTACTTTGGGCATTGTCATTTTACATTTACTCAAGCATCTTACTTAGGCCCATTTTCAAACATCTCTAAAATCAACCTCCAACTTAAGTTGGTTGTATAGACTCCAAGGACCCTCCACCTCTATTGACTCCTCACTGTGAGATCTGGATTTATGGGCGAGGTTGACGTCTAGGGATAGTAGTTCAATTGAAACTTTGCTTTAGAATACAACTAATAAAATAAACCAAGAGCACATCTACATCACAACTTTACTTTACTTGCAAATGCAATTCTCCTATTTGTGTTATCCTGGATTTATTTGAGTCTTATATGAAAATATCATTTTTATTTCAAGAAGCATTTATTATGCAAGTATTGTGAATTCTTTTACATTTGCAACAATTAGCTTTCTTGTACTTGGAATATTCTTCATTGGTGCAACTCTATTCAAATTATTTCATATATTTGTTGTTTTGATGATCATTTAGCTCATGAGTAATTAATGTCATTATCTTGTTATTTGAGCATTTACTTTCAACTTTCAAGTACTATCTCCTTTATAGTTGCAATTGATGTTTATATGTTCATCTTGGTCTAACATTTGATTTTGCAGGATTGTCTATCATTGTATCTTGATTTCAATTTTTGAGCAACCTATTGTTATTTACTTGAAGGTACTGGTCTATGCTTTGAATATATTATTGAAATTTGCTCATTTATTCATATTACTTGCTTAATTCTTGGAAACAAGTTATTTTTTACAAGCATTCCACTTAACTTAATCTCCTAGAAACTCATATCATATAACTTTTCATTAAGGACCACCCCACTTAGCTTGCATAGGAGAGAGTTGGGAATAGGTGACAACCCCATCTCTTAGTTTTTCCACCAAACCACACCTTGTGGGGTTGAGGGATTTTCTCATACTAACTTAGGTGTGTGTGCAAGGTGGCAACAACAAAGCCCATATAGTGTTTATTAAAGGACGCTAAATTTGTTTGGAAACCCCGAAGGTAAAAAGGGATTTCAGGATATTAAAGATGTTACAGCTAAGGCTCCTATCCTAGTTAGCCCATATTATTCAAAGGATTTTATGGTATTTTCTTTTGCATCCGAAGATACAATAGCAGGCATCTTGTTGCAGAAAAACAAAGAAGGCCATGAGAAGTCAATTGCCTTCATGAGAAAATCCCTACAAAACTCAGAATTGAATTATAGCATTATGGAAAAACAAGCCTATGCATTGGTCAAATCTCTTAAGCATTTTAGAACATATGTGGGTTATTCTAAAGTCATTGTCTTTGTTCCACATTCCGCTATCAAAGATATATTAACTCAAATTGATTGCTTAGGGACTCGTGCCAGATGGGTGACCAAGATTCAGGAATATGATCTTGAAATTAGACCAACTAAGCTTGTTAAAGGCCAGGGATTAGCTCAAATGTTAACAGAAAGTAATGGAAAAACATTGGAGTTAGTTTGCCAAAAGGACGTGGCTCAAGTTTTTGTTTCCCCCAAGTTACAAAAGTTGGAAACGATTGAATGGAATAAAGATATTGTTTATTATTTAACAAATCTCACATGCCTCGATCACCTGGTCGCTCATAAAAGAAGAGCTCTTAGGCTGAAGGCATCCAAGTATTGTATCTTAAAGGATGGCCTTGGATGGAGAAATCCAGATGGAATAATACTCAGGTGCATAGATGAAGATGAAGCTAAGAGACTTATCACGGAGTTCCATGTAGGATTTGAGGGGGTCATTTTGCTGTGAAAGCCACAACTCACAAGATTTTGCGTGTTGGATATTATTGGCCTACCATCTTTGCAGATGTGCATAAATTTGTTAGAAATTGCCAAGAATGTAAGCTTTTCACCGAAAAGCATAAATCAGCAGCTCCACCTCTTCAGCCGATTATAGTAGAGGCCCCTTTTCAGCAATGGAGGTAAATTTAACTAGAATTCTAGTAATGGCTATTCATCGATTTTGACTGCAACAAATTGTGAAAATTTCTGAATATTACTTTATGCAGAAACCCTACTGTTAGATCTAGTTATACTTCTCCTACTTAATCAAGTTATTTATGCTGAAAATTCATATTAACATCAAAGTTAACACATAACAGTTCTTCACTGATTCAGATCTAAGCAAAAATACATGCACACAGACAAAGTGACATACAAGATTTTCTGGACAACTGTCCCCGGAAAAACCCAATGCGGGAAAACTAGTCTTCTAGCTGCTGGAGGGTTTATATAATTAAGTAGATTCTGAATACAGCAAATCTAGGCACCTTACTGGTTAACCCGACAGAGAAAAATAGATATCCAGATAACCTTTGTTCTGGAGACTGAAAACTTGACTGATCCACACCCTCAAACGGGATTTACAGGATTCAACCACTTTCTACTTGAGAAACCCAAGCGTTACCCCTGAAGCCCCTTGCGTCAGCCCTGCTAGCCTCTGCGTGCATCTGCGCTGGCTTGGAGAGGGTTACGTAACCCCAGACTGGGTGACGCAGTCCCTACGCTGCCCTGGATGGCCTCTGCGTAACCCTGGAGGTCTCATGCTGGCTCAGCGCTGCCCTTCTGGGCCTGCGTAGCGGCTGAAGCCATCTCCATTGCGTAGCTGCTGCTACTGCCTCTCCTCCTCTGCGCTGCTCCTGGTTGTTGCCTCTCTGCCTCTTGCCGATTCTTGGCACTGGGATCAGAACATCCCCTTAGCCAATACCACCCCTCTCCGCAACTGAAACACTTATGAAAATTCCTAGCAAACTCGCCCTAGAATTTCATCTTAGTCTCAGTGCTCTGCCTCTGTATGTGTGTTCTCCAACTGACCCCAATACTTTTCTTTATACTTTCTCGTTGGGAAACCAATGGCCATGATTTAATCTTGAATCGATGACTAAGATTAAAAGAAAGCTTGATCCGTGTGACTTGAGTCATTTCCATCACATGTTTTAATTAATTACCTTTAATATTTTAATTTTCCTAAGTTAGACTTACAGTCCTTAATTAAAAATATTAATTAATTAATTATCTCCCAAACTGGATGGAATTTCCCAAATCCCTTTCTGGGTCTTGGAGATCACATGTACTCGAGTCCCTCCACAAATTTTGTGAGCTAGAGCACATTCGATGCTACCCCAACACTCAAGAAAACTCAACACTCCCTCTTAGTAAGGAATGTGCTCTAGTACAACTCTGCTTCACCCCGAAGCTCTGCACTGATCTCTGGTGTGGATCTCCGCACTGATGTTGGACCTACTGCCCTTCATCACTGTGTTGTTGTTGCCACTTTGTATTGTTGCCCATGACACTGCCACCGCCACTACCACATCTGTACTGCGGCTCCCTCTCAATCTGTTGCACCGTGCTACCAACTGCTGCACTACAACTTCAGTTGCTGAGAGGAACTACTAAAGCTCCTGGCCAATCTTTGACAGACAAGTCAGTTGGGTTGCATCCTCATCACTGAAGCTCCATAGGTTGTTGATCTCTATTGACATCTGGAGAAAGCTATTGTTGGACTCACGATTGCAGTCAGACCAAAACCCGATGGCATTAGTCTCCGCTACAATCGCCAGAGTTAGGATCCACGAGAGGCGATTAGTCCATGTCACGAAACACACGGGGAGCGTTGAACCCAATGTCCAACAATCTCCCACCCAACGCGAGCCGGGTGAGTTTCAAACTCGAGACATGTTGCTCTAATACCACTTGTTGGACTCACGATTGTCGTTAGACCAAAACCCACAGGCATTAGTCTCCGCTACAATTGCCAGAGTTAGGATCCAAGAGAGGCGGTTTATCCATGTCACGAAACACACGTGGAGCATTGAACCCAATGTCCAATAGCTACATCTCTGCACTACGTAAGCAGACCTCCATTGTGTTGCTAAAGTCACATCAGCCCCTGCATTGAAATCTCCCACGTTGTTGTTGTGTTGCGATGTCCGCTTGAAGCCTCTACGCTGTTGCAGCTCTTCTCTGCGTAAATCAGCCTGCCACTACGCTGTTGAAGTCACATCAGCTCCTATGCGTTGCGCTACCACGTTTTTGTTGCATCTGCACTGTGCTACTCCCTTCAACCTTCAGCTCCGCCTCTGCTCCATCTGTGATTCTCTGCACCAACCACTCCACTTGTCTCGCTACTGTCTTAAGGCTCCCATAGCTTGGATGTGATCCAAGAGATGAGCTGCTCAAGGATCCCGCCATCACTCTGTAGCTACTCTACAGATCCATGTCGCCCCACTTTCGTGGTTCATGAGCGCTCATGGCTATGTCATCTTCTGAACCATCGTCTGCCACAGCAGCCTTGGAAGTAGAAGCTTCCTTGTCCTTCTTCTTATGTGGACAATTTCTAGCGAAATGTCCTAGTTCGTCGTACTGGAAACTCTTGATCTTAGATAGATCACACTTCTTCTTCCCTTTCTGCCTCTTTGATGCCAAGGCTGCATCTTCTTCTTCTTCCTTCTTCACCTTACTGGATCCCGTGTTGTACTGCCTCTTGGTGAATCAGTAGAGTTCTTCTTGACGAAGGATTTCCCACATACTATCCCAGTTGGGAAGGTCCGCTCTGCCCAAGACACTCTGGACAAAAGTTTCCCAGTCCTCTGTGACTGTATTGAGAGCAGTCCTTACCATCACATCATCCTCCACCTTTGCTCCCATGGCAGACAACTAATCTCTGATCGCCTGTAGTCTAAAAAGGAAGGGCTCGATTTCTTCTCCCTTGGCCATCATGAATGACCGCAGCGGATTCTCCAGAAGCATTCTCCTCTCGATGGATTTTCCCTCATATAGGGCAGTTAAGGCTTTCCACATCTCCTAAGTCATTTTCTTGTCAGTTATGTGTGGAACTATATGATCCTTAACCCCATCCATTATGAAGCGTTTGGCATGTGCCGCAGCTTCCTCATGCTTCGCTAGGAGAAGAGCATCGGTTGGCATGGCCAGGGCTTTTTCTGCATGGTCCCTCACACTGTATGCCTCCATGACTACCAGGATTCTGGCCTTCCAGACTACAAAGTTGGACAGACCGTCCAACCTATCCTGATCACATAGTCTGTGAGGTGCCATCTGCTCAGCAAATCAGTCGGAATGAATCCTACTCTCTATGCTAGAGACTCGGATCTAAGGTCCTTGGCGAGAAAGGCACCCTCTGCTCCCTCTGACAACTGACCTCCTCTCTTGGAATTCTGCCAAATCAAACGAATCAGCTCCCTTCGATCCTCTGATCGATCTGCAGATTTCTTTGGCTGGAAACCCTCTAAGAAGTTGTTCTCCTCCCTCTCTTTGTCACCTAGTGCTTAGACTAAATTCTGAATCTTCAGAAATTTAATCCCATCAGCAACTTCTGAAGCTCTGCAACACTGCTTCTGGCACTCTGAAACAGCAACGGCTTTAGATCTGCGTCACCCTAGTTGCCCTCTGCGTGACCAGACAGTCCCAGCGCTGCCTTTGCACAGTAAGTACGTGGGCCTACGTGGAGACTGCGTCACTCTGGCCTCTGCATGGCTCTGCTTCCTCTGCTGTTGTGCTATCCCTTCTGGTCTGGCTTTCTGCGACTGCTGCTGCTTTCTTTGTTGCAACCTACAACAAGGATTCTTTAATCTTCTGCTGGTGATCCTGCTAGATCTGCAATCGCTCTGATACCATGTGAAAATTTCTGAATATTATTTTATGCAGAAACCCTACTGTTAGATCTGGTTATACTTCTACTTAATCAGGTTATTAATGTTGAAAATTCAGATTAGCATCGAAGTAAACACATAATAGTTCTTCACTGATTCAGATCAAATACATGCACATAGACAAAGTGACACAAGATTTTCTAGACAACTATCCCCAGAAAAACCCAATGCGGGAAAACCGGTCTTCTGGCTGTTGGAGGGTTTATATTATTAAGTAGATTTTGAATACAGCAAATCTGGGCACCTTACTGGTTAACCCGACAGAGAAAAATAGATCTGCAGCTAACTTTTTGTTCTGGAGATTGAAAACTTGACTGATCCACACCCTCAAAAGGGATTTATAGGACTCAACCACTTTCTGCCTCTAGAAACCCCATCATTGCCCCTGAAGCGCCTGCATCAGCCCTACTAGCCTCTGCGTGCCTCTGCGCTGGCCTGGAGAGGGTTGTGTAACCCCAAACTGGGTGACGCAGTCCCTACACTGCCCTAGATGACCTCTTCGTAACCATGGAGGTCTTTTGTTGGCTCAGCGTTGCCCTTTCTGGCCCTGCGTAGCAGCTGAAGTCCTCTGCGTTGCATAGTTGCTGCTGCTACCTCTACTCCTCTGCGCTGCTCCTGGTTGCTACCTCTTTGCGTCTTGCCGATTCTTGGCATTGGGATCAGATCATCCCCTTAGCCAATACTACCCCTCTCCGCAGCTGAAACACTTCTGAAAATTCATAGCAAACCCGGCCTAGAATTTCAGCTTAGTTTCAGTGCTTTGCCTTCATGTGTGTGTTCTCCAACTGAACCAAAGCCTTTCCTTTATACTTTCTCGTTGGGAAACCAATGGCCATGATGTAATATTGAATTGATGGCTAAGATTAAAAGAAAGCTTGATATGTGTGACTTGAGTCATTTCCATCACATGTTTTAATTAATTACCTTTAATATTTTAATTTTCCTAAGTTAGACTTAGGGTCCGTAATTAAAAATATTAATTAATTAATTATCTCCCAAACTGGATGGAATTTCCCAAATCCCTTTCTGGGTCTTGGAGATCTCATGTACTATAGTCCCTCCACAAATTTTGGGAGCTAGAGCACATCCGATGCTACCCCAACACTCAAGAAAACTCAATACAGATTACTTCACGAAGTGTATTGAGGCCATTCCAACAAAGCATGCCACCGAGAAGGTTGTCATGGATTTTATTGAAAATTAGATTATCACACGATTTGGTGTTCCGGCTAAAATTACAACAAACAACGCCAAAGCTTTCAATTATGCCGATTTCTCTTCTTCTTGCTTCAGATATGGTATTTTTCTATCTCATTCTTCAAATTATTATCCCCGAGGTAATGGACATGCAAAATCAAGTAACAAAAATCCGATAACCATCATCAAAAAAATCGTGGGAGATAACAAGCAGTCTTGGGAGAGTAAAATCAAATATGCTTTATGCGCAGACAGAATCACAAAAAAGAGGTCTACCGAGAAAATACCTTTTGAGCTTGTTTATGGTCTGGAGGTGACTTTACCTGTTCATCTCAAGCTTCCAGCTTATCAGCTTTTTCAACATTTTACAGATGGCAAATATGCAGTACAAAAAAGAATTGATCAGATTAGGGAACTTGATGAGGCTCGCAGAAATACCTTTGATAAACATTTTCAAGGCTAGGCCAGGCTAGAATAAGGGAAAATTAAACCTGCCAAAATAAAGGAAAATAAATCTAGTCAAGTTGTGCTAAATAATTAAACCTGCCAATTATCCTTAACAAAGTTGTTAGGTCATTCAATTGTGTCTCTTGAACTCATCATCGCATCCATAGGGACTACCCCCCTTAGCCTGCTTTAGAGAGATAGCCTAAACGAAGAGGGTCAGGATCAGAGTGACAGGCCCTACCCTAAGTGTTCTCGCATTTTGGTGTACAATTTGAGCGAAAAAAAATTCTTGTGCAATTGTCAGGGAGAGCTTTATCCTATTCTCAATGCTTCGACATTTTCTCCATGACTATCTTTGGTTCTTGGTTTTAACTAACATTTGGTTTTTCATCTTTAATTTGGCACCATCTCAACATTTTCTGGTACCAAGGTGTAATCTTTTCATCCTTAGTCTCACTCATATTTTCATCCTCATCAATCTGCGCATTCTTTAGCACCTAGACATTTGGGTTAGTTTCATGTGTGGGTGGCAACTCCACTTATTCATCCCTTCACAAGAGCTTATACTAGAAGAAATCCTCGTAGCTTGGTTAACCCCGCTCCCGATCCTGAAAAGGCTCTAAGAGCTCGGTTAAACAAATTACATTCTAGTAAGCATTTATTTTTTCTCGGACAGGAAGCCCTCTCTGATATCCATCTACTTTTCCCTGACCCCATTAAGCAAGACATCAAGGATTTGTTTACTCCTTGTAACTTTGCTAATATATAGGGTCAACCTCATGATCTTCCAGAGAATGGTATGGAAAAAATTCCTTCTTTCCAAGGGAACAATGCAATCAGCGTTGAAGCTCATATCAAAGCCTCTACTACCTTCTTGATGAAATATGCCAACAGAGCAGCCTATAATCACAACGATGTCAAGATGAAGCTCTTTTTCATCTCCTTAAAAGATGATCCATTGGATTGGTCCTTAGACAAGCCTAATCATTCTTTTGACTCTCTACAAGCCATCTTCACTGCCTTCAAAGATAAATATGGAGAAAAGAGAGAGGGAAGATATCTATGCAGAGCTATCAGTGATATCAAGAAAAAGGAAAATGAGTTGGTTGACGAATTTAATACGAAATTTAATGCCATTGTCTAGGAGATGCATTAAGATTATAAACCAACAGATAAGTCTTTGCCAGAATATTATGTAAATGCAGTCATGGTTGACACTTCTTATGAGTTAAGGCGTGCTAAACCAAATGATTTAAAGGTTGCTCAAACTTTAGATGAAGAGTTGGAAAAGGATTAAAGGGAATCTGGGAAGTCTTAGATTTTTGGTTTTGAAAGAGGTCTAACTAAGGCCAAGGCTAATGAAGTCGAGGAAGTAGACCATGACCCTATCAAGGACCTAACTCAACTGATTAAAGATATGGAAATTGAACATGCAAGAGAAATGAATTGCATGCAAGCTAGGCTAATTCAAATGGAAAGATCCCAAACTGAGAATATTCAGCCAAGAAATAATAATAACAGAGGTAATAATAGTGTATGACCAAAGAAGAATCCTTCAAATGAGAAAAATGCCCCTAATCCTTTGGAATCTACCAACATTGTTGGTCAGCCTTGTTGAGAATTTGGAGGGCTGGGAATTAATACAAATTCTCTTACTTGATAATTACTTGTGAGCTTATTTCTTAACTTATTTAGTCTTTAATCAAGTCAATTACCAAAATAAAAGAGACACACAATTAGGCTCCTCGAGCTAGGGCAAAGGAATTCTTCTTATAGATATTCAAATGACAAGTACCATGACCAAGACTCAGACCCTTGACCTATGAATGTCTCCAAGACCTTGTCGCTACTTCTAATTCTTCTTTCAGTGTTGATCCTTCTTTTCGTCATCAATCTGCACTGATGGAATCATCTCTCCAACGAATTATCATCGTGCATATGGGTGACATTACATTGAAGAGCATAATGTCATTCCTCTGAACTGTTGTATCAAGATAGATGACACCTAATCCGAGTCACTGTCCTACTTCAAACTTGCACCATCATGGCACCTAACATTTATTATAGCACTGAGTTGATGTGCCACTGCAGCTTTTCCGAACCTGAGATCACCCTCCGAGAATCACAGAGATATCCCACTTCTTTACTGTGGAAATTACAGAAAGATTCACATTCTTTTAACCTCTGAAATCTACTCTTCTTAACTCCTGAAATCCGCACTTCTTGACCCATAAAAGTCCATTGTAAAACTTCAGAAGAATCCGCATTAACTACTATTGCTTCTTCAGAGAGATCCGCACGTTTTCATCTCCTAAAATCTGCACATGTTGTCCTCTGAAAACCGCATCTGTTGTCCTTTGAAATCCGCATCTTATTCCTCAGAACAGTCCGCAAATATTGACCCAAAATAGTCTGCACTTCTTACTATGGAAATCACAGAGAGATCAGGTGTTTTTCCTTAAATTTATCTGCAATTTTTTCCTACAGTAGATCCGCAATCTTCCTGCAATGGATCCGCAATCTTGTTCCTTTTCTGCGCAAATCAATAGGGTATTTATAGTTGTTGTTGGTTAATTAGCCGACCTTCCAGCCCACTTGTTCATGGTGAATTAGGCCAACTAGATAAGGTTTATTCCAGCGTTGGAGAGTTGATTCTTCACTGCATTTAAGGCTTATCTTTCATCGTTTCATAGAGGGTTGTTGTGAGCTTCTTCCACAAGGTCTTGGAGCATATTTTGACACTTAACTCAAACCTAATGGACATCAAGAAGAAGTACTTCTACTTAATAAATCATGCTCATGAAACCCATGAAGCACATACAACAAAAATATATATTATTTTGACTTCTTCTTTTACATAATTACATAGTCAACATGAAGACCGACCTAGTTACACTTTTCAACACTCTCTCTTAACTAGGGAGGTATTCATACAGGTACATGGTCACTTTCAAACTGAAGAATTTCATAAGAAGAATCGGATTGGTAATCGCATCTTTATAGCATCATGTCAACCAGCATTGTCCTAGTGCAAGGCCTTGACTAACAGCCCCATATCTCAACGAGACAATGGGCTACAATGTTGGCGAGACACATGACTAATAGACACCATAGACATTGTCTCTCCAAGGTACATACCCCACCTAGGTGTTCCCAGAGTATGACCTTCTTGGACTATTCTTCTCTTGGGTAGCCAGCCCTCAAAGAATATCAGTCCACGACTACTCTTATCTTGAATGCCCTATCTCATTATCAAAGAGTATCGAATGCCAGATGATTACCCAATCCTCCATTCTGTCTTCCAAGTAAAGACCAGAATTATGTGTCTATCCATTCTCTTCACATGGCCTTCACTAAGACTTGCGGCTATTAGTCCTGGTCTAGTGCATGACACATGTAATAGAGAATCACATACGTCACTCCCTCTTAACACAAGAAGGACATACTTCAAGTTTCTTCCATCAACCAAGGTCTTGCAGGAGCAATCTAGCTACTCATGAAGAGTTCCTCCCCTCGATGTCATGGTTTTCGATATGGAGGAATCTTCAACTTTTGGCTTCATAGGGCACAGATCATCCATCACTTTCAGTCACGAGTCATGTCCACTATCAGAAAGTGATTCATTAGTCTTTCTCATCTGGTCCACTGTTATGCCATGTTGCTTTCCTTCAAATCATCTCCAAGGATCATAAATCCTTTCTTGTGATTAGCAGCCCTGCACAAATTCATCCAGATAAACATATACATATGAACTTTTAGAACAAAAGTTACCTTAGTGATGATCTTTCACCATGACATCTTCCTGTAGGCATCAATATCCTTCATACAGATTGACACATCTCCTAATGATATGTTTTGCCAAGGGTCTTCTTCTTTACAAGACTTTCGTCGGAGTCTACATATCTTCCCAAGAGATCTCCTAGTCACATCTTCTTGGCCTCCGGATGATAACTGCCTCTTGACATGGTTGCATTTCATGATCTCTTCCTCTTACAAATTTTCCAATTTCTAGTTTATGTACAACCACCTCATATTCTATGAGGACATATTATGTTGATTACATCTGTCAGTGCACAGAAAGATCCTCCTTCATAGATCATACTTCTAAATATGGAAGTCTATTACAAATAAGATTTCAGCAACAAGGAAGAAGCAACAAATAAGATTTCAGAAGTAAAAAATAAGGGGCAATAGGTGATATTTCAGCGACAAATGAGAAGGGATATTCCAGCAGAAAATGAGCAGCAAGTACAAGGAACAACAAGAGATATTTCACCAGAAAGAGAGTTTCAAATGGAGCAGATAGCAAGATATATTTCATCAAAAAGAATGAAGAGCTACATTCCTTCGGCCTGCTCCATCAATATGTCATCAAATCTCAGAATTTTGTCTCCATGATGACCCTTGATTTGAGGACTGCTTTACTTTAGTAAAGAGGTTTTCCAGAAGTTGTTTCACCGAGAGCTCCCTCCATGCTTCTATCGAGATGCTTCTTAATGTACATTGCTTTCTATAATTTTACAACCAATCAGAGATCACTTAAAGAGAAAGATGATCTCAATCATAATAGAGATCTCTTGCTTCCTCCTTCTTATATCTTTTACCATCAAGTTCTTCTCTTATATCTGAGACATGGGCTTCTTCCCCTTTTCTCTTGTCCTTTTCAGATTTAGGACAATCTCTTTTATAATGCCCAAGTTGATTACATCCAAGGCATCGTACGTTGTCCATATTTCTTCTTTTATTCTGAGGACCAAATTTACCGAATATTGCTTTCTTCCTGGATATGGCTGCAAAGGCTTGATTCCCTTCACTTGATCTTGTATTAGCTTTGGCTTTCAATCTTGTTTCCTCTATTTTACATAGAGACCATAAATCATGGAATGGTGTGGCTTCTTTCTTCCCGTATAAACTTTTAAGTGAAGTTTCCCCATTCTTCTGGTAGAGCATTTAGCACCACTGTAGTCATCTCAATATCAGACATTACTTCTCCCAGTTCCTGTCGTTGATCTCTTATTAAATCATCATAAAGTATGAAGTGATTCCTTCTTCCCTTGACAATTTCATTTTATATAGTTCTTGTCTCAAAGAGATTGCTTCTCCTGCAATACTCACAGAGAATAGCTCCACCAGTTTCTCATAGATTTCTTTAGTTTTTGATACATAGGGAATGAGTGAGTCCTTAATGGATTCTATGAGAATCCTCCGGGCTCTGATTTCTCCCTTCGTGAACTTGGCATGAGCTGGAGCATCTTCCTTTGGTGGTTGAATTGTCGATCCTTCGATGTAGTCCATAACTTCATATTCAATTAAATTCAAATCTGTCCTCTTCTTCCATGCACTAAATTTTGATGACCTAACTAGCTTGTTTCTCTCTTTACAATAATTCTTCTTGACAGATTAAAGTAAGGTCATAGATACTTACCTGAGTAGAGTGGTTTGTAGCTTCCTTGATGATGATGAAGTCAGGAGCTTCTTCTAAGATTGAAATTTCCAATGTAGGTGTTCTTGGATCCTTGATGATAAGGGATATCTTCAAAAGATGATGTCCTTTTCTAACGATGTCATGAATGAGTTGAAGATAGAAGATCTTTGAAATAGCTTGAGAGTCTTCCTTGCAAATTGATTTGACTTTCCAACCCAAACTTTGATCTTCGCTTTCGAGAGTGTCTTCTTTGACAAGCAGCCCTTGAGTTCAGCGCTTTAGCTCGGATACCATGTTGAGAATTTGGAGGGTTGGAGATTAATACAAATTCTCTTACTTGATAATTACTTGTGAACTTATTTCTTAACTTATTTAGTCTTTCATCAAGTCAATTACCAAAATAAAAGAGACACACAATTAGGCTCCTCAAGCCAGGGCAAAACCTCTCCCTCTTGGAGAGGAAAACCCGAAAGGAATTCTTCTTATAGATCTTCAAATGACAAGTACCATGACCAAGACTCAGACCCTTGACCTATGAATGCCTCCAAGACCTTGTCGCTGCTTCTAAATCTTCTTTCAGTGCTGATCCTTCTTTTCATCATCAATCTGCACTGATGGAATCATCTCTCCAACGAATATCATCGTGCACATGGGTGACATTACATTGTTGAGCATAATGTCATTCCTCCGAACTGCTGTATCAAGATAGATGACACCCGATCCGAGTCACTTTCCTACTTCAAACTCGCACCATCATGGCACCTAACATTTATAATAACATTGAGTTGATGTGCCACTGCAGCTTTTCCGAACCTGAGATCACCCTCCGAGAATCACAGAGATATCCCACTTCTTTACTGTGGAAATTACAGAAAGATTCACATTCTTTTAACCTCTGAAATCTGCCCTTCTTAACTCCTGAAATCCGCACTTCTTGACCCACAAAATCCCACTGTAAAACTGCAGAAGAATCCGCATTAACTACTGTTGCTTCTTCAAAGTGATCCGCACTTTTTCATCTTCTAAAATCTGCACATGTTGTCCTCTGAAAACCGCATCTGTTGTCCTCTGAAATCCGCATTTTATTCCTCAGAACAGTCCGCAAATATTGACCCAAAACAATCCGCACTTCTTACTGTGGAAATCACAAAGAGATCTGCACTTTTTCCTGAAATTCATCCGCAATTTTATCCTGCAGTAGATACGCAATCTTCCTGCAGTGGATCCGCAATCTTGTTCCTTTTCTGCGCAGATCAACAGCGTATTTATAGTTGTTGTTGTTGGTTAATTAGCCGACCTGCCAGCCCACTTGTCCATGGTGAATTAGGCCAACTATATAAGGTTTATTCCAGCATTGGAGAGTTGATTCTTCACAGCATTTAAGGCTTGTATTTCATCGTTGCATAGAGGGTTGTTGTGAGCTTCTTCCACAAGGTCTTGGAGCATATTTTGACACTTAACTCAAACCTAATGGACATCGAGAAGAAGTCCTACTTAATAAATCATGCTCATGAAACCCATGAAGCACATACAACAAAAATATATATTAATTTGACTTCTTCTTTTACATAATTACATAGTCAACATGAAGACTGACCTAGTTACACTTTTCAACAAGCCTGTGCCATTCCGCAGATCATGTGAAAGTTTTCACGAAGAAAGCTGTTGTGCTTTTTCCAGGAGGATCCTTGATGAAGGAACGAGTGAGCAAATTAATATAATTAGTCAAGCGGCTGACTCATCTTCAAAAGGAGAAGATTGTTGCATGGAAATTATCTCTTCATCCTTCACCATCAATAACTTCAGTGATTAAAAGGATCCAATCATGCAGATATATGGAGAAAATCCATCTCAGGAACAGATCTTAGAGATTGCTCGAAGTAAGGGATACACATATCAAAAGAAAAGTAAAGATCAAAATCAGAACAAGCAGCAGATTGCATCTAAGGCTTATCAGTCAGGGTTAAAGATCGATTGGGTCACATGGCTAAACAATACAAAAATCTTTGTCCCAGTCCTAAAGCTCCTAAAGATTCCTTCTCAAAGAGCAGCATTTCTAAAATCCATAGGCGTAACCCAGCAAGATAAGATTGATGATCATCTTAAGGATGAAGAAATAAAGTTAAAAGATCTAAACTGTTATATGACGAATGAAGATCACCATCCTTTCTTTTTGACTTTGATGGTAAATAATCGTTTGTTGCATAACTGTATGTTAGATTCTAGATTATGGATCAGATTATGGATCAGTTGAACTTGAGAATATCCAGGTCTTATCATAATATTTGTTCCATGGATTCAAAGAAAATTGAAGCTCTTGGTGTGATTAAGGACTTGCAAGTCTTCTTAGCAAATTTCCCATACAGGATTTTCACTATGGATATCACTGTTATTGATGTGCTAGATGTATGGGGGATTCTTTTGTTAAGAAAGTTTGCAGTTGATCTTGGAGGATGCATCAAGTTAAGATCTATCCTATGCTACTATTCTTGCAGTTGAGGGTGGTATGGTCAGATTATACAGGGAAGTTGAAAGAAGGCATCATGTTGAGAACCCTAGGAGGCCTGACAATGAAGAAACTGAAACGCAAGGAGATCCTCTAGAATACAATGCAGTTGTAACAGAGTTTTGTCAGCCTATTTGAGATTCTGCTTCATCTTGTCTCACAAACAAAAGGGGAAAGAAGAAGAGAATTGATGAGACTTTGTAGTACAACACTGAGAACCTTCATCAGCCCAAAAGAATCACGATTCAACAGGGGACATCAGACACGCAGCCAATGGATCCACTTGTTAGTAGGCAACTTCTCTATATTGAGCCACAGGGATGACATCTTATGCCACAGGGCATCCTTTTTATAATATCTCTAACCCTACTCTCTTAGATAGAATTTTATTTCTGTCATTAGATAATCTTTATTTTGGCATTTATGTCTTATGTTTTATGTTTCATTGTTAGAATAGGATATCAAGTCCAGCAGATGATTTCATATTTGATGTTATGTATATGATGATATTTGATCTAGAGCGGATATCTACCAGATATTACTTTGTTTTCTTGGATACGGGATTTTGGATTCTCACATTCCTTCAATGAAGCGACGTGTCCTCAAGTAGAGCCAGATGTTGGCCATGTACATGTCAACAGTTCGAGAAGTAGAGTACAAAGCAGTGGACAAATTTTTTCAAGATCATTGTCATCATTCAGCTTCAAATTTCATCATTATAGTCCCAAATTCTGCAAGTTTAATGTAAATGATTCTAGTATGACTATTAAGCCATGTAATAACACCTAGGTAAGCCTATGATTCTTCTCAAAGGGTTTCAACCTAGGGAGTTTCTTAACCTCCCCAAATTATGTGTGTTTGTAAACACGGATAATCAGCAGAGTTTTTCTCCAAGATTTACTCCAACGCTAGGGTGGAAATCATTGACGAGGTCTTAGGTGAGTCCTAGTGTTTATCAAGTCTATGTATTTTTCATACTAAATCATGTGTCTTGTCACAGAATTTGGTTGAGTCTTGAAACTCTATGTGTCAATGTGTATTTCCCTTCTAAGGGTTGATATTGTTGTTGATATTCTTATGTTCTATGATGTTAAACCACTTAAATCCAGAACTTCTTTATGCTGCAAAATAGGTTAAGTAATTGTAGATAGAACATAAACAACATAAACCATATGCAGAATGGAAGACAACCAAGAACTCAATGCGACACAGAGAAGTTAGGTCAATGACCAGGGTAAAACCCACAATGGGAAAACCCAACCAGATTCTTCTTCTATTAGAAATCAATTGTTCAGCAGAGATACAAAGTACAATGAGCGAATAAAATAGTTCACCAAGATCTGAAGAAATTGTAGCATGAAGATCACTGGTAGAAGCAACTGAAGTAAACACATAATCAACCTAGGCTCACCAAGTTTTTCTCTTATTCTCCAAGTCTCTCTCTCTCACAATCTCCTTCAAGTCTCTCCAACTCTCTCTCGAGTTCGAATTCACAATGCACAAGTAAGTGAGGTGAGATGATATGAGACACACATATATAAGAAGAGATAGGAGGTCGAATTCATGACGAAGTAATGCATATGCCTTGAGGAGGAGTTACATATGCCAAAATAGGAGTGTAACTTAGGCCATAAAGGAGAGGAGTGTAACTTATGCATTTAGGATAGAAATGTTGTAACAAATATAAATTATATAAAAATAACATGAATATAAGTAAATAAATAGTAATCATAGTTATAGTTAATTAACGAATAGTTAATGAAGAGGCATGTCTCAATGGACATGTTCGTTCATGAAAGGGCACCTGCTTAGGTATATAAGCAAGCCCTCATTGTAACATTTCTCATCACTTATACATTTTATATATTAATAAATTATTATTATAAATACCTCTTGTGTATTTTTGCAATTAAAGTCAACAAGCCTACAGTTTTGATGCTTCGGTGGTATCAGAGCATTTACTAACTTTTTTCGTAACATTGGTATTAGTGTTTGTTACATTAAAGAGGAGTAAGAGGGATCTTTTATGACTAGACATTAAAGTGTGTAATAGAGTGTAAGAGGTGCATAAGAGCATTAAAGAGAGAGGAATGAATTCATTAAGAGAGAGAGAGAAACATATGCATTAATTGAGGGGAGTTACATAAGACATGATTAAGAGACTTGAATTTCTTTTTAATAATAATATAATAATATCATAAGAATAATAATAATAATGATGATGATGATCAAGTCGAAATTGAACTATTAAGATTGATTGATGATCAAAAGAGATTTTCCATTAGCAATACTTGATTACCAATTGATGCAAGGTGATTTACTATTTTTGGAAAGTCATATTTGAGACCTTAGACTTTCTATTTTTAGTAATTCTATTTTTAGACTTTCTAGTTTTAGAAATTCTATTTCTAGACTTTCTATTTTTAGAAATTCATCCCTAAGCTACCAATTTTCAATACTCCCTCTCAACTGGGGAGGAATTTCTTCCTGCAATAAAGATTTTTGTTTTCTCTGCTCATCTTTGTTCATCTTTGTTCTGTATCATCTGGAACAATGATGTCTCACTCTAATGAAGAAGAATCATCATAAGGGAGATTCATCCATCACCCTATATTCACTTGGGGGAATGCCACTTGCCAACATATGACAAGGATCTCGCACAACCAATTCTCATCTATGCTTGGGGGGATCCACTTGTCAACACATGACAAGGATCTCGCACATCCAAGGCTCATCTCTGCTTGGGGGGATCCACTTGTCAACACATGACAACGATCTCGCACATCCAAGGCTCATCACTGCTTTGGGGCGTCCACTTGTCAACACATGACAAGTATCTCGCACATCCAAGTCTCATTAAACGCCAAGTGGTGTAACACCTGCATCCTAGACAAGTAACACAGACAAGTCTCACTACACCTATTGGCCAGATAGGTGCCTCTTGCCACATCCCGGACTGTGGGTCGGATGCATACTGAGGCCTACTCTTGTGGCACACACTACACAAGAGGTCCCTCATCCTCATGAGCTTTTTGGCATCATTCCCTAATCTTGTGAGCTATGATAGGGGGGAAAAGGCAGCTCAGTGCTCTCGATCAATTGTGACCGCTTCCCGGAAGAATCACATCCATAAGTCCAAGTTGCTCTCTAAAAACCAAGTACTTTTATTCCAGTAAAGGCTTGGTAAGAAGGTCAGTTATTTGATCATCAGTCACAATATGTTGGAGCCTCACTGCTCCTCTCTGCACCATATCCCAGATATAGTGATATTTGGTTTCGATGTGCTTGGACTTGTCATGGAACGTAGGATTTTCTGTAAGACGAATCCCACTCTTATTGTCACAATATATAACTATTGTTTCTGGAACTTGCTCAAATAGCTCTCCAAAGAGCTTCCTCAGCCATATTGCCTCACAGCTAGCCATGCTAGCATCAATGTACTCAGCTTCAGTTGTACTTAGTGCAACGATTTCTGCTTTCTACTCATTCAAGAGATCATGGCAGATCCCAAGCTAAAGCAACACCTAGAAGTGCTCTTTCTATCAGCAGAGTTACCAGCCCAATCAACATTAGTATATCCATGAAGTCTTACATTTTTAGCAGTATATCTCAATCCCAGATTGAGGGTCCCATGCAGGTATATCAACACATGCTTTGCAGCAATCCAATGTGCATGTGATGGCTTAATCATATATTGGCTCAAAGTATTGACCGCAAAACATATGTCTAGTCTAGTGTTCACTAAGAACATCAGTGCCCCAATCAATTGATGATACTCAAAAGGATTTGCCAAATTAGGACCTACAAATTCACCACATAACTTCATTTCCATTGGAGAATTCATGGACTTGCATTTTGATACCAAATCATTCCAACAGCTTGACAACATGTTATCCTTGAGAAAGGAAAATCTCACTAGGTCACTTGGACTATCTTGAAGTAAAGATTTGGATCAGCATTACTTCTAGTAAATCCAAGCTTCATCAAGAAGCTAACAATGTGAGCATACCAAGCTCTTGGAGATTGCTTCAAACCATGGAGGGCTTTCTTCAGTCTGAACACATGATTTTTTGTGTCATGTACTTCAAAGCCTTGTGGTTGCTCCACAAATACTTCTTCCTTGACGAAGCCATGCAGAAAAGCAATCTTCTCATTCATTTGGTGAAGAGACCATCCTTGGCTAGCAGTTAGAGCCAAAATAGATCAGATGGTTGTATAATGGACAACAGGTGCAAAGATTTCATCATAGTCTATTCCCTCTTTCTGAGAGAGCCCTCTGGTCACAAATCTAGCTTTATATTTTTCAATATTGCCATCAGCACCATGTTTAATTTTATAGAACCATTTAGAAGACACAACAAATTTACCTTGTGGTTGTGGAACCATTTTCCATACATCATTAAGAATGATGGACTCATATTCTTCAACCATTGCATCTTTCCACACTTGATCTTTCACTGCTTCTTCAAAAGTGCATGGTTCAGCCTAAATAATGTTGCTCATGGATACCATGTATTCATGTAACCAGCATGGTTTCTTGCTTTCTCCGAAGGTTCCTCGGGGAGCAACATGTCTATCAGCGTCCTGTAAATAGTCATTAAACCATAATCATCCTTTTCTAGCAAATGGAGAAGAATCCAAGGAGTCCATGGGATCCATGGACTCATCAACAAGATCAGGCTTAAGCTTGGGATCTTCTTTTGCATCCAAGGCATCATCCTGTCTTTCAAAATTAGCAGGAGGAGTGCCTATGGCTTTTTAAAGAGTTGCATCTTCATCAAATGTTATATCTTTGCTAAACTCTATATTTCTTTGTCCAGGTAAATATATACTATAAGCTTTAGAATTTTCACAATCACCAACAATCATACCTTTCTTACCTGAAGCTTCCAACCTGGTACTCTTTTCCTTTGGCACATGAAAGTAAACATGGCAGTGAAAGATCCTGAAGTTCCTGTTTTGTTATGGGTTATATCGTATGGTGGTCTCTTTCCTGATTCCAAATTCTTTACAGAAGTCTTGAGCTCTTGTCCACTCAAGTCATGGGATGGCTTGACACCTTCCTCAATCTCAATACACAAGACTTGGTTCTCACTTTCATCAAATGTACCTGTTGATCCCAAAGCAAGAGCAATAGCAGCAAAGTAAATAAACATAATGAAAGTATACCTGGTGATGAGGCAAATATTTCTTCATTTTCTAGATGTGAAAGTGGCTTTTTCATTATCCTTGCACCAGCTTCCTCTTAGATTTTACTCTTCTTACACTATTATGCACCCTGATGATCTTTGGGATTTGTTTTTTTTTATCGCGTCCTCATCAATAAGTTAGTGAAAGAATCATTCAAATAATCATACATGAAGAATAATCAATGATTATAAAGATAAATATAAACAAGAGAAGTGACACAAAGGAACAAAATAAGACTTGAAAATACTTATTTTTTAATGTTAGCTCCCTCTTGATCCAACCTCTATAAGTTACCACTATCCATCATCCATATGCCATTGGTAGAAGAAATGTATCTTCTTGAACACCACTTGGAAAACTCCATCAAGATCCACTCTAATCTCAGAAATTTCGAAAACCATCTTTTTCACATGAGATAATGCTTTATAGCGAAGATGAGTGAACTTTCGATGCCACGGTTTATATTGATGATTACTTATCATGAATCAATGCATGAATAGGTCTTCCATTAATTTTACAAAGATCTTTAAATCTTGATCCCATAGTGAAGACATATAATAATAATTATACATATTGACTCCACTATCTGCAATAATATTAGATATAATCGATCTTTGATCACTACAAAAGAGTTTAGTTTAGAAAACCATCATTCTATCATTTGCAAAAGTCATGATCCTTACCTACAACCACTATTGTCAATAAACTCTAATATCAAAATTACCAAAACCCATATGATTATGTAATTTCTCACATAAAGTGAGAGAAACAAAATCAATCTATCTTCAACATTCAATTTCTATCAATTATTCTTTCATAACCTTTAATGCATTATACTTCTTTTCAAGGCAACACTTTCTTACACATGCATAAACAGAAGTAAAACTATTTTTTAACTTTACATGCATCAACAATACCAAAATCATAATTACTAAACACATGAAATACCTTAATTTTAAACCAGGTACATACAAAACTTCTTGATCTAGATAAAAAAAGAAACAAAACCAGATCACTTTATAGGATATGTAGTATAATTTTCAGATTTGTCTCCCTCTCAAGTAGATTTGAGAGGATTTTTTTTTATAATCAGTAAAGTGCCTTGAAGCACCACTATCAACCAACCAGTGGTCACAAGAATCTGCAGGAGAGGAACTAGAAAGAGCAGAAACAAGAAAGTACTTTGATTTTGGTTATGCTTTCAGTAACAAATACGACAACAAATAAGATCATATTTCAGCAGCTAGTAAGGAGTAACAAATAAGATTTCAGCAACAAGGAAGAAGCAACAAATAAGATTTCAGAAGTAAAAAATAAGGGGCAACAGGTGATATTTCAGCAACAAATGAGAAGGGATATTCCAGCAGAAAATGAGCAGCAAGTACAAGTAACAACAAGAGATATTTCACCAGAAAGAGAGTTACAAATGGAGCAGATAGCAAGATATATTTCATCAAAAAGAGAGAGAGAGTGGGCGACAACAGATATTCCAGCAAAAAGAGAGTTGCAAATGGAGCGGACAACAAGAAATATTTCAGCAGAAATAGAAATGGAAATGGAGCTTGTCTTCTTGAGTTTGTCTTCACCAAAGCTCTAATGCCATGCTGAAATTTTTATGTTCTATGTTGTTAAACCACTTAAATCCAAAACGTCTTTATGTTGCAAAATAAGTTAAGTAATTGTAGATAGAACATAAACCATATGTATAATGGAAGACAACCAAGAACTCAATGAGACATAGGGAAGTTAGGTCAATGACCAGGGAAAAACGCATAATGGGAAAACCCAACCAGATTCTTTTTCTATAAGAAATCAATTGTTCAGCATAAATACAAAGTACGATGAGAGAATGAAAACGTTCACCCAAATCTGAAGAAATTGTAGCATGAAGATCACTGGTAGCAGCAACTGAAGCAAAGGACATAATCAACCTTGGCTCACCAAGTTCTACTCTTACTCTCCAAGTCACTCTCTGTCACAATTTCTTTCAAGTCTCTCCAACTCTCTCTCTCTCTTAATCTCCTTCAAGTCGCCCCAACTCTCTCTCAAGTTCAAATTCACAATGCACAAGTGAGGTGAGATGATATGAGACACATATATATAGGAAGAGCAATGAGGTCGAATTCATGAGGGAGTAACTCCTATGCCTTTAGGAGTTACATATGCCAAAATAGGAGTGTAACTTATGCCATAAAGGAGAGAAGTATAACTTGTGCATTTAGGAGAGAACTGTAACTTATGCATTAAAGAGGAGTAAGAGGAATCTTTTATGACGATTCATTAAAGTGTGTAAGAGAGTGTAAGAGGTGCGTAAGAGCATTAAAGAGAGAGGAATGAATCCATTAAGAGAGAGAGAGGGAGAGAGAGTAACATATGCATTAATTGAGGGGAGTTACATATGACATGATTTAGTCTCATGATTGAAAGACTTGAATTTCTTTTTAATAATATCATAAGAATAATTATAATGATTAAGTCGAAATTGAACTATTAGGATTGATTGCTGATCAAAAGAGATTTTCCATCAACAATACTTGATTACCAATTGATACAAAGTGATTTACTATATTTGGAAAGTCATACTCAAGACTTAAGACTTTCTATTTTTAGTAATTCTATTTTTAGAAATTCATCCCTGAACTCCCAATTTTCAACAATTGTAATATTCTAATTGAAAAGTATATCTAGAAATAATTTATTGCATAGTTACTCATATTTAGACACCATGGCTAAATTAGTTTATTATAGACACACTTAGAGGGGGGAAAAATATTTATTCCCCTCTCGAGTCTTTTAATTAATTTTTCTGGCAAGAATAAAAGGAAAATAATTAGCCAGAAAATTAATTAATTTTGAGTAAAAACATCATTTGAGAGATTAAATTCTCTCCAAGTGGAAAATCATCAAAAATTCGTTGGTCAAAAAAGAATTAAATTTTGAAGGTTCTCCACCACGGGAAAAATGGATTTTTTAAGGAAAATTGACCCCTTGGACCTTGGTGGTTAAGTCAAAGTGAAATTTTTTAGGATAAAAGTCAAAATATTATTTTTTGGACTAAGAAAAAAAGGAATTTTAAGAGAAATTCGAAATTTTCCTCAAAATAAATAAATAAATAAAATTCAATCGATAGAGGAGATCAAGTTATTCCAAATGAAGATCGATGCATGAGATTATTTTGACGAGGATCAACCCAACTAGTCATTATTTTCAACTTGGAGGGGTTTTCTTCTCTCATTTTCTATATAAGGAAGCTATCAAGCTCCTCATTTCATATTTGGATGATGTAATGATTATTTGATGTACTGAGCAAGCCTTTGTTGGAATTTCTTTGCACTTAATAAAAATTCTTTGTGGTTCAATTCAAGGTGTCTCTCCCTTGCTGATTTCTGGTATGTGTTGGATGATTTATTAATATGCTTTCAACTATTATAACGTTGATTTGATTTCAATTGCCAATAGTAGGAACATCTGTTAGCACAGGTCTCTGGCTTTAGGTGTTGAGTTAGATTAAACACAAAGTCTAATAGATCTAGCAGGTATCTCCAAGTCTCTAGATTTCTTGTGTGAATTGAATCCCTTTTGTTTATAATATATCATTCGAAGTGCAATGAGTTACACCTTGCTCCAGCCCTTAGCCTCCAAGTTCATAGACTGTGAGGGGATCACACCCTTGTTTGGCTATGTTGACCACTGGAGTAGCACTTGATGATTATGTGAAGACTCCATGCCCAAGGATGAACCAGAGGACACTTGTGCCATCAGATATCATCAATTCAACATAGTTTTTAAACTCTACTTCTTCTTCTTATCATTTTCTTCTTCAGTCCTCAGATTTCGCAGCCCTACGGGGATATTGTATAAATGTCACTAGCATGATGAATAAAGCAATGTAACAGGCCTAGGGTGTTGGGACTCGATCAGCAAGCGAGTACACCTTGGAGTGTTTTTTTTACTTGGTTAATTATTCCTTCTTTTTAACGGCAAATAATTTTCTAGGTGTTTTCACTCATTGCATTACCCCAAAGCCAGGGTGACGACTTGAAGGTTGAGCCCCTAACGCATCTTAGTGCCTAGAGTCAATGTATATTACCATGCTAGGTCATCTTTGAAATTTCGCGGAATTTGACTAGGTTTAAATAGTATTTTTTAATAATTAAAAATTTCCCGCAAAACGGGATTTTTCAATTAATTTCTATGTAATGAAGTAAATAAGTGGCCTTCGGAAATGTCTAGGGCGTGTGACTACTTGAAATTCATCCTCAGAGGCCCAGCATTATCCTAGGACTCAATTTGAGGGTCAAAAAACAACTTATAGTCCCTTAAAAAGACGACTTTTCTAATGTCAGTGGATTCTTTGGTTGATGAGGTATACTTGTTTCATTTGATGTTGTTATTCATTTATTTTACATTGCAATCTAGTTGGCTTTTTTTGTGCATTTTACTGAGTGCACTATTGTCTAGGGAGGGGAGATTTGTAGCTATCTCAGATCTCCTTTAGACTTGGTATATTTTGTGCTCTTGTTGTAGCTTGTAATTTTCGGTTGAATGACAAGCTCAACGTGGCCTCTATATGCCAAGTTTCTTTTGCACTAACAATTGGTTTGCAGAGATTTGTGTGTTCAAAGGAAAGGGTGTCAAGTCTATTGGAGTGTGAAGACTTCTTCAGTTGGAATAAGTCAGCTCCAAGGATATCAAAGATCCCACAAGTTGTCCAAGCCAACAATCTCACAAGACATCAAGAAATTTATTTAAAAGGGGGTTTCATGAGCCTTTTGCTTCTTTTCTATCTTTAAAAAATCATATATTTTCTTCTCTCATTTGTGCACATATTGATTTTATCTAGAATTTGAGGCTAAGTTGTTGGATTTAAATCCTAAATCTCACTCACTAAATCAACTCTTTCAAGCTGATCTTAGTGAGGGAATTTGTAATATGAAGTGTATTTTATACTTGCATTGAGTTTCTAACGTTTTCCTTCTCATGCATGTGATTTCCTCTCACATATTTCAGCACTATTTCTTTTGCATGCTAACTCTTTTGCTTGCTTACCTATAGGTGTTCTTGGAGGCAATCCAAGTTTGAAGAAAGGGAGCTAAAGCATAAGCTAAGGAACATTTTTCCATTTGGAACCTCAAGTCCAAGTTCCTCCTTATCACTTCACCTCTTCTTCTAAAGCCTCATTCTTTTGAGGAATTGTAACTACCATTCAACTCAAGGCTTTAGGCCTTTACTTTGTAACATCTCACAAGTAAATCTTTAACATCTTACACTTGTAACTTTGGGAAACAGTAAGTTTAAAGCGCATATTGTAAGCTCTTCCCAAGCCCTTCATTTCTATAAGAGGGCCTCACTTTCAATAATAAAAATCTGATTTCTCGAGGGAGCTTGGGAATTTCCCATGGTATCCCACCTCCTCATTTAAAGGGAGGAAATCTTCTTGAATGGTTAACTTTCTTTTGTCTAGTTTCCATTTTATTATTTCCATTTGAATTGTTGATACATGTTTTACGGAGCATCATTGCTAGTTTATGTCATATTGGGCTAAGCGCAAATCTTGATCACAAATATCATTGTTATATCTCTATTGGAAGCACATTGTCATTAACATATCTCATTGGAAGCATTTCAACCACATTTAGGCATTTCACTTTGCATACTAAATTAGACTTGCATCTCTAAAAATTAACCTCCAACTTAAGTTGGTTGTATAGACATTAGAGACCCTCCACCCCTATTGACTCCTCACTATGAAATCTAGATTTCGGGCGAGGGTGAGGCCTGGGGACAAGAGTTAAATTGAAAATTGTTTAGAATTCTATTAATAAAATAAACCAAGAACACCTTTACATCACAACTTTACTCGCAATTTTTCTATCTCATTTACTTGTTACATTGGTGGTTATTTAGCTCATGAATATTTAAAGTCATTATCCTTTGTTACTTGAGCACTCTCTTACAAGTACTTTTTCATTTATTCCAAGTGATACTTATATGTTTATCTTGGTCTAACACTTGCTTTGCCGAATTATTGTCATTGTATCTTGAATTTCATTTTTGAGCAAGCACTTGCCATTTACTTTAAAGCACTGGTCTATATTTTGAACACGTCATTGAATATTGTTCATATACTTATATGCTTGTTTACATCTTGGAATTGAGTCATCTTTGATAAGTAATTCCTTCTAATCAATTCTCTTAGAAACCTCACATCTTTGACTTAGTTTGCCTTTAGGGACTACCCCCTTTAGCTGACCTAGGAGAGAGTTAAAATGGAGAGAGTTGGGATCAGTGTGACAGCCCCTTCTCTGAGATCCTTGCCACCAACCACACCTTGTGGGGTTAAAGGCTTTTCTCACTAACTTGTAGGTAGGTATAGGTGGCAAGGCGATAACAGGGTCCAAGTCTTGATCTAACGAAAATTTTATGCAGGAGGGCTTTGCAAAAAATTTAAAAATTATTTTCTCATTATCTTCAAATTCATTTATTTGTGCCATAAAGTTTTAATATGTTAATGATGTTGAAAAGTGTAACTAGGTCAGTCTTCATGTTGACTATGTAATTATGTATTTATATAAAGAAGATGTCAAAGATAATAAAATGTATTTTTTGGTGTACTTGCTTGATGGGTTTCATGAGCAAGATTTTATTATGTAGATAGACTTCTTCTTGATGTCTATTAGGTTTATGTCTTCTAGGAATAAATATAATTAGGGGTCATATCCATGAAGGATTTAGTTTAGGTATTTGTGCTCCAAAGACCTTGAAGAAGCTCTCAAACAGCCATCATACAATGTTGAAGACGAGCTCATAATATAGTGAAGACAATTCCTCATCGCTGCTAAAGAAACACCTCCTAAATTATTGAAGAAATTATAGTCATGTCGGCCTACATAAGTCGGCCTAAATTACAGTTGATGGTCGGCCTAAAATTAGGATCAGTTCACTATATATAAGGCATGACTGCGGTTCATTTGAAGGAATAGAAATGTGGACAAGTCTGAACAAAATACAGGAAGCACTTGCGGATAAAATACATGAAGTATTTTCAGATCTAATGCAGGAAGCATTGCATTCAGGAATATTTGTGGAGTTACCTCAGGAAGGATTGTGGACAACGCTGCAGCTAACGCAGATCAATCTCAGGAGTAAGAAGTGCGGATATCATTGCAGGAATACGAAACCATTTTAGAAAACTATTACGGATAAGACTGAACCCTATACAGGAAGGTTTGCGGATAGTTTCATGCGGATCAACTTAAGTATCTGAGTGCGGATATACCCCACTGTAGTAGACACTCGGGGTATACACTACAGGAGATATTGCGGCCATATAGTGTGGACATATGTTAGATCACAGTACGGACATATACCAAACTTTATTGCAGATAAAAGGGAAGTATATAAGTGTGGTTATGTATACAAACAAGCGCAGGAAGGATAGTATATAAGAGCAACATATGATTGCGGACAAGTGCAGGGCAGACTAAATTGCAAGGACAAGTAGCTGATATACATTGTTAAGGGTTGTGATAACAAGATAGAATTAACAGAAGTTGAAGAGAAGAGGCTTCCTACTATTCAAGCAATTCATCTACAAGCATATGCAAGGTGAAGTTCAAGGTCTTGGAAGCACATCTAGTTTAAGGGTCTAAGTCTGGGTCATGGTACTTATCATTTGAAGCTCTATAAGAAGAATTCTTTGTGGGTTTTCCTCTCCAAGAGGGAGAGGTTTTGCCCTGGCTCTAGGAGCCTAATTTTTGTGTCGTGTGCCTTTTGATAATTGACTTGATGAAATATTAACTAAACTAAAAGAAGAGAAGACATAAATATCACAACTAAGGTCACAAGTAATTATCAAGAAGAGAATTTGTATTGACCTACAGCCCTTCAAATTCTCAACAAATGAGAGAAAAGTTTATTTTATAAATCTTTGTAAACTTATTTTTCCACCAACCCTTGTATTTTCAAATACTAATCTTTTATTTTTGTATAGCTCTTGGGGTTTTGGATTTTTGGGGTTATTGAATATATTGGGTTCTTGGCTCTCTCTATTTCTCATTTTTGCAGGTACATTGGCTCAAGTATTTGAAGAGATTTTGAGAAGCCATGAGCCTCGCTAGCCTAAATGGATAGGGTTTTGAGGGTTTCTAAGCCCTTTGAGCAAGCCTTCCCAAGCTGCATTTTCTCAATGTCTAGCTCAAAAAGGAGGCTTGCAGCCCTTGGAGGCATTTTTGCAGTGATTTTTGAGGTAAAAAATTGACATTTTTGTGGTTGCTGGGGGGTTGTGAGGATTTGAAGCCTCCTAGAGGCTAGCCGCAGGGTTTTTAAGGCCTTTTAGGCTTGGTCGCAGCCCCTAAGGGGCCTCATTCCCTTAGCCATAGCCTTTTTGAGCTTATTTTACCTAGTGGCAGCCCTTAGGAGGGCTTTTCCTCCTTTCCCTCATCCTTGGTCTTCATGAAGAAGATCCATGTTTTCCCGAAATAGTCATCAATAAACGTGGCATGGTATTATGCTCCCTGTACTAATGCCACTGACATCACTTCACATACATCTTAGTGAATGAGATCCAAAATCCCCTTGGACCTACTCTCGCTACTTGGAAAAGTACTCTTGGCATTCTTTCCAAGTCCACACCCTTTGCACACGCCTTCCTGCTCAATGTTGAACATTGGGAGGACAGTGACAATCTCACTTAGGATGGGTAACGCCTTGTCATGTATGCGTTGAATCCTCCTATGCCACAACTCACATAGGTTGTCATTGTCATGTACCAATGGTTGAACAGGTTTTCTCGTCAACCTATATCAGTTGCTCTCTCTAACCCTGAAACCATTGTTGTGTCTGGGCTAGAATCCTCTAAACAAATGAGGACCTGCTATCTGTTACGACTTCCCCTCCCCCTTATTCTTCTCTGGACACTGTGATGCATAGTTCCCATTCATGTGGCAAATGAAGCACTTAAACTTGATCAAGTCCTTCTTCTTCCTTGGTTGAGAGGTTGCCCCCACTGTTACCTTTGGAACCTATGTTCCACCAAGACTCTGGGACTGAGGGGACATAGGTGCGGGGAGACACACAGGGGGGACGTGTGGGAGTACCCTTAAATTTTAGGGAAATTTAGGGGGGACAGGGGGACGCCAGGGTATATAATTTTTTTTAATATATATATAACATGTTTTCCTGTCAACCTATATAAGTTGCTCTCTCTAACCCTGATAACCACTATTGTGTCTGGGCTAGACTCCTCTAGACAAATGAGGACCTGCTATCTGTTGTGACTTCCCCTCCCCCTTCTTCTTCTCTGGAGACTGTGATGCATAGTTCCCATTCGTGTAGCAAATGAAGCACTTAGGCTTGATCAAGTCCTTCTTCTTCCTTGGCTGAGAGGTTGCCCACATTGTTACCTTTGGAACCTATGTTCCACCAAGACTCCGAGGCCAAGGGGACATAGGTGCGGGGAGACACACAGGGGGGACATGTGGGAGTAACCTTAAATTTTAGGGATATTTAGGGGGGACGAGGGGATGCTAGGGTATATAATTTTTTTTAATATATATATGTATATTCAAATTCATATTCAATAATGAAAATATAAATACAATGATCCATTCATAATTGAATTAAATAATGAAATACATTGGTCCATATTCATTGTTCATATTAATGCATATATCATTCATCCACATACCACGAACTTCAATAATGAAATACATCGATCCATATTCATCATTCTAAATCTACATTGATTTAAAAAATAAATTTATTATTCATCATTCTAGAATCTAATTAGTACTAAGCAAAATAGACTATAGTAAATACTAAAGCTTGAAGACTAGAATAGTAAGTTGATATAACTCAAACTCAAAAATACTAAAGAGTGGCAAGTCAAAGAATCAGTGTAAGGATATTGATATCTAGAGTCAAGACTCGAAAGTTAAAACTGAAAATTAAAAATGGACAATGATCATTGAGGGAGCGTCTCGGCGGAGGAGAGGCAATAGTTAATTGGTAAGTCAAATAGCACTTTGTGGTAAGCCAAGTAGAAGTAAGCTCGGTAAATTTTCCATCCTCATTCTTGCCCACGACGATCAACACAACTAGCCATTATTTTCCTCTTGGAGGAGTTTTCTTCTCTCATTTTCTATATAAGGAAGCTATGAAGCTCCTCATTTGATCTTTGTATGATGTAACGATTATCTCAGGTACTGAGCGAGGCTCTGCTAGAATTTCTTTGCACTTAATAAAAAGTATTTGGGGTTCAATTCAAGGTGTCTCTCGTTTGTTGATGTGGGAATGTGTTGGATGTTTTAATGATATGCTTTGAACTATTATAAACGTTGATTATTATTTCATTTGCTAGTAGTAGGAACATCTATTGGCAAGGGTATCTTGCCTTAGGTGTTGGGCTAGAGTAAGCACTCAGCACTCTGGGTATAGGGGATCCGACAGGTATCTCCAAGTTCATAGATCCTTTGTGTGAATCAAACCCCTTTTGTTTAATAATTTATCAATCAAAGTGCATTGAGTTACAATTTGCTCCAGCCCTTGGCCTCCAAGTTCAAAGACTGTGAGGCGACCACACCCTTGTTTGGCTCCAAGTCTTGATCTAATGAAAATTTTATGTGGAAGGGCTCTGCAAAAAATAAAAAATTATTTTCTCATTATCTCCAAATTTATTTACTTGCGCCATAAAGTTTTAATATGTTAATGAGAGCAAATTTTATTTTGTAAATATTTGTAAATTATTTTTCCACTAACTCTTGTATTTTTTAAATACTAGCCTTTTATTTTTTTGTATAGATATTGGGGTTCTATGGTTTTTGGGATTTTTCTATATATTGGGTTCTTGGCTCTTTATTTATCATTTTTGCGGTTACATTGGATCAAGGATTTGAAGAGATTTTAATTTTTGAGAAGCCATCAGCCTCAATCGCCTAAACGGCTAGGGTTTTGAGGGTTTCTAAGCCCCTTGAGCAAGCTGTCCAAGTTGAAGGAAGAAATAATTGGGGTTTTGAGGGTTGATCTAGGCTCTAGAGGGTAATATCTAGCCCTTCCAAGCCTCAGTCGCTCAACGCTCAGCCAATAAAGGAGGGTCGCGGCCCTTGGAGGCATTTTTGCAGTGATTTTTGAGGTAAAAAATTAAATATTTTTTGGTTGCAAAGGTGTCGTGGGCTTTTGAAGCCTCCTAGAGGCTAGCCGCAGGGGTTATAAGCCCTTTAGGGCCTGGCAGCAGCACCTAAGGGCTCTTTCTTGCTAGTCGCAGGCCTTAGAGGCCTTTTCTTGGCAGCCATAGTTCTTAGAGGGACTCCCTAGGTCGCAGGCCTATTTGGGCATTTTTTGCTGAGAAATCCAGGGCATCAAGTATTAGGTGATTTCTCTACTTATGATAACTACTTGTGAATGCTTTTTACTTCTTAGATTAGGATCTTCTTTTACTTATGTTAGTATAATGTTCTTCTTCATCAAACAGCGACCAATGCATAAACCATAAGAGACAAGAGACACAGAATATAAGCGCTCAGCCAAGGCCAAAACCTCTCCCACTTGAGAGGAAAACCCGAACAAATTGTTCTTCTTATAAAGACTTCAATTGACAAATACCAAGACCAAGACCCTTGACGTACTTGCCACTCCAAGACCAAGACACAAGGCTACCTTGATGAGATCCTTAGTCAACAATCCTTCTGCTCCTTCCTCCTTCTCAACTCCTCTTCACCTTCGGCTTCCTTCTGCTTCAGACTTTCAGCCTCCTTGATTTAGGTCTGCAATCCTTGACCCTAATTCCAATTCGGTTACCTTTGGATGACTGTAACCTTCTCAGCCTTACTGCAGCAAATGATCTCCTTCTTCTTCGCACGCGTGACAGCAAAACCACCCTAAAACAGACCCAAAAAATGAAGCTAAGAACTTCACTCTACTTCCTTCTCCCTTAGCTGATGAATAGGATTCCTTCTAGGTGATCCTCGCACTTCTAGATTTCAGAACTGCTTAACCGAAATTCTCTGCCTGAAGTGATGTCAAGTTGCCCTATTTATAGTGGTTGGAGGCTCCATAATAAGCCGACATGAAGTGTTAGTGAACCAACGTGTCCATTTGAAATATTTCATTGTTCTTTTGAATCTGACTTGAAGGAGAGGTCTTGTGCTTGTCTTTTGAGGGCTTTCATACTTATTTAATGACTCGTACAAAATGTAACATGCCCAAGAAGGGTCCTTCATAAATGACAATGAATCAATTTGACTTTATGACCAATCCTAAGGACTCACAATGGGAGTCATACTAAAAATAAAATTCCTTGCTCATGAAACCCATGAGACAAGCATTACAATAATAATTTTATTTTTCTTCATTGCATCAATTACATAAAATCACAATTACACATGTCCTTATCAAGACCGAACCTAGTTACATTTTTCAACATTTTCACCCTAGCTGCAAGCCTATTAGACTTTGGTTTCCCTAGCCACAATCATTTTTGGGCCTGTTTGTGGCTTTGACACTTGTATTTTGGGACTAATTTTGTGGTTGCAGGCTTATGGTAAGTTTGGCAAGGGTTTGAAGTGATTTACATATCAACTTTTCCATTAATCCATTGTCTTTCAAGGTAACAATTTGTTTTGCAGACTTTTCACTTGTTGAGGAGGGGTTTCAAGGCCTTGAAGCTTCACTAATCCACCAATAAACCTTAGAAGCCCTAACTTCACTCATAAAAGGGTTGATCTATCATTTTTCAAGCTAATACTTGTGTTGCAGGTGTTTAAAGGAATTCTAGTGCATAAAAGAAGCCCATCTCTCCATCAAACAAGGCCTCTAGGCCAAGGGTTTGCTCTCATACCCCTTCCTCCCCTCATTGTTTTTATGTTCAGATCTGAAACACTCCTATAACAGTGGCATAAATCTGATCTAATCACATTAAACAACCCTAAGAAGCAGTTTCACTTATGGGATAATCATTGCACATTAACCTAATAAGGATAATCAACTCATGTGTTTGTCTCTTATGCCTTTTCTAAGTGAATTTGGAAGTCAAATATAATTTTTCTGATTTCTGATATAAGCATTTCAAGGTCTGATATACATTTGCAGCAGTGGTAAAAGGACACCTAAAGAAGCTCTAAAATCATAATAACTCATCTCTAGTCTTAGAGTGCTTTATCTCTCTTATCTTGGATCATTTGCATCCTATGTTGTGAAAGGATCTCTGATTGCATCTCATTCTCATGTTGCATAGCATCATTGTTTGGAACCATCCTTGATCTCATAATTGCATTTGAGTTTCTTACTTTGACGGTTAATGTTCTCTAATCATAAATATCATTGTTAGCAATCTCTAAAGAAATCATCACTTTAAATTTTACACTGATTTCTGATTTCATAACACTTAAGTGATATATGTAATATTGGCATTAGATGGCTAAACATTGAAATCTTGTTGTTTGGGTGTCATTGTGATAAGAGCACTTTCTTGGATAACTTGAGTGTTGTTGGCATAACAAGCTTTTGAGATATCTTGCATACACACATTGTTATTAAAAGAAGCTTGTAATGTTCTAAAGTTGCTAATTGTGAAATACTATTGTCATTTGAAGAAGCATTGGTTATATTAATTGTGTGACTATTTCTTGCTATACTTGTGTTCAAAGTTTGCTAGCACTGCAAGTGGGCTTATAATTCTAAATCTGATTGTCTCACACTCTTCTTGAAGCATCTTGAGCACTTCTTGTTGGCAATCTTGTAATTCTTGCAATTTTTTATCTAAAGGATTTATTTCATCTAATCATCTAATCTGATCATCTTGCATTTCACTCTAGGAATAGTGGTGCATCTTAAAATTTACCTCCAAGCATAAGCTTGGTTGATAGAAAGATAGGACCACCCCTCTTTATTGGCTTGTGACACTTGACCCTTGCAAAAAGGTTAAAACAGGTGACCTTGCAGTTCTCTTGTTGGCAATCCCTTGTAGGAACAGAGGCACCTGGGTTGTTAGAACTCCAGGGGAGGTATCGTTAATGAGGCCTTAGCCTCTTTCCTTTGGACTTCTTTCTACAATTTTCTTGCGAACTTGCTTCAAGACGGCTGGATTGAGGATTCTCACCTAGAATAGGCATTCTAACTAACATTAACCAAGAGACTGCATCTCACTTAATTTTAGGTGTTGCATCTCATATAGTATAGTTTTTCATCCTAGTGGCAACTGTTACGATGACTTGGAATTTAATCTATATTGTGCAAGTTCACTCCCAAGGCACTGGTCTCTAATTGATAATTTCATAATTCTAATCAAGTTGTGCTAAATAATTAAACTTGCCAATTATCCTTAACCAAGTCTCTCGAACTCATTATCTCATCCATTGGGACTACCCCCCTTAGCCTGCTTTAGGGAGACAGCTTAAACGAAGAGGGTCAGGATCAGAGTGACAGCCCCTGCTCTTAGCGTTGTCGCATTTTGGTGTACAATTTGAGCGACAACATTTTATGGCGTCGTTGTCAGGGACTAATCTTGTGGTCCTTGGTTTTCATGACATCTCTTCTTTTCATCATCATCATTTGAATCATCAATCCGCACATCTTCTGGCATTTGGTCATCACCTTTCCTCAATCCGGTACTTTCACAACATTTTCCGGGGATAGAGTTTTTTTTGTTCCTAGTTCTTGACTAACTTTTTGGTTTTTTCCTTTTGGATTTTAGAGTTAGATTCATGTTCAAGTGGCGACTCCACTTCTTTCATTTTTTGCAAGAATTTCTGCTAGACGCTCCCTTCTTGTAGACTTCTTGTTTTTCTTGAACAAGGATCTCTCTCTGACATCCATTAGCTCCTTTTACCTTTAAGAAAGTCATCATAAATGACATGTTTGCCCCTTATTGTTTTACTAACATTCAGGGTTATCCTCATGATATGGAAGATAAAGTCATCGACGCCATCAATGAGGTCCCTCTTTTTCAAGGTAACAATGCTTTCAGTACCGAGATGCACCTTAAAAATTTCAACCTCTGTATGAGCAAGTGTCACTCATATTCTAACCATGAAGATATATAGATGAGGCTTTTCATTCTCACCTTGGGCGAAGATGTTATGGATTGGTTCTTAGAGTTCCTTGATAAAACCTTTGACTCTTTACAATCAATTATTGATACTTTTGAAGATAAGTATGGAGATAAAGAAAGGGTAAAAGCAAAAATTGAAAGGGCTAAGAATGATCTCATCAAGGAATTGACTCAAATGATTAAGGATATGCAACTCAACCAAGTTCAACTCATTAAGAACATGGAAGCAAATCATGCGAAATAAATGAGGGCCATGCAGAAAAGGTTGCAAGTCATGGAAATTAAGCACTCTAGTCAAATGACCACCATGCAGAATCATTGGACAAAAACCAAGGAATTCAATCAAGAGAAATTAATAATTGATCATGCAAACCATGGAACTCAATCAAGAGAAATTAATGGTCGATCATGCTACGCAAATAAGTGTCATGGAAAACAGGTTAATGGCCATGGAAACTACTTTTCAAAAAATGATAGATACCATGGAGGCTAATCAAGCACAGCAAATGAAAACTATGGAAGAGAATCATGCCAGAGAAATCACTACTATGAAGGTTCAACAATCTAATCAAATCACTGTTATTCGGGGTAAGTTGGACAAAATGGAAAAATCTCATGTACAGATTTTCCAACCTGGATCAAATAGTAAATGTAATAAGGACAAAGAACTTTGGACAAATCATAGTCCTCCCAATGCGTTGAAGGAAATTTCATCTTATTATGACGAAGTCATTAATTCCATTGAAAAGTGGTTAAATGAAGGTGACCTGGATAAAAGGGCAACTGATGGGAATTGGGTTGACACTTGCGAGACTAATTTTGCACCCATGACAAAGAAGACTCGGGAAAATGAAGAAGAGCATGTCACAGAAGTCTTGGATGCTTCAAATTTTCTGTGTGAACGTTTTCAAGATCAAATAGTGTTAAATTCTGGAAATGTTCTATGCCATTTCAGATTAGGGCACATAATACTGAAGCAGATAGAACATAGTAATAGATCAATAGAAGACAAACCAAAACAGAGATAATAAATGGTGGCATTACGGCGATCAGCAGGATGCTTCTACCAGCAAAGTCTCCAATAGGTCATTCAGCCAAGCGTGTCACACATAACCCAGAACAACCCAAACAAAGAACAATCCATATATTACGCAGCTCCAACGCTATCCAGAGAGAGAGAATTCCTCCACACAAAAGTGTGTCAAATGAACTCTAAGTCTCTCCAATATATAGGAATCTTTGGGGGTGTGTGGCATGTCCTTTAAGACATTTAAGTCTATATTTAATTCTAGGCCGACCTAGCACATAAGTGGAATAAATTCAAAGTACATGTTCTGCTCATCCGATCGAGATGATCGTTAGATCAATCTTACACCTCTCCGAAAGAGGAATCCAATAAAAATATTGGGATCATCATCTGAGCAACACAACCCAGAGTTTGGACCTAGTTGTCCAATTTTAACACTCCCTCTCAACTAGGGAGAACTCCATCCACAAGTGCAATCCAAACATCGTGCATCATCCCGTCGTAACTTGCTTTGTTGGCCTCTTTATTTCAGAATAGAAGTGGGTCAGTCACAAAGACATCATACCCGGCTGACAGATTCAGCCCAGAGGTCCGAAACCTCTATAGGACTCACAAAGAGTCTCATACCAACCCGAAGTTAGCTTACCTGACCCAAAGTCAGTTGGAGGTCCGAAACCTCACTAGGACTCAAGAGAGTCATATACTAACCCGAAGTTAGTTTCACTGGCCCGAAGTCAGTTGGAGGTCCGAAACCTCGCTAAACTTGATCCCAGATCAAGTGGTTGGACACGTGCCATCCTAGACATAAAGAGTACGGCAATCTCCGATGCGTCCATCGGTCTTGCTATGGTCTCTATTCACATTTCCCACCTCATTGGCCAAATGAGAGGTACTTCCCATGAGTCTGAAACTCCATGGGTAGGATGCATACAGGGCACAAATCAGAGAGAGGTAAACCATCTCAATATCATCATGGTGGGGTAGAAGCACACCAACTAGGTTCGGCAAGCCTAGCCCTGTGGTTGCTTATAGCACCAAAGCTATCCCCAAAACCCCCTTGGGGCTCCCAGAGCTCATCGTCCAACAGGACCCTTAGAATAGGGTCGTTCCATGATTCCAAGATTCTCACGGAACATTAGGAACATGACCTTCCCCAAGGGCATTGTGAGAATATCCGTGACCTGCTCATCAGTTCCTATATGATCGAGCCTTACGGCGCCTCGTTGTACCATATCCCGAATAAAGTGGTACCAGCCATCAACATGCTTGGATCAATCGTGGAACTCGGGATTCTATGACAAATGAATCCCCCTCTGGTTATCACAAAGGATAACGGTGGCATCTAGCACATGCTCGAACAGCTCACTGAAGATCTTTCGCAACCAAGTGACTTCACAACGGGTCATACATGCTGCAATGTATTCGACCTCAGCGATCTTCAAGGCTACTGTCTTTTGTTTCCTGCTTGAAGCAAATCTACTTGTGAAGTAACATCCAGATGTGCTCTTACGATCCACCACACTGCCAGCCCAATCGACATCAGTACATCCATGGAGTGTCATACTCCCGGCCGTGTATCTCAGCCCATGGTCTATCGTGCCTCAGAAATATCTCAAAAGTTTCTTGGCACCAACCCAGTGAATGTTGTGATCAACCAAGTGTTGACTCAAAGTGTTCACTGCACAACATATGTCTGGACAGGTGTTTACTAAGAACACCAGAGCCCCTACGAGTTGATGATACTTAGTAGGATTTGCTAATACGGGCCCAACAGCGCTGTTGCTCAACTTTTTGAAGTTGAGCTCCATCGATGTCGACACGGAACTAAATCTTTCCAGAAGCTTCGCAATGTATTTTCCTTGACAAAGGAAAATCTTGCCAGGTCTCTGCCAGACCTCTAGGCCTAGGCATCAGTCCTAGGTCTTTCATCTTGAACTCAGTAGCGAGCTCCCTCTTTCATTGATGAATGAGAGGGTCAACACCTGTCAGGAAGAGGTCATCCACATACAATACCCGAATGAGAGGCTTTTCTCTATCAACCTTGAAGTAAAGGTTTGGATCAGCATTATTACGAGTGAAGCCCAGCTTCATCAGGTAGCTATCTATCCTCTCGTACCAAGCTCAGGGTGCTTGCTTCAGCCCATAGTGTAATATTCCCAATTAGCCTTGCTAATTGGAATATTGCATTTTTGCTTTATTTTGCCGCTTTAGATAGAAATAATAAATAAAGTGAGAAATAAGAGGGGTCACCTCACTTTAGTCACCTCACTTTATAATAAAGTGTTCTTTTTTCCTAGTAGATTGACGTTGTAACTTAGAGAGGGGGCCTTGGGGGTCCACAGGGATATGATGGGGGAGGCATCAGGCTAACCCAAGGTAAACTGCGCAGATCCAGGGAGAGTTAAGTTTTGGAGGGAGTTTGATGTTATAAAAGGAGAGGCTCTCACCTCATTTGATCATTCATGATTTGATATTCTTATTGATAGCCGGACTTTGTCTGCTTCCGCACGCCGTTTAGCTCGGGCTCGTAAAGATCGTTTAGTGCACGAGTGTTCCTGGCCGTGAGATCTCACCCTTAGCTCCTGGGGACTTCGAAGTACCGCCCCGGTAAGGTTTTTTCTCGTTCACCCTTAGCTTCGGGGACTTCGAGTGCCCGCCCTAGTAAGGTTTGTCCCGAGTATACTTTTCTGGGCCTGTGTAGTTGCTGCAACTACAGTCAAGCATATCCGAGGAGGAGAAAAGCCCTTCTTGGTGGCCGCGCAGAAAGAGAAGGAAGTACTTTATAATAAAGTGTTCCTTTTCCTAGTAGATTGACGTTGTAACTTAGAGAGGGGGCCTTGGGGGTCCACGTGGATATGATGGGGAAGGCATCAGGCTAACCCAAGGTAAACTGCGCAGATCCAGGGAGAGTTAAGTTTTGGAGGGAGTTTGATGTTATAAAAAGGAGAGGCTCTCACCTCATTTGATCATTCATGATTTGATATTCTTATTGATAGCTGGACTCTTGTCTGCTTCAGCACGCCGGTTGTTTAGTCGGTCTGCAGCACTGTTTAGTGCACGAGTGTCTCCGGTCGGAGATCTCACCCTTAGCCTCGGGGGACTTCGAGTGCCGGCCCTGGTAAGGTTTTCTGGTTTCACCCTTAACTTCGGGGGACTTCGAGTGCCCGCCCTAGTAAGGTTTTTCTGAGTTCCATCTTTCAGTTCCAGCAGTAGAGCAGCAGCAGTTTCTAAAGCATATCTGAGGAGGAGAAAGCCCTCTTGTGGCTGCGCAGAGCAAGAGAAGGAAGGACGCTGATTCTTGAAGGAGAAGGACGCTGTCTCATCTGGAGAGAGGACGCTGATCCTTGCAGGAGAGGAAGGACGCTGTCCAAGGAGGACGCAGTTCTGGTTTGGCAGAGAAAACGCTGTTTAGGGAGGCAGAAGGACGCTGTCTAGCCCTAGAGTGAGGACGCTGTCCATTTCTGAAGGTAAGGGTTGCAGATCTGAAGGCTTATTGTTAGATCCCGCTTTGGGAAGGATAGATCTTGCAGATCTAGTCTTGTATGTTGCAGATCTGGGGGTTTAGCACTAGATCCAGCTTGAGGAGTGACAGATCTGAGGAGATATTGACAGATCTAGTCCAGATCTGAAGGGATAACACCAGATCTAGCCCTAGAGGCTGTAGATCTGAGGAGATAGTTCCAGATCTAGCATAGATCTGAAGGTTTGGCAGTAGATCTGGTATTGGAGGACGCAGATCAGGAAGGGAAGGACGCAGATTTGATTGGAGGTTTCAGATCCATCAGGTGGGACGCAGATCTGAGGAGCAAACTATTGTGAGAGGAGCTCAACAGAGTTTTCCAGTATTCTGTAGCAGGTTCATCTGTCTGGAGGGTTGAGGGATTTGTGCTTCACCTGTTTCTGCGCTGTCACTAGCAGAGACAGCGTTTTCCATTTGTGAGGGTCTGCAGCTTGAGATCAGCCCCAGTACCAGCGCAGTTCATCTTCAGTCTTCAGAGCAGCTAGGACGCTGTCCTTGTTGCAGCCATTTTCTTGTATGGGAGGGTCATCACTTGCCTAGGGCAAGGATAGGTGCACTGATTCTGATTTACTCCTCTCTGTGTACTTTCTGATTAATAAAATGGCTCAGTTTCTGGTATTACATGTGTCATGATTCAGTGATCTGGTTCAGTATTGTATTTTCTATATCTGTCTGGCATATTTCTGTTTATTACTGGTTATTTCCCTTTGGGGATATTACAGTGGTATCAAAGCTTAGATCTGGCTCAGCCTGTAGTGCTAGCAATCTATGGCACCTAGGGGTCGCCCCAGTCTCCTCGGGGGAAGCGATTCTGATTCAGAGGCAGAACGGAGGAATCCAATGGAGGCCATGTTTGCGAAGTTGACGGAGAAGTTGACTGAGAAGATGGATGCAAAGATGGATGCATTCATGCAGGAGGTAACTAAGAAGGTTGCAGAAGGGACGCAGAAAGAGCCCCTTAGGGCCTTTCAGGTAGGGGAAGGATCGGGAACGTCTAGTTGCATACCAGATGCTATTCCCATTGTGACAGCGCAGAAGGTCGATTCCATGGACACGCGACCTACCATGCCTACTTTCCCGGTAGAGGAAGAAGAGCAAACGGCATCAAGAGATGGGGGTCTCGATCTTCATGCAGTTTGGTTTGCAGATTGGCGAAGCATGGGACAGGAATTCATGGATGCTTTCCCTTTCAATCAATATATTCAGTTCCGAAGTGGCGGTAAGCCTCATGATCGAAATAAGGGACGGGGCTCCCACCGTGATAGTAACCGTGCAGCCAGCAAATTTCATTTGCCGATGTTTGATGGGTCACCAAAGACTACAGCCAGGTCTTGGGTGGAGAAACTAGACCTCTATTTTCAGCTTAACCAGATGCCAGAGAGGGAGGCCATTAAGATGGCCGCATTACATCTAGAGGGTGAGGCCCAGAACTGGTGGTTTCATGGGTTGACAACACTGGGGCATTCCACAGTGACTACATATGCTGAGTTCACCAGGAGGGTGGTGAAACGTTTTGACCAGAAGGACCCGGATCAGCCTTTCCTCGAGCTGACCAAGCTCAGACAGACAGGTAGTGCAGAGGCATACATCTCAGACTTTGTGAGGGTTTCAGTGATGGTACCTGACATATCAGCAGCTCGGTTGATCACGATGTTTGTAGAGGGGCTGTCAGAACCACTTCGTGGTCTAGTCCGGTCGAACAAACCGGCTACACTTCAGGATGCTATCAGTAAGGCACGTGATCTACAAGATGTCTTGCCTAGGACTCTGCCACCTTATCCCCAGAGACAGGCTTTCCAGCCTAAGGGTAAGGACACGAGGATTCCGCCTCCCAAGGCGAATCCCGGACGAGGACAGTATGATGATGAGGCTAGGAAGGAGCTGAGACGGAAACGATTGTGCTTCACCTGCCAGGAGCCGTGGGCACCGGGACATAAGTGCACCGCAGGGAAGGCACATTTCATAGAGGTCTTCTCCGAGGGCAGTGGAGAAGAGGATGAGTTAGATGATGAGGAGGCAGGAGAGTGTTATGCAGCGCAGAGTGCTTTACCACCTCCACCACCCGATGCAGGAGAGGCATCATTTGCACCTACTGGGGGAGCTCTAGCAGCATTACGAGGAGTCCCCAAGTATTTGACATTGCGCGTACGGGGGACAGTGCGGGGACAGCGTGTCTCAGTTCTAGTTGACAGTGGGGCCACCCACAATTTCATCGATGCCCAGATGGTCGCACGGAGAGGCATACCCACGGAGAGCTTTGATGGGTTTTCTGTTTTGGTCCCAGGAGATCAGACCATGGCTTGTGCTCGATATGTACCAGAGTTATCAGTGACGATGGGCACCTATACTTTGACTGATCACTTCTTTGTGGTGGACATTCCTGACACCAATGTGATATTGGGAGTGCAGTGGCTTATCACTCTAGGGAAGGTCACAACAGATTGGAAGGCCTTGGAAATGGAGTGGGATGATCCCAAGACGGGGAGGCATGAGAAGATCCGAGGACAGAACACATATCCGCCCCAGACAGTATCGGCACACAGGATGGATGCGACATTCCGCAGGGGAGATATAGAGTGGGCAGTCGAGTTGCGGGCTTCAGAGATAGTAGATACGGGAAGGGCGGTGCACCCTGATCTACAGACTCTCCTCGACAGGTATGCAGTAGTTTTTGGAGACATTCCACCAGGACAACCACCAGATCGGGGGTTTGAGCACACAATCGAGTTGGAGCAGGGGATACAGGCAGTGATCACCACCCCATATAGGCATCCCAAAGCCTATCGGGATGAGATAGAGCGGGCCATTCAGGAGCTGCTGGCCCTTGGGCATATTCGACCCAGCACCAGTCCTTTCGCTTCTTCAGTAGTGCTGGTGAAGAAGAAGGACGGCACATTACGCATGTGCATCGATTACAGGGCTCTGAACAAGAAGACCCTGAAAAACAGGTACCCCATTCCCAGGATCGATGAGTTGATGGATGAGTTGAGAGGAGCACGGTTCTTCTCAAAGATTGATTTGAGGTCCGGGTACCATCAGATACGCATGAGGGAACATGACATTCCCAAGACTGCTTTCAGGTGTCACTATGGGCACTTTGAGTTTCTGGTCATGCCATTTGGGCTGACCAATGCACCTGCCACTTTTCAGTCTTGCATGAACCATATCTTCAGGGATCATCTGAGGAAGTTCGTGCTGGTTTTCTTTGATGATATTCTCATATACAGCAGGACCTGGGAGGAGCACCTCCAGCATATTGAGACAGTCTTGCGCATTCTGGAGGAGCAGCAGTTCTTTGCCAAACTCTCCAAGTGTGAGTTTGGATTGACAGAGATGTTGTATTTGGGACACATCATAGGAGTGGACGGAGTGCGAGTCCATGACGAGAAAATCCGGGCTATCAGGGACTGGCCAGAGCCGCGGAATGTGACAGAGTGTAGAGGGTTCATTGGTATCTGTACTTACTACAGGAAGTTCGTCAAGGGCTTCTCACAGCTTGCTGCACCCCTCACAGAGCTGACGAGGAAGGGGGCATTCAGCTGGACGGATACCGCCCAGAGAGCTTTTGATCGGCTCAAGGAGGTGATGAGTAGTTGTCCGGTGCTGGCATTGCCCGATTTTACTCAGCCCTTTATCCTAGAGTGTGATGCATCAGGGGAAGGGATTGGAGCAGTTTTGATGCAGGAAGGTCATCCGATTGCATTTGAGAGCCGGAAGCTCCTTCCACATGAGAGACTCTATCCCATCTATGATAAGAAGATGTTGGCCATCATGCATGCATTGGCCAAATTCCGGCAGTACTTGGTAGGCGGCAGATTCAGAGTCAGGACAAATCATAACAGCCTGAAGTACTTTCTGGAGCAGAAGCAGCTACAGGAGAGGCAGCAGAAGTGGATCAGCAAGATCCAGGCTTACGACTTTGACATAGAGTATGTCAAAGGGAAGAACAACGTGGTTGCAGATGCCCTTTCCCGTAGACCAGCCACATTATCCCTCATGAGCTTGGACGCTGATTGGAAGGCTCGACTACTGGTTGAGTATTCCAAGAATAGATTTGCATGTGAGGTGTTGGATGGACAGGTAGCAGATAGCAGATACAGGGTGGCAGATGAGGTCATCTATTACAGGGATCGGATCTTCTTGACTGAGGGATCTCAGCTCAAGGAGAAGATACTCCATGCCTCTCATGATTCACCATTGGCAGGCCATCAGGGGTTCACCAAGATGTACAGGGCCATCCGGGAGAGATTTGCATGGAAGGGCCTCAAGGAGGACGTACTCCAGCATGTTCGGGAGTGTGAGGTTTGCCAGCGGAACAAAGGGGAGATGAACCATCCCGCAGGGTTTTTGCAGCCGCTTCCCATTCCAGAGGGGAAGTGGGAGAGTGTTTCGATGGACTTCATCACGGGTTTGCCCACAGTGCAAGGAAAGGACTGCATCTTCGTGGTAGTTGACCGGCTAACGAAGTATGCTCACTTCTTCGCCATTTCGGCACACTACACAGCAGCACAGGTGGCAGAGTTGTTTTTCCGGGAGGTTTTCCGATTGCATGGTCTACCCAAGACCATTATTAGTGACAGGGACAGCCGCTTTATGGGTGGATTTTGGCAGGAGCTCTTTCGGCTAGTGGGGACTGAGTTGACACCAAGCACCAGCTATCATCCCCAGACGGACGGGCAGACAGAGATAGTTAACAAGTGGCTGGAGGGCTACTTGCGTAACTACGTCAGTGGGCAGCAGCGAGCGTGGCTGAAATGGCTACATTTGGGCGAGTACTGCTACAACACAACCCATCATATGTCTATCGGTATGACACCCTTCTATGCATTGTATGGATATCATTCCTTATCTTTTGTGGACGTGATGTTTGGGGTTAGCAGGGCTCCGCGAGCCAAACTATGGATCCAAGAGAGCCAAGACATCCTTCTGACTCTCAAGGACAACATAGCCACCGCACAAAATCAGCAGAAATTATATGCAGACAGGGGCCGAGTGGAGAGACACTTTGAGGTAGGGGATTTGGTCTACCTGCGGTTACAGCCATACCGCCAGTCTTCACTCAAACAGAAGGGGGAAGAGAAGCTTAAGCCTCGTTTTTATGGACCATACAGGGTGATTCGTAGGATCGGACAGGTTGCATATGAGTTGGAGTTGCCCCAAGGCAGCCGGATTCATAACATTTTCCATGTATCATGCCTGAAGAAGGCACTGGGCCAGCATGTGACAGTCACCGGGGAGCTACCTTCGACAGATGATGAGGGGCACTTGGTATTACAGCCAGAGGCCATTATTGACACCAGGGAGAGACAGCTGCGGAGCAGGAAGATCAGAGAGTTCTTGGTGAGATGGAAGAATCTGCCCGATGAGGATGCCACTTGGGAAGATGAGAAGATCTTACAGCATCCCTCACTTCAGTTGCTTGAGGACAAGCAACGTTTTGCCGGGGGAGACTGTAATATTCCCAATTAGCTTTGCTAATTGGAATATTGCATTTTTGCTTTATTTTGCCGCTTTAGATAAAAATAATAAATAAAGTGAGAAATAAGAGGGGTCACCTCACTTTAGTCACCTCACTTTATAATAAAGTGTTCCTTTTCCTAGTAGATTGACGTTGTAACTTAGAGAGGGGGCCTTGGGGGTCCTCGTGGATATGATGGGGAAGGCATCAGGCTAACCCAAGGTAAACTGCGCAGATCCAGGGAGAGTTAAGTTTTGAGGAGTTTGATGCGTAAAAGGAGAGGTTTCACTCATTGGATCATTCATGATTTGATATTCTTATTGATAGTCGGACTTGTCTGCTTCAGCGACGCTTGCTGTTTAGTCGTCGTTGGAAACACCGTTTAGTGCACGAGTGTCTCCTCGGCCTGAGATCTCACCCTTAGCCTCTGGGACTTCGAGTACCGCCCCGGTAAGGTTTTTTCAGCCAATTGATGACATTCTTAGCTTCGGACTTCGGTAAACCGCCCAGTAAGGTTTGTCCCGAGTATACTTTCGGCCTAAAGAGTGCCGGAGCCACCTTCGAAGCATATCTCGAGAGGAGAAAAGCCCTGGTGGTCATGGCAGAGCAAGAGAAGGAAGGACGCTGATTCTTGAAGGAGAAGGACGCTGTCTCATCTGGAGAGAGGACGCTGATCCTTGCAGGAGAGGAAGGACGCTGTCCAAGGAGGACGCAGTCAGGATTGGCAGAGAAAACGCTGTTTCGGGAGGCAGAAGGACGCTGTCTAGCCCTAGAGTGAGGACGCTGTCCATTTCTGAAGGTAAGGGTTGCAGATCTGAAGGCTTATTGTTAGATCCAGCTTTGGGAAGGATAGATCTTGCAGATCTAGTCTTGTATGTTGCAGATCTAGTCTTGTATGTTGCAGATCTAGTCTTGTATGTTGCAGATCTAGTCTTGTATGTTGCAGATCTGGGGGTTTAGCACTAGATCCAGCTTGAGGAGTGACAGATCTGAGGAGATATTGATAGATCTAGTCCAGATCTGAAGGGATAACACCAGATCTAGCCCTAGAGGCTGTAGGTCTGAGGAGATAGTTCCAGATCTAGCATAGATCTGAGGGTTTGGCAGCAGATCTGGTATTGAAGGACGCAGATCAGGAAGGGAAGGACGCAGATTTGACTGGAGGCTTCATTGTTAAGAAGCTAGTAGAAGATGAAGATATGGCTGATTTGTTAATGTGAAGCTTGCTGCCTTACTTTGATTGATTTGTGACTCATTGCATCTCCTTGGAGAGACTCAAGCACTTCAGTCAAGAAGTTATCAACAATTTTCGAAACCCAAATTTTAGAAGATATTATTTTTAATACCAAAATACTATAATACTATAAAATATAGGTGCAATAAACTATTATTTTGATCAACAAGACTCTAAATAAGCATTAATTTGCATCCATTTATATAATTAGTTAAACTAAATTATATAGTTGATAATAGGATAGTAGAATATATTATAGGGTACTTTCAGAATGAAATACATTTTGTTCATTCATTGGAAAGCTTCACAAACCACTGTGATAATAGAGTTCTCAGCGCTAATACAATTATTTTGTCGATCTGTGCATATATTTCTCAATATCCCCTTCCCATATGGGAAAGGAGTGGACTAGTCACTTACCTCACAAGGTCCTTATGGAGTTGTTGTTCCAGGCCACACGTGCACACCATTTTACCAACAAGACAATTTAGTAGACAACTCGACAAGGCCTTGGAGCTGGGTGCCCCCAAATCCACACAGCCAACCATCCATCAGGAGAATTTTTCCATGCCTGGATGTTAGGAGAGCTTGCTCAAATTTGGGCTTCCCACAAGGATCATACTGTAGAGCCCTATCAGTCCCAGACACACTCCAAAGGACATCATCCACTAGTCCAAAAAAAATTTTGCGGTCATTGAGGACTCTAGCAGGGAGACCCCCCTTGATCTAATTGCTCGTCCTCACCTGTCAGCACTAGCATACCATGACTAGTTCAAACTAAAGTTCCTTTGGTCCTCAGATATCATACATATTATCTTTTTCTTGTAATTACTTTATCTCCACTCCGAGTCATGTACTTTCTTATCTTCTCTTGTTGTTCTGCTTCTAGCACAATTAAAAATCTGTTTTGATATGATTTTTAGCATCTTTATAGTCCACACTTCCACACTTCCACATTGTATTTTGGCTAGTGATGTACTCTTATAATCCCATTGACCTAACATTTTCCCCAAGGAAAACCTTGTGGGGAAACCCAAGAGATGCTTCCTCATGTTTGTGGATGGCATCCCTAGTAACCCTGTTCGCTAAAGTCATAGACTAGTGTGCCTAACCAGGAGGGTTGAACTAGGCAGATGCCCAACAACATGAAAAAAAACCAGTTGAGCTAACCCTTGGTCTTCCCATTGACATACTCCTTTGATCATTTGCTGGACATTAATAAACTTATATTATCAAACTTTGGTTTTTACAAATACTGCAACAAAAAAGGTGGTTTGACAAACAATGCAACAAATCAGAACTCATATTTTAATAATTTAGACGATAAGAGGTATTCCAAAAATCATTGACAAAGACAGCCATGCTTTTATCTAGATTTGCATTTGAAAAAATTGTCAACTTATCTGTTATATTGTCAACTTGAAATGTGAAATCCAGATATGAAAACTAGATATGAAAGTATTTCAAAAATCACCTCTTGGGTATTAAAATAAGAATGGAGCTGTACAGGATGGCATCAAGGCCAATGAGAAAAATTACAATTAATT
>CM076579.1:1054412741-1054657701 GCA_034641835.2 Pinus albicaulis
TGGGTCCCGGTGCTTCCAAGGAAAATCTCAACTTGAGCTTTGTCCAAGATATCATCACAGTCTCTTTTGCCATGTAGCCCCCTACATCATACCACCATAAACACATAAATGTCAATGTATAATATAAACATACAATATATCAGTTACCTTACCTTGTTATTCCAGGCACATTTCCTTTCACCTAAACACATACATATATCATCTCTCAAGGGACTCCAATCCCTTGACGAATCCAACCATAACTAGAAACCAATTGTTATAATTGTCAAATACATTTTTATAAATATAGAACATGTCCAAATAATGCCAGGAAAGATTAGGGTTAAGAAGACTTCTTGTATGCAAAGCACTCATTCGTTTGGAATTAGGGTTTCCATACAGAGCCAAAGGAATTATTACCCAATGCCTTTCTTCTACCTTTCCCTTGCTGCAATTGAGTCTTACTATGCACTATCACATCACCCAATTGTTAGTTATATAAACACATCAACGATTACCTTGTCACGTTAATGGCAAGCATGTTGCCCTGCAATTGTTCACACATGTCAATCACATGTTCCAAATATCAAGACATCATATCTATTAACTAAAATCAACCTCTACCAAGACTAACAACCATGTCATAATCAATTAATAGTCAAAATCACAATACTAGAACTATCACCTACTTATACTCAAGTACACATAAGGTATCTCAACACATAGTGTGTTGGTACAATCATCTTAGAACAAGATCATTTCTTCAAGAAATCTTATAGACACATACTCATCTCATGCAATTAATCAAACATTCAAATGAACTATAAACATACCATGCTAAATAAATCAACTGGACGACATAATAGACACCAAATACTCAACACTAGATAGATGACGTAATTAAACAATTAGGCACCAAGTACACGACATAAGAAAACTCATACCTTAATGTATTTTAGGGGAGGCTATCTTGTCAGCACAATCAACCTATATTAGCACAATATTATTTCTTAACACATAAACTCAAACATAAATAACGTCATGATGTCCATATCAGTAACTGGCTAACATGTTCACATCATAAGCTCATAAATAATTGTCATTCATGCATAACACTCACATATGCACAGTTAGTTTAGATTAGTACAACACACTATCATAATTAGGTCGACTCATACCTAAATGTCATAACCCTAACCAACTACATAGGCCAATCCAAATTAGCATGATACATTTAACATCAAGATATTCTTGCTATAACCCTAATCATCAAGTTAACTAACGTATAAAAACAATAAGTTAACATACAACATACTCATCAACAACATATAACATAATCATCGAGCTAGCTACAAGTTAACATATAACATGCTCATCAACAACATATAACATATTCATTGAACTAACTACAATTTAACATATAACATATTCATCAACAACATATAACATAATGATCAGTTAATACCATGCCTGACTAACCAACACATGTATGTATGATCACACTAGTCAACAAAAATCTATCATAACATCAATAGAATGAGAGGCATACACATAACCATAATACATATGACTACACTGACCAACCAACAGTTATCATACATGTAACCATAATAAAAATAGAATGAAAAACATATAAATAACCCTAATGCTTACAACTACCATGAATCACATACCTGCACACCAAGCATGCAAACTTGTATGACGATTTGCTCTTACCCCAAAGTCTATTGTTGCAACGTCACTTTAATGATCTACATCTCCTTCTCTATCTTAATCAACACATTAACATAATAACATACCAATGTCATAATTATGTCCTAATTGCATACAATGACCTTATGCATAACAACATTCATCATGAAAATGCATGCATAACAAAACATAGAGACCGACATGCATAACAAATGCATATACAACCATACACTCATGACGACACATCCCACAACAAAACCATCAACCTTCACATGACGACATTACTACAACCATGATAAACACCATGAAAACACAACAACCACACATAAATAACAAACATACTAAACACATATGCAACCAACATAAATGCATGATCAACACACTGCCCATCCAGTCTGAGGGTTGAACCATGCTCTCATACCACTCTATAACACCCTCTTCCCAAATCTACCCAAGAAATCGGCCAACCGGGGGTGACGTGAGGCTACTATAATGAGATTCAACCTCCTAAGTGACTTTAAGGAGGTGGAACCGACAGAAACACAACATAAAGACCTTGTACAACAACAATAAAAATTGAAGGAGGTAACCCAACCTTTAAGGCCTCTTACCCCTGGGTCACACTGACCTTTTGACCTCTTTGAGCCATAGATGCAGGAAAAATCTTGCAAGCCAGCGTCCAGGAGGATATAGACGCAATCATAACACTGTATGCCAGTGTCCAGGGTCCCAATTCTCCAGTTTTGTGCCAGCGTCCCCAAGATGTGAGCCACCTTTTCAGGAACATAACCTTACCCAGAACTTCATGAAAAGTTCAGAGATGAAAAATAACAACATGACAATCATACATAAGCAATCACATCAACAAGAACTCATCTGGACCCCTCCTAGCCATGACAGGAATTTTTTCAAACATGTCATAAACATTATAGCTACAGATATAAACAATAGTACTAAGCATAGGGGTCTCATACTTATCTGAAAATCAATATGAAGCATTGCTCCCTTACATCATTAGCTGAAATCCAATCTATTTTACCATAGATACATTGTGCATTCATTTACAAGTAAAAACATGGGGAAAGCCATATATCATCACTAATAAACTACATGCTTATAACCAGCATAATAACAATAGAAATACAGTGGATACAACAACAATAGAATCCACATAATAACCAATACAATTATACATAAAATACCAAGGGAATGAGCTTCTCATTAATGAATGAAAAAACCAACCGAAGATGGGACTTCCACGTTCCACTCGACCATATATTGTTTGAGCCAAATCTCTCTTCAGTCAATCATCCCTGTGCCATATTCCAAGCTTGAATGTGGGACTCAAACTGAAAGAACCAACGTGGAAACCCTAAGGCTAAACCACCTCACCCTCTTCAATACAAATCAGGATTTACCATGATCTACACCCGATCACTAGGCTAACGCAAGCATGTATATCACCATATTCTCTCCACTTAAACCATGAGGAATTTTCTTGTCTTCTAGTCACTCAGGATTTACTGTGACCCACAATCTGAGTTGGGGGTCACTAGGCCCTAAAATGATACATACTCTCTAGGATTTACCATATATCCAAAACCCGAGATTCCTAGGCCTAAATGGAGAAAAAACCACCTCTCAGGCTTTACTGTAATCCAAACTCTAGGCCCTAAACTGAGGCAACACATGAACCGATTCTAAATCATATCATTCAGAGATCCATCTCACTCAGCTTTGAATCCATCTGACAATATATCTAAACCAAAACACGAAAACTCCACAACACCATGGCTATATGGATATGGAAAGGTTAGGCTAAAATCATTGTCACACCTAGAAAAAACCCATGCCAAGAAAAATAAGAACCACATGCAATACCATGCATGCTAGATCTAGCAAGGAAAACACACATGAAAATCGATACATGCCAAGAATACTGTTGTAGATGCTTGATTACTTCTCTTCCTTGCTTGCTTCCTCCTTCTTCCTGCTTTCTTGCCTTTCTTGCTCCAATGCCAAAATTCTCCAAGAAACTCCAAGTGTCCAAGTGAGAGAGAGAGAGAGAGAGAGAATAAAGAGAGAGCTCCAAAACTGAACTGACAAAAGGTTTGAGCCAAGAAGCTTGCCAACTGATCCTCATAAGCCTTTTTATAAAAGAGGCCTCTATTTTCTTCATTTTCAATTATTTTCCTTTTTTTTCCTCCTCACATGCAACCTGTGACTTTTCATCTCCCTTTTATCCTAATTTCCATTATTTTCATAAATAAATGTGCCAAATATGCCATTTTTCCTTTCCAAATCCTTTGCCTTTGCCAATTTCCTTAGCCATCTTAAACCAAATGAACACCCACTAGGATGTTTTGCCCAACATTTAGATTGGAATAATTGTCCCATCAACCATGGTTATTATTTTTACCTTTATTAACTTTTATTACAAGGAATTTTCAATAGTGTTGTTACAAGCATTATGGGATACTAGTACCTAATAGTGTCTATTGATTTCCATGAGCGTGTTATAACTGGTATGATCATTTTTAGGCAGGGATATGCGTTGGTTTTTGGAACTTCTGATGCAATGAAACCTTTCCAAGGGAGGGGTCACCTAAGGGACTGTGTAGCAGAGAAGGGGATGCCCGTGGAACTTGGAAGGTGTGTGATTGCATCGAAGGGGGTGACCAGATTTCCCAAGGGACTGTGTAGTAGAGAAGGGAAGGTTAGGGAATACATTGATTTTTGTTATGGCTGGAGTTTGAATATAATGTTTCTTCTACAACGAGATGGGTTATGGCCCGGAGTAAATAATTTAATGTCGAACGAAAACGAGGGATGTAGGGAAAACGATGAACTGGGTGGTTATCCGAACACACCCAACAAGAATACTGGACTACTCGTAGGCCCTCCTAGTACACTGGATTGACTGACTACCATATTTGAAATAACTCTAGAGCTACACAGTCAGCGAGGAAGTGATCTCGTTCATCACAGAGTGCGTAGAGCTGTACTAGAGCCTGAGGATGGTTATAGGGGATAGGTGGTCGTTCAGGTGACCATGTCTCTTCTGACATATATAATATGGTCCTTGTTGCTTATGTCCTTTGAGTTGTAGTGTTTCTTGTGGATTATGTTTATAAATCCTCTAAGTCGGGGTTTTCAGTGATGAAGCATTGCATGAAATGCAACACAGACTGAAATCGACAAATGTGGGGACAATTGCGCACCTAGCGGTTGCTCCAACAAATCTGACATGTATGTCGTATGTGTCGAACTAAGTTTCTTTGGGAAACTTGCGGGATTTGATACCAATGGTTTAACACCCTTAACTCGGGGCACTATGTGATTAAGTGATCAGGCTCGTCACGTAGTGCGCAAACTAGGACAAGTAGTGTGACCTCTGTTTGTCGTCTCTGGGCCGTTGGGCTAATTTCACATGAGCAAGATGTTGGTTCCTCTCATACATATAGTATGGTTTTAGGTTCACCCTTATCCATTTGCATGGATGGCGTTGAGGGGTCCTCCTAGTAAGATTGTTCTATGGCTTGCAAGGCATCCCTATATCGCGGCATCTCTGGGTAGTGATGGGTAGAATGCCCATAATGGTCGCATGCAGCACACACATGCTTTGTGTGTAATGCTTTCCCTTGGTTGTTCATGGCCTATTCCTTTTTATGGGAATTCAAGTTCGTGACATTTCTTTCGGTGTGTAGAAGGGGTTTTAATTCCTCTAACTCTGGTAAAATATTAATAGGATCACCTACGACATCGCACAATGCACAAGGTTGTAATGCCCTAGGTAACTTGGGGGTTTCGACTTTTCTCTCTTTTTTTTTATTCTTCTTGGTCGTGCTAGCTGGTGCCGCTACAGGTGTCTCTTTAATTACTATGACCTCTTGAGGGGCAATCGAGGTTATTCCTTTAGAGGTAATGCCTGGAATTTCCAACATGGCTGGAGGGACCAAATACCACACGGGTATTGCAAAATCCATATTTGGCAATCTCATAGTTTCCATGACTTATTTTGATATAAAACCAGGTGGGGGATATAAAAATGGGGTTTGAAAAATGGAATATGGTAGGAATTTCATACCAGTGGCTTCAACATCTGTATTGTTGGTTTCTGCATCTGGGCTATTTTCGGTGTTTGATGAGAGCATCATGCATACTGGTGCCCCTCTGGTATAATAGGGGGATCTCCTAGGAATGACCCTAGGATGGATGATGGTTTGAATTGGCCCAGGCTGAATTATGTATACTTTGTGAGTGGTTATGTGGTTGTGTCTACGTATGGTCGCATGACATCGAGATTGGCCATGGGTTTCTTGCCGTAGTATGTGAGTTGGTCGATGGTGATGATTTGATCATCATGGGGAAACATCATTACCCTAAATACAGAGGATGTGATTGCAGTCATGGAATACATATAACTCCGCCCGAGGAGTATATTGTAGTCTAATTTTGCATCTAAGACCTAAATGTCTATAAGAATTGTCTTGTCGGCCAGGTTTACTAGGAAATTTTGATACAGACTGATGGGGGCAGACGGGCACCCGTCGTATTCTCTAAGCACATTGTCAAAGGGTTTTAATTTAGGTTATCCTAACTTTTTCCAAACTGATTTGGACATGATACATGTGGATGCTCCTTCATCAACGATGCATTAGTGTATGGTGATATTCTAAATCGAAATCAGTATTTTGAAAGTGACTAGAGAAGGAAACCTAGGGCATGCCTTGTCTAGATCGAAAATAATTAAGCATGAATCGGAAGGATCAATTGCGCCTAATGCAGAAAGTAAGGCTTTCTGTTGTCTTGGGCATGATTGTAGGACTTCCAAAGCTGGCATAGCAACTGGTGATTGAGCTAAATCATCCACTATACTATAGCTATGGGCAGCTTTCGAGTGATGTCCTGTAGGCCTGGTTGGTCCTTTGATCATTCTTGGAAGGCGCTCAATAGGTACTTTGTAGATAGTTAACGGTGCGGTAGGTGCACCCGTACTTGTACTTGATGGGTTGGTATCCAGAGGTGTATCATATTTCCTATTCCTTGTTTGGAAGAAAAATTCTTCGCCAGCCATGTAGATCTCGTGATTGCCTCCGCCAGTATCATTTTGGGTTGGCTATTGTTGCTGGGTGTTAACCACTCCTTGGTGGGGGAAGGGTTCCTGCATTACAACAGGTTGTTGAGTAGGTCCCCCTTGTCCTCGGTTACCCAGAATTTTTTCCAATTCGGGGAGTTCAAGACAGTGGTGAGTTTAATGGCCATATTCACCACTTATGGCACAAGAGTGACTTGTCCTTAGAATGGGTCTCTTTTTTTTCCCTTTGGAGTTATTATTTGGCTCTTGCTTATGATTTCGATTGGGGTTTCCCATAGATTGAGATCACGGGGGGAATTTTTTATTACTGCCCCCCTATCCAAATTCTCCCTTTTCCTTGTCCTTTGGCTTCTTCTTTGCAACATTTGGAGGATTATTGTTCTTCTCCTGGTCATAATATTGTCGATGTTTAGCCCGAGATGGTTGCACTAGGTTCACCTGTGTGTTGTTTTGCGTTGGTGGTGGATTTTGTGTGGAAAATGAGGGTATAGGTTCCCCTGACCCTGATTGGTGTAAGATTATTAGGGAGGCTCTATTGTTATAGCATTCTTAGTTGAATATTGGTTCCCCTACGAGGGATGGTATGAGCCTCCCTACTATTGATGGTATGGTATCACCTTATTCGTTATATTCTTCAAATGTTTAGACTAACTTTGATGGTAGTCAGGTTGTGATATGTTCTGAGTAGAATCTTACAAGTATCCTGGGTACTGGATATTGTTGCTTAGATGACCTTGGGCCAAGGACCTGATCAAACCGTCTGTAGTTTTCAACGTGCTTGGTAACTCTCTATAATTTTGCAGGCGTGCGTCATTTGGTCGGACATTGTAAATATATCCTTATTGGGTGTAAATTAGTTCAATTTGTTGGCCCTTGTTAATGGTGTCCTCCTCGAAGGTGGGTTTCTATTTCGCCACATCTTTTGAAATCTCAGTTGTGAGATTTTTCAAAAATAATTCCAATAACACACTATCGTCGAGTTTGGCTTTAGATAAAATACGACGTCGCCGCTAGTCATGGAGATGGTCCGATATATGGATGGCTAGTGTTTGTCTAAAATGTATCAGCAATTCCATTCCCGAATCATGATGGATGGGGAGCCGAATATAGGTGAGGAATGTGGTAGCAAGGGCGCTAAATATTCCATGAGAAGCAGAAGGTTGCTCAACATACCATTTCTCCACAGGCCATGTTAGGGTGCGTTAAAAAAGCCTTAGTCAATGGTATCATCGATGATACTATTGGATGAACACCACAGGTGGAATGTCATGATATGATTTCCTCGGTATTTTGCTTGCTTCCCTTCGAATTTAGTATATCCGACGGGAGCTTCGTGGACAAGGGAGGCCAGTTATGGCCATGATAAATTCAGTCATTAGTTAACTTCATTAGATCTAGAATATTAAGTGATGCTAATAAGGGTAACTCCGTATTGACTGCCATTGTATACTGTGGAAAAACAGGTATCTGAATGTGATGGTTTAGGGGATTTTCTTGGAGAATATTACCCTTTGGTGTGCCCTGATGGATGTTTTGTTGATTCCCCAAAGGGGTAGCGCTCCTCTGCCCTCTAGGGGATGTAGGAGGGGTTGAGTGTGGTGACCCCGCTGGGGTTTCCACTGGTGTGGTGTTGGGTGACCCTTGGGGGTTTCCATTCACAGATGCCCCGAAAAATTATGAACCAATAATGGTGGCAACATGTCATCCTTGATGCCTAAATGGTGGGAGACCTGGCACTCCTCCCTCTAACGGGGGGAGGTCCATGAAATGCCTAGATTGATGGGATCCCGTTGGGTCCGTTATGGTGTTTACTAGCTTAATCTTGGTGATATTTTTGGTTTTTTGGAGGAAGGAATATTTTTATCAAAGAAAGTACAATCATATGCATAAAACAAAGCGAAAAAATAAGAGGTAATTTTTCCTTTAATTTAAAACTATGTGAACAATCAAGAAAAAATCTAACTTTATTTTCTTTGTGTATGATACTCAAAAGCCTATATAGACCTACTTATCCTTAAATTTTTTTGAAGCCTCAAAATTCCGTTGCAACAACATGGGGGAAAACCACCTGTTCTGGACCTTAGAGCAATTCCTTTTATGTATGGTGTAGTGGCTCAAACTGGGGATAAATGGACTAGTTTCCCAATAAGGATGATGAGGGTGTGTTTTGCTTATATAACATGCTAAATGCGAAATGATTTAATCTATCATATGCATTTAACTAAACTATCTATGCTACTATATACCTGGGAATGTTCATTCCTTTATGCGATCTAAAAAGATATCTTCCAACTATTAGTAATGAAAATTATTTAAAATTTGAAAGAGATGAAAATTATGTAAAGATAATTCTTTTGACAAAATAGTTTAATCAAAAGGATTGTGAAATGTATATCACATTTATATGTTTGATTATATATGAGATAATAAATGATAAACAAATATCAGTACAGAAGTGCAGTTAACATTTACTTATGATAACAACTCTAATTTATAATGCAGATAAAAGATAAATATCAATTTAAGAAGCAAAACTTAATATAACGTGTAGAAGTACCATATATACGAGGATCTACTCATGCAAACTGACAGTAGTTTTCTGCTCCTCTTCACTTTCAAGAAATTTAAAGAGTACGATAGTGCAACTTTAGTTAAACAGCTTCAAATGTCGAAAGATAATAGATTTAATTCCATTAATTCATCAAACCATTCACAAACTTACAGAAGTGCATTCTTTGCAAAAAATTTTGACAAATTTATGGACCCTTCTATAAATGCATGAGAAGGTTTTAAATACTAAACTAAAATATGTTTAAAATATATTATTACATAAAAAATGGAGGAGGTTTCAAACGATTAAACTTAAACTATATTCTAGGAAATAAAATAACAACATGATTATGTGGGTTGATCCTCTTTGTCCATTTGATCTCGGAGGTGACAAATATCCACCATTGGTTTTAGCTGAGCTGGTTGTGTAATCTCGGATTTGACCTGGCCTTTAAACACTGCATACGAAAGTGTTGGTTGCAATTTCTTTGTAGAATCAGTTAATGACTGAAGAGTTAGGCACTGATGACAAGGTTTGATCAGAAAATTCCAGTAATTTTCTTGATCAAACTTTTTTATCTTTTTAATAATTTCCACCTGCATCTCTGTACTTTCCTTCCACTGTGCTTCTAATGGTTTGAGCTCTAGGAGCATTTCAGTTGTGGATTCTTTAATAAGTTCAGTTTTCAAAATTTGTTCATTAATAGATTCAATAATTTCATTCGTTAGCCTTGATGCGTTTGTTGTTGCCTTTTCTGCTTGTCTCAGCTGCATTTCCCAATGTTTAAATAAAATCTCTTTGTGAAATGTATCTATCTTAGGGAGTTCAGCTTTATTTCGTGTGTTAGACCCTTGCCATCGAATGAACTCATTAATCTTATTTTCAACATTTTCACATTCAAACCTCCTATTAGCCACTTGTTGGATCAGAATTTCGCTTGTATCACAGTAAGAACTAGTGATTGAAACTTTTTGACAAAAGGTTTCTTATTGTTGCTTTAGCTTTGCATTCATTTCCAGTGCTTATTTTATGAATTGCTCTACTTGAGGCTGAATTTTCAATTTTTCCATTGCTGCTTCAAGTTGTGTTTCTTTCTCTGTATTCTGTACCTAGTGTTGCAACTTAAGTATTTCAAAATATTTTTGAAATTGAGACATCTTCATTTCAATTTTCTTACTGGAATTAAAATTTTCTTGTTCTAGCAGTTTTTCCAACTCTTGTACTTTGTCCTCTTTTTTCTTTAGTAGAAGTTGTACCTTTGTGGCTTTGTCAATGGTGGCAGTAGCATATGCTCCTGCAAATAGTGATAACTTAGTCAAATGTTCTGTAGGATCACCCAACAAGTCTTTCCATAGAAAATCTACGGTGTTAGCACCTTGAACCTCAGGCTTAAAAAAGGCAAATCAGGGTAACTTCAAACCACGCTCAGCCTTGTAGCTAGCCCTACAAGGTCAGGAGAGGGCTCTCTCCATGAAAAATGTTCTAATGAAATGTAACTGCAAATTGATTTTAGGCTAGGTATAATGACTTCAAAATGTTTTTATAAATTTTTGGGTTGTATGGATCAGATGGGGCTGGGCAGTTTGAATCTGGGGAATTAAATCAGAGATACAGGGTATTCTATGGGGCAAGGCAGGGAGGGATTTTAACAAATTTGTATTTAAATGATGATGGAATGTATAATACTGGTGAGAAGCTGAAAAGGGAATAGGAGATGGATCCTTTTCAAACAGCAGAAAACATAAAATATTGAATGATTTTCCCAAGGCAGAGCATTATACAATGGATTATACCTATCTATATTGAAAACATTCAACCAGAGATATGAAGGAATGAATGGAAAACATAACAATTAATAGATGAACACAGAGGAAAGAACAGTGCTAAAATCCATGCCATAGGGATCCCACAAATCAGTGTTGCTTTCCTTTATTAATTCCCTACCAAACTGTTACAAATGGAGCGCAGAGCGTCCTCAAAGATTTTCCAACTTATTCCACTATGACGCCCCTTCAAATGACTCATAAATTACATTAAATAGGCAGAATTTGAGGGGAGTAGATCCATAGAAGGAGGGGTTGTTTCAACAGCCCAAAAACTAAAGTCTGAATATAGGAAAAGACCAACAATATGCCCCTGAAAAGAAGGAGAAATACACTCGACTGCCTAGAGAAATTTGCTGTCATACCCAATGAATGAAAAGAAGAAGTCTGACATATCCCTGTTTAATTGTTGCTGAAGAAGCCGAAATGATTATGTGTCTATATTTAGCTCTCGGCCTTTACCTTTTGAAGAAAAACCTATTGCCGAAGAAAAATGCCTTTTGAAACCGATGAAAACCATGTTTGTCGTTTCAATGAGGAAAACTCCCTTTTTGGGTGAAAAAGAGCAAAGGAAAGGATGATGGGCCCAAATCATGATCGCAAATCGCAATCGGAAGGGGGAGGGGTGTATTAGAATGATGTGATTGGAAACTTGCGATGTGATAGTGTATAGGGGGGAAGGGGAAATCGCAATCGCAAATCAGAAATCGCAGCGGAAGAGGAGTGGGCACGTCGTAATGATAACTTGCGATGCGATGGAGTAATACAATAGAGCGGCGGCAATAAGCGAGGGAAAACGATGTCCGATGGTGTAATGGATAAATACCTTTAAAACAAATTGAAATGAGTTTTGTGCTTTACATAGGGAAAACCCCTTTTTTCTTCGGAACAAGGCAGAAAGGTTTTGGTAAGACCGGGGGACAATCGCAATCGGAAATAGGCAGGGAAGGGGAGCGGGTTTATTAAAATGGAGAAATACGATAAAGACTTGCGATGTGATGGATCGCAATTGCAAATCAGCGGTGAAGGGGAGCGAAGGTAAAGTACCTATGGGAACTGTCGATTGAAATGGTGCGACGGCTTTGCGAGCCATCCAATCGAAAGGGCGGATCGACGGTGGAGATGAAATCGGGGGTAGCACATCGGCGGGAGTCAATCGCATCGGAGAAAATCATAGGAGAGGGAACAAAAGTTGGGAGCGCTGCAAATTTGTGATGCAATGGTGTGGTCAGAGCAAGGGGGTTGCGATGAACGATTGGACCTGCGCTGCGATGGATTGTGGGTCGTCAAATCGTTGAGAAGATCGATGGTCTGCATGCAATCGGGGGTGGGTCAGTCACATCGGAAGTTTTCAATCGAAAGTGTTGCGATCTTCCCATGGACTTTTGTGATGCGATGCGATCGGATCGGAGGTATCAGGGTCAATCGCATCGGAAGTTTATAGGATGCGGAAATTTACAAAGGAACAAGGAATTTTTCGGTAAAGGCAAAAAATTATAAAAAAGGTAAAGGTTATAGGGTTTAAAGGGACCAAATGAAAAAGAAGGGCGGGGTTATGCTTTTGGGGGCTTTTATTCACTTAGGCATATCTTCCAATCCAGAAGTCTGTTTAGGGAGTATAATATATCGTTGGAAAGCTCTTTCTGGGCTCTTTCTGATGAACATATTTGCAACCTGTTTTGTAGTGAAAATCCAGTGGAGAACACCCTTTGAAACATAGACTTGACAAGGACAACCACCAATGGAACAATTTTATATCATGACCTAATGGAATGATTGAAAATTTCTTTAGAATGGGACGCCTAAGATGCACATGCAAATGTGTTTTGATCCCTAGTGGAAATATGCAAATATTGACACTAACATACGGATTCATCCATAAGATTTGAAACTGATTCATCTATTCTTCTTCTCTTTCTTCTCTTAACTATAGCCTTATGACTCGGATAGTAGAAGACATCAAGTGAGGGTATCTCTACAATCTTTAAAACAATATATTCTGTAGGGTATGCCGAGATGATCTCTTGATCATGAACTTTAGGTACCTGCTGTAGTGGAATTGTAGTTTCCACTCAATTTTGAGAATGCTCTGGAGTTTGGAAACTTCTTGATTCATCAACATTAGGCTTTGGTGGTGGTGTTTCTAGTGCTTTGGAAAACTTCTCCCATTCTTTCTTCAAATATTTTGATTGAGGCTTCTTTGTCTACTCCGGGTGTATTCTGGAAATGTTGAACTTCTTGAGAAGATGATTCAGCCCCATTAATCTCTCCTTTTATTTGCATCTCAATCCCTTTAATCAATTTATCAATTATTTTCTCTCTACTCTCATTCCTGCTCTCAGATTCATTGCCAGAGTGATATGAGCTTTTAGAATTATGTGGTGATTTCCCTGACTCATGATTTTATTTCCCTTGAGATTCATCTTCAGACATATCCTTAGCCTCATTATCGAGACTAATACTGGGAGTTGTCCTGTTGAAATATTCAATAAATAACAAGTCCAAAGGGAATGTTTCTAGCCTCTTATTTCTATATGTGTGAAAAGCCTCAAAATATGTTTTACTGAGTTGGTTGGATGCATTTTTCAATACATCTATGAAATTCTCTACACCTTGAAAGAAATCATCAAACATGTATTTCTCATTCAAGAAAGGTTTCATTTTAAGCTCAGTGGTGAAATTATTAACCACATTATTATGATCAAATGGCCTCTTTGGAATTAGAGCCAAATTTAATTAAGTGACATTTTAAATCTCTTTGAATGCATGACCAATGTCAAAAAGGGTAATTGTGCCGCACTATAAAGGGTAAGTAGCCCAAATGGCCTTCTTGGCATCTTTAAGTTGTTTGGACACGCCACTTACTAGAAGTTGGTAGGCAATCTCTCTAGCTAGGAACTTATCAGGAACATAATAAGGAAAAACATGGGGAGAAGAATAACTCCCAAAAACTCTGATATATGTGAAATTTTCTTCGAAAAACCATCTTACAACTGGTAAAATGTTTTTGCTATCTTCCTTAGAAATCCTAGGGGATTTTTCATTAAAGATAATTTGATAGATGGGTAACATAAATCCATTGAAAATTTATAGAAATGTAAATGAAAATTGGATTCCCAAAGGGCTATATGGTAAATATGGATTGGAGTGGGGTCTTGAGTTGTCCATTTCCATCCCATGATAGGAATCTTGAACAAAAGAAAATTGCATCCTTAATGTAAGCACTCATGTAGAAGGGAGGTATTTTTCTAGAGGAAACACTTCTTTTACTTCTATAATCCATGATATTTCTGGAAAAATTATTAGACAAAATGCTCGCCCAATTCCTAATAGAGGAATTGACGATTGTGTCAATTAAAGGGACGCATTCTATTGAAAACCTGGTGGTATCTTGTTTAGCAAACAACCTACATAGCATTCCAGCTGCATAACAATAAGGGGAGGGTAACTATGCTATTGGGTACATACCAAGTTTGTCTCACTTTAGCTTGCCTTGATCATCTTTCCATCCCTTTATCACTTTCATGAAGTCTTTATTCTTCTTCGTAAAGCTTTGGACAAAAGCTTTATCATAATTCTTCTGTGGCATGGGTAAGTGGTACATTATCCGTAAATCTTCTGCCGTGAACAAACCAATATTTTGCAGCTTTGAATTCTTGAATGATCTATCTGCTATGTTAAGGTGGTCAATTACCCACTTTACCATATCTGTGTAGGGTAAATCTTTTGCCTCGTTTCTATTCTATGAAGAAACAGAAATGCAAATTCAAAGTAGGACGGGTCTGAGGAAACTGTCGCATCTGCTGTTACTATTTTGACTATTCCCTTCGCTTTTCTTCCTCATAAAGGTGGTACATTTCTTCCCACGAGGAACAGTCACAATCCTTATTGCAGGTTGTGTTTGATAAAAATGGAGGCATGTATGTGTCTTCTACAGCAGAAGTTTGGGAAATTTCCTTTCCTTTCTTTGTAATTCCAGTTATTCTCACTTCGTTAAGCGGTTTCCTGAATTCAAGTAAAAAGAGTAAACTCAAATCTAAGATGAATAGAGAGAAGGATAGAGTTAAAACATTATAATCAAAATCTAGCGCTCTATTATTCAAAACACACTTGAAGTAGATATTAATCATTGGAGCCTTACACCAATTAAATGTCATTAATAACCCATAACTTTTTCTATCAAATATCTTACACACCTTAACGTAATATGTCGAATATATTAATATGAGATGTTATATCTTATAACAGGTTGATTAGATAAGAATCATTTGACGCACTTGAGTAATAAGTGTTAATATCAGACATCGCAACTTTTAACAGTTACCAATAATTATGTTTTTTTGCTGCCGATGAATCTTGCGAAATGCGATCTGCGCAAATCGCACATTGCAACTTTTAATGGTAATAAAAATTTCCATTTGGTTTCTCGTCGTGAAACACAAAATGCACTGAATACTCACGTTGTTATGCTTTATCGGACCTTTAGATCCTTACAATTGTTCTTTTATTGTTTCGTCAGGTCCGACTCATCGCAACTTTTACCGAATTGTTATAAGCTTGTTCTTTTTAAAAGGCGCGATGTGATTTATTTTTAAAGCATTTGAAACGGGGATTTTATATACTATGAAAAGGTTGAAGTGCATATCACAATTCACAGTACTTATATATGTTTTATCTTATTTGGCTTGTAAGTTATGTGATTTGCGATGAGCACTTTTGAAATCAAAGCGAAAAGGGAAAAACCTTTATTCCTAAAGTTTTTTTAGACTTAGGCTAAGATGAAATCATGCTCATAAATTTCTATTTATTTTTTAAAGGGTCCCCATTTATTTTAGTAAATCGGGGGGTGTTGTATAGTACAACAATTGGCGATTCACTTGGGAGAACGAGTTATCTCTTATTATTTTTTTGAAATTTCTTAAAACTTTTCAAAATAAAAATAGTTGCAGGAATGAATTTAAATTAATAATATCTCACTAAGCAATAACATCTCACTTGATCATAATTCATAAGAATTCCTCTTAAAAATGAAAGTATGAATATCTATATTAGTCTTTACTAAGTTCAAAAAGATGAAGCAAGTGGCTCATGCATATTAGCTTTATAAATATATACTCTTTTATCATAGGTAGAGCCTCACAGTCAAGAAATTTAAGCTTTTGGCAGGGTTACCTTTTACCCAACAATGATTCATTGTACCATCCAGTTACTCTTACAATATTTCAAAAATAAGTTCAATACAATATTTCAAAAATAAGTTCAATTTATATACTTTATCTCTTTTGGAACTTGTTTTCTTTTCTGTAGATATTTTATTATGTATTTTTAATCACTTAAAAGCCATTGTCTTGGCTTGGTAACCAAATGTTGACAATGCCATTCACTGGTTGTTATTAAACTGATCATGCTGGCTCTTGATGAGATCCCTTGTCTTTTGATATAATATCGAGTCATTACCCTGTTTTGGTAGGCAATTTGGTAATGTCAGTTCAACTATTTCCCTATGAACATGGTAAACAAGCTCTTGATGAGACTTATTATCTTCTAAGCTTTTTAGCATAAATTTTTGAATTGCTTTCTAAAAATTGAAAAGTTTGTTGGATGGGGTGAATCATTGGTCCTTTTGAGGATTTTGGATAATAATTTTTAGAGTTTAAGATTTCTTAATTGTAAAAGATTCTTTACTATGTTAATTATTATTTTCTTGACTGATAACAGAATAACCATACTTTATAAAGATGAAAGTTCATTAAAGAATAAATAACTTCAGTGAAATTTCATTTTTCAGATAAATAAAATATATTTGATATTCGAATCTTTCGAGTGTTTCCTTAACAATTATTATTTCTAGAAGCGATAAATTAAAAAATATTTATGAGATGTTTACTTGAAAAGCCAAAAATCAATACTATTCAACTTTTATTTTCCTAAGAAAAGAAAAGACAGTAATATACAGGGAATAGAAGGGGTTACCTCCTATGAAAAATATTTCTTTAAAATCTACCCATTAAAAGGCAAAGATTCTCTCTTTTGTGATAGATCTTGCAATAAAAATGTTGATGGGCCTATTTCCTCAATGTTTTGAAATGGACCTAGCCACAGCCTTTGGAATTTGGTGTGTTTACCTTTTTCCTCGTGTGCTTTTTCAGGATCAATATAAATACCTTTTTTTGGAAACAATGAATCCTAAAAATTTTCCTTCATCTAGAGAAAAATATGACTTCTTTGGGTTTAATGAAATTCCATACTTTTTACATCACTCAAAGACTTGTTTTACGTCATTCACATGATTGGTTGATTTTCTAGAAAAGAATGTAATGTCATCTAGATAAATAACCATTGATTTGTTAATGAGTCCTTTAAAAATTGCGTCCATGGCTCTTTGAACAGTAGCGCCTGCATTGATTAACCCTAATGGCATCTTTTGATAAGCATAAGTTCCCTACTTAGTCCTGAATGTAGTCTTTAATCCGTCATCTAGATGTACCAGGATTTGGTTATATCCTAAAAATCCATCTAGAAAAGACATAAGTTCAAAACCAGCTACAGTTTGCAGTACTTGTTCCATGGTTGGTAATGGAAAATTGTCTTTCTGACATGCTTTATTCAAATTTCTAAAATCAATACAAATCCTAATGTCACCATTTTTCTTCCTGACAGAAACCAAATTTGAAACCCAATTTGAACGTCTAACTGGAAAGATGATCTTAGCTTTGAGGAGTTTATTCAGCTCTATTTTAATTTGATTTTCAAGATTAGGGTGAATTTTCCTCAACTTTTGTTGTATCGGTTTGTAATCTGAAATCATAGGAATAGTGTGATGAATGAAAAATGTGTCATATATTTTAAGATCAATTTAATCCCAAGCAAAAACACGTTTGTAAGTCTTTAATAATTTGAGAAATGATAATCTTTCATCAGCAGACAGACCAAGACCTAAATTGGCATTTTGTGGTTTATCATCAGTTCCAAGATTTACTAACTCAAATCTTAAAGTTTAAATTTGAGTTTTAGAATTAGTAACTCTTTTAAACCTATCTTTTAAATCATAAAGGTCTTCTAATTTGACAACTGACTTAGGAATTGGATTTTCATCATGTTCTTCCTTTATCTGAGTATCATGTCCATTTTCATCTAGAATTTGATCATCATAAGATCCTTCATATGTAAGGAAATCTATGATATCAGAATCATGATTCAAGACTCTCCAAATAGTAATATTATCATGAATAGATGGTCTAAAAATCAATTCAATAGAAAACCTATCGGGACTAAATTTTTGAGATGGAATTAATTTTGATGCTACATTAGCCAATAAATCTGCACTAGCATTTTGTATTCTGGGTACAGAGGATATATGGAAAGCTAAGAAATGAGAAGTCAATTCCTGTACTAATGATTGATAATGTTTAAGATGTCCAGAATGACAATGGATAGTATTTCTTACTTGTTTGACAATGATTTCTGAATCTCCTAGTACTTTCAGATATTTAATGTCAAGGTCAATTTCTTTGTACAAACCTTGAATTAATGCTTCATATTTTGTTATATTGTTTGTGCAATCGAATTCAAGTCTGAACGTTAGCATGTTTTTTCTCCTTCTGGAAATATTAAAATACAGCCAGCTCCTGCACCATCTTCTGATTTAGATCCATCAAAATAAAGAATCCAAAATGAATAATTCATTACTGGTTTATTTGCAAAAAATTTACACTTAGAAGTATATGTCTCGGAAAAATTTTCAATTTGAGAGATAACTGCAATATCGAAAAAAGGTGATGTTTAGGCATTAAAATTTCCAAGAAATTATTCTGCCGAGTAATTTCCAATAATATTATTACTAAATGCTACTAGTTCATTGATTCCTTCAAGATCAGTAACCATATGCTTCATGAATTTCTCACGGTCTACCCAAATTTGGTTTGGCTTTCCATTGTTGGGTAGCCACATATGTGACCAGTCTGTTGCGAATTATCCATGAATTTTCTCAGACCAGTCCCTACTCAATAATAAACCATAAAATTGAGGAATATCAGCCACCAATATATCAATTATCTGGGAAACCTTAGGGTTTGATGACAATCTGATAGAAACATAATTTATTTCTCCTACAACCTCTACTTTTGTTCTATCAAGTTGTACCATATGAACAGGAGAACTTTGAGGAGTTATGTTCAACTTAGCACATACTGATTTTGGCATGATATTAGAGGAATCCCCTGAATCTATTAAACAATTGTGGACGTTCTTATTATAGATTTCATGGGTTAAAACAAATGGAGGAGTATGAGAGATGGATCGATCACCTATCATAATCAGACCTGTAGCATTTATTTTATTTGAAAGAGAAGGAGGTTTACCCATTTGATTAGTAGCTTGAACTAATACCGGAGTAGGTAAGGCTGAAGCAGGAACTACATTCAAATCTCTAAGTAAAATCTTATGCTGTTGTTTTAGCTTAGTAAGTTCATGGATTGAAATGTTGTCCCTGGTCTTTTTCATATCTTCAACTACATTATATTCAATGATGTAAGAGACTACCATTGTCTTTGATGTACGTGGAACATCTGAAGGAGCAGGGTTAGTTTGTGTAGCCTTAGATGTAGACCTTTTTTCTTACTATTTTGTCATTAGCAGGCAATGAGTTCTTATGTTTTTTATTTGGCTGTGTTGCTTCAGTGGTATTCTTTCTCCTTGTACTTATAGGTAAAGCTTCTTGTTGTTCAACATTTGGTTGGATAAAATCCCACATTCCATTTAGTTCAACTTCTTCTTCGACTTCAGTTTCTTCTTCTTCTTTTTTCTCTTCATCTGTATCTTGATCAGACTCAGCATTAGATATGATGTTGGGCAGCTGAGAATTAGAAGACTGATTTTTCTTGAAGGGCCTGAAAGTCTTCTTTGAATTGGAACTTTCAAAAACTTGATTTTTGATATCTTCCATTTCATTTTTCATAGTCTTTAAAACTTTATGAATACCTTCTACATCAAAAGGGTCTTTTGGTGGTTTATTCTTTGAATCATATTTGAAGGATACTTTCTTATATTTCTTATCTTCTTGTGAATTTTTGTTTTCAAGAGCGATTGTGCGTTTCTTTACAGATAAAGATTCCTTCATATTTTCTGCCAATGTAGGCAACTTCGCTATATCAACCAAAATGACTATATTAGATGGGAGAGAAGAAATATACCACTCAATTTGAAATTTTACACCAGGGACTGATGTAGCAGGGATTTTATTGAGTAATTTATTAAATCTGGAATTGAAGTCTTTTATTTTCTCTCATGTTTTAGCCTTTAGATTTGATAGATTGTTGATAAGGGATGCAGTGGTTCTATAATCTCAAAACTTAGCTAAAAATTGTTCTTCGAACATATTCCAGCAATTTATAAAGCGGGCAGGTAATGAGAAATACCAGGATCCTACAATCCTGTGAGAGTATATGGAAATAGTATTATTACACAATATTCTTCAGTCGCCTATTTTAAATTTATAGCTAACATATAATTATGGATGTGTTCTTCAGCTAGAATATAAACATTAGGATTAAATTTAGGTAACCATATTTCAGGGTATTTTGGAAAAGGATGAAGAGGAGTAGGCATTTGTATAGCACCTGGATTGTTCCACGGTTGTACATTTTGTGGAGGTACTTGGCCTGCCATTGGACCTTGGGTGGAGGTGATGGATTGGGTTTGAGTTGAAGAAGAGGCAGGCTGAGTGCTATAACTAGTTGAAGAAGTAGTAGTTTGTGTACTGGAACTAGTTAAAGTAACACTGATTGTTGGAATGGAAGTTGTGGAAGTGAGTGGAGGTAATGGAGGTGAATGGAGTGGATTATTGGATAACACCTCATTGGTGATTGACTCTGATCCATTCTTCTTTTATTTCCTTCAATAAGTATCAATAGTAAATTCAAAAGAAGGGATTCTTGTCTTCTGAGTTTCCAATCGAGTTAATATTCGCCTAGGTTGTAAAGAAGATGAAACACTAATCTCAGATGTTTAAAAAGTTTCAGGATTTTCAGTAGAAATGGATACTCTCTCTAACTTTTCTATCAAATAGTGAACTTCTGGGGGATTTTTGCGAAAATCTGGAGATAATATTGGTTGAGTTTCACTAGGAGACTTAGAAGAGGGATGTTCAACTTCATATTTTAAATATTTAGATCTAGCTAATGTTCTAGAATTTGAAGGGCATAAAGAGGGAGAGAGACTCTTATATTATCTTTTAGATTGACTATACATTCTTTCCATTCACAATTGGCCCTCCTTCTAGCGCCAAAAGGTTGAAGCCTCATAATTCCGTTACAACAACATGGGGGAAAACCACCTAGTCCGGACCTTAGAGAAATTCCTTTTCTGTTTGGTGTAGTGGCTTCGACTGGGGATGAAGGGACCAGTTTCCCAATAATGATGATGAGGGTGTGTTTTGTTTATATAACATGCAAAATGGGAAATGATTTAATCTATCATATGCATTTAACTAAACTATCTATGCTACTATATACCTGGGAGTGTTCATTCCTTTATGCGATCTAAAAATATATCTTCCAACTATTAGTAATGAAACTTATTTAAAAGTTGAAAGAGATGAAAATTATGTAAAGACAATTATTTTGACAAAATATTTTAATCAAAAGGATTGTGAAATGTATATCGCATTTATATGTTTGATTATATAATAGATAAGAAATCATAAAAAAATATCAGTACAGAAGTGCATTTAACATTCACTTATGATAACAACTCTAATATATAATCCAGATAAAAAGATAACTGTCAACTTAATATAACATGTAGAAGTACCATATATACGAGGTTCCACTCATTCAAACCGACAGTATTTTTCTGCTCCTCTTCACTTTCAAGCAATTTAAAGAGTACAATAGTGCAACTTCAGTTAAACAGCTTCAAATGTCAAAAGATAACATATTTCGTTCCATTAATTCATCAAGGCATTCACAAACTTACAGAAGTATGTTTTTGAAAATTTTCTGAAACCTTCTCTAAATGCATTAGAAGGGTTTAAATACTAAACTAAAATATGTTTAAAATAGATTATTACATAAAAAATCGAGGAGGTTTCAAACAACCATCCTCGTAAGGATTAAACTTAAACTACAATCTAGGAAATAAAATAACAACATGATTATGTGGGTTGATACTCTTTCATTTGATCTTGGAGGTCACAAATATCCACCATTGGTTTTAGTTGAGATGGTTGTGTAATCCCGGATCTGACCTGGCCTTTAAACATTGCATTCGAAAGTGTTGGCTGAGATTTCTTTGTAGAATTAGTTAATGATTATAGAGTTAGGCACTGATTATAAGGTTTGATCATAAAATTCCAGTAATTTTCTTGATCAAACTTATTTATCTTTTTAATAATTTCCACCTGAATCTCTGTACTTTCCTTCAACTATACTTCTAATGGTTTGAGCTCTGGGAGCATTTTAGCTGTGGATTCTTTAATAAGTTCAACTTTCAAAAGTTGTTCATTAACAAATACAATAATTTCATTCATTAGTTGTTGGGGCCCTTGTTTTGAATTTTGAATGAAGAACAGATTTTTGGGTTGCGGAACGACACATGGCAGCCGCGACCAAGCCGCAACTACGGTGAGTAGCAGAGCTACCGAGGTTGCAGGGGAACAGTAGATAGCTAAAGAAAGCGGATGCATAGGAGTAGACGAAGAGAAGATACAGCAGAAGACAGAGAGCAGAACTCATAGACAACAAGAGAGAAGCTGAAGAAGAACGCAAGAGGAACTAGCAGTTGCGATGGCGGGTGAACAGATAGTTGTCACCCAGCCGAAAGAAGGGACACGGATGTAGAGAGATTGAAGAAGATCGAGCGGATGTTGCAAGAGAGATCGGTTCTGAGCATGATACCTTCATAGTTCCTAGGCTTCTCCTATCTATCTTTTTGTCTTATGAGACGTCTGTAACAGAATTGTAAGCTCTTCTTGTGGAGCGATGTAACTGGGGATCTGGTTGAAAGTTATCAATATATTTTTAGGTTGTTGTCTTACTATATGATTTGCATGCATGCAAGATGTCTGTGATGTCTTAAAATTTTATTTGCTTAGTATCTGCTCAATCTTCTGAATGTTCTTGTGTATATGATGATGTTTATGCAATCAATTCTATATTAATCATGAGTTGCAGATCCTTCCACTACTATCGATATATTCCCCTTCTGCATGTGGTCGCGGCACACCTCGGGGGAGACTCTCTGCTCTCCGGAGTAGGGTGACAATGCCGGCGTGGTTCTAGACTACAGCAGATTCCCTTGTTGGCCACAATCTTTGAACCTAGGTCTTGTCTGCGAGACCTGTTTCTTCGCCAACAAATGGTTCCGTTGCTGGGACCTACACGTTATGAGGGGAACTAGATCATGGTATCAAGGGTCTTTGAAGGAGAAATACAGAGATGGTGGGATAACCATCTGGATCAGTTTATTGCTCAGCAAGCGGAGTTGACGAATCAAAAGGAGAAGGTTCTCAAGGATCTCATCCTTTTCTCGGATTCCGCCAGTGATACCTACGAGATCCTCTAAGGAAAATTCCCTAGCGACCTCTATAATTGGTTGCAAAGGTTGCAGACCAAGGTACCTAGGGATAGCTCGAGGAAGATAAACCACAAGTGGGTGCACGGGGATCTGGTGGCCCTGCACTGGCTGGATACTGAATTAACTCGCACAGTGGATTTCTGGGTAGAGATCACTTTGGAAGGATATATTGTGGAGTTTTCCGCAGAGTGCTACCAATCCTTCTCGAAGGCTGAGGCTATCTTCCGCTCCGGGTTAAGAGGGAAGCTTCTCAAGGAGATTCCGCTGTGGATTAAGGCCCTGATGGTGGACGAAGGGCTGGTGGAATTCCAAAAGTCGAGCATGGAAGCATAAACCTCCAGTGCTGGGGGAAGGGCAGAGGGGACAGATGTCGCGTGAAGTGTGAAGCAGGGGAGTGGGGGAATGGATGTTGAGGCCGCGAGGAGGTTGAGGGAGCGACGTGCACATAGGAGGGCACAGATCGCCGACAGGTGGTGAGAAAGGGTGATGCGGGAGTTGAAACAATGGGGAAACAATAGGAAGAACCAAGAGGAGGCGCCTCAGAGGATAGGAATTATGGACACCCAGGTGGGTACCCTGGAGAGGGAAGGGACCACTATGGGAGTGCGGCGAGTGCATGGGAGCCCAGCTAGAAGAGGAAGGGAGACGACGACTGATGATGCAGTGGTTGTTTCTAGAGAGGACAGCATTCATCTCTCCAAGCAGCCCTACTTCCCAAAATTTGCACGGCAAGGACCCCTACCTTCCCCTGGTACTCTATCAACCTTTAAGTAATATTTTCGTTAAGTTGCAAGTATTGAGTCGATTGCACAGTAGTTCATTGTCGACAGCAACACACGTTATTAGCAGCGTCACTAGTAGTATTGCATTTCCCAGTGGTATAGTCACGCAACCAGGACCCAGAGGGTTTATCTTGGTCACCCCTTCGCAAGTAAATATGGCTGGGTCATTCACCCGGTATCCAAAATTTTATGGCTGCGGTAACAATGATGTAGAGCAACACTGGTATCGCTGCAAAGCCATATGGAGGGCCAGGAAGACTCCAGACACATGGAAGCTAATAGAGTTCCAAACCACGCTCAGAGAAAGGGCTCTGAGATGGTTCATCAAGTGGTCCAAGGCCCATCCTAATCCAGCAATTGCGGACGTCAAGCGGGATTTTGTCCGAGAATTTAAGCTTCCCCAAACAGACCAGCAGGGTTTGTCCGAGGTCTGGGAGATTAAGAAGAAAGAAGGAGAGACTGCATGGGAGCTGATGCGTCAGTTCAAAGACGCGATCAGGAAAATTAGCTACCCGATCGACCCAAACCATCAGAGGGACTGGTTCATCAAGGCTCTGCTTCCCTTGACACGAACCCCCCTCACCCAGCAGAAGATCGACAATTTGCAGGATTCTCTGGAGCAGGCCATGAAGATAGAGGCAATCGCGGGCTACCCTCAAGAATATTGGGGAGGGCCAGCCCCGTAGGATCCCTCCTTACTGGGATTACAACATCAGATTGCTAGTCTAACTGAGAAACTTAAGGAGATGCAGCCTATAAGACCAGCCAGGTCGAACGTTTTGTGCACGCATTGTCTGGTCGAAGGGCACGTGGCAACTGAGTGTCCCCGGTTGCGTAGCTCGGGTGTGGGGCCCTCGGTCACGGAAATACAGGGGGTTCCACCTAGTGGGGTTGGCGCGGCGATGAATCCGCAGGGGGTATACCAGCCGCAACAGCCTTACGCGGGGTTCCCACCTCAACAAAACCAAACCGCCACGGAATATTTCGAAACTTGTCGAACGATAGGGCATCAACCTTGGATGTGCCCAATATTTCATAAGTACTCCAATGTCCCAAACAACGTATACTGTGAGTTTTTTTCTTCCACGACTCACAACACCGAGTAGTGTAGAGCCCTCGACGCACTAGCGGACCGATTGGACCGACCCTCCTATAGGGTGAACGAGGCTTCCAGGGGTAGAGCAGGCGAAATGTGTGGAGGCTGCACAGGGGGACGGGGTCCGCTAAAATGCTACAACTGTGACCAGGAGGGTCATTTGGCCCAAGAATTCCCCCTTCCCAGACGCCCATGGTGTTCCCAGTGTCGCGTGAACACCCATGCAACAGAGGACTACCCTGAACTTATCAATAAGTGGGAGGAATGAGCATGGTAGAGGGGCACGAATCTGGTAAACTTCGAACCTCGTGGAACCGCGACTCCGCATATGCAAAACGTAGCTATTATGATGTGAGGCGGAAAGCAGACGGGGGAGGACGCTCGTGGAAAGGAGCCGGCACGAGGGATCCGGCCCGCCTCCCCGAAACAAGTGATCAGGCCGGACGCACAGAAGAAGTACTTCCAGGAGGCAGTGGAGATATTTGCTCAGGTGGGGGGAGCAAAAGGCCTCGAGGTACCCCTGATGACTGATTCTAGAGAACAGGACGCCACGGGGACCCTAATTGAGGAATGGCTCCAGTTATTCCTTAAGATTGTTGACAATGCTTCAATACGGGAACAGCTCAAGCGTACCTTGGAGGATGTACTGCAGGGGAATACAGGGCTGAGGGAACCTTTGAACACAACACCCCAGTACGTACAGCGGGTCAAGTGGAACAAGCGAAGAACGGGAAAATAGTTTCGGCTTAACACGCAAGTTGTGGGATTTCAAATCAGCGATACCATGCTTGACTTAGGATATGATGTTAACATCCTACCACGGAAGACGTGGGAGGCTCTTGGGTGGCCACGGCTGACCTACTCACCAATCCAGCTTAGAATGGCAAACCAGTATGGCATTGTGCCAATCGGCCGACTCGAGGGTGTCGAGGTCGAAATTGTGGGGGTGAAGACTTACATGGACTTTGAGGTCATCGACATTATGGGAGACAAGGATCCTTACCCTACACTGCTAGGAATCGCTGGGCTTTTGAGAATTATGCCATCATCGACCTCAAAAAGGAGCTGATGATTTTTTAAGATGTAGAAGTCTGAGTCACTCAGCCTCTCGACCCATATCAAGGCCCGAGATATACAGAAACTGTGGATAACCAGGAGGATGCTTAGATGTTGGACAACCTTTATCAGATGACAGCAGGGAAACGGGAGGACTATATTAACCCGACCGCAACCAATGTCGTCAGCTGGCGCAGTTTCTAGAGCTCAGAGCTGGGATCGGAACTAGCCTGGGAAGACTGGCAACAAGGTGGGTATGAGACCAGCACGCGGAGATGTGCCAACATTGCCCGAGTCCGTTGGATTGGCGCTGAGATCAGGGAGTACCCCACCCTGTCAAACATGCAAGCCGTCAATACCTTTATTTCAAAGGTAGAAGACACGGTACCAGAAGGACGCAAGCTACCACTTTTGGACGTAGCACTACAGCCCACATCAGCCAGGTGGTGGAAAAATCACTACAACACCCTGTCGCGGTGGAGTTGTGTGGCGGAGGCTTTGAGGGCACGGTTCAAAGAAGACGAAGGCCCTCAAAGCAGGCACAAGTACCAAGGGACTTCCGATCCGAGGGACCACCTGAAAACCTGTGAGGCGCAGTGGAAAAGTATAGGATATCCAGAAGATTTGTGGGTACATCAGTTCGTCCACTCCTTAGATACCATTCCCCATGCATGGTACTTAGAAGAAGAGTGAAAAAGAGGGACCAGCTCTTGGCAGGAAGTCGCGCACAAATTTGTTCGGTGCTTTTCGTTCGAAGGGGAGACAGAGCTGGTGTCCCAGGCACTACAGGCCATCAAGGGGGTACTGTTTCTCGGTGATCCGGGGACCGACGGGAGAACATTAGCACCAAATTCGGAGGGCAGGCGTGAGCTGGCTTGCCAGTGGGTCGACGGAAAGCCAGAAGATGACAGTCTGGAGGACCTGAGGCACCTATATTTCGAAGAGAAGCAAGGAGAGCGGAGCATCAAAGAAGATCCGACCACTGAAGATGTCCATCTACTCCCGCTGAAGACAAAGAAGCTAAACATCGGCATGAAGGAAAAGCCCAAACTGGCTACAGTTGGGGACTACTAGGACGAGGAGACGACCAAGGAAATTTTTAGCCTCCTCCAGGAATACGAAGACCTATTCCCTTCATCAGTTGCAGACTTAAAAGGCATCAAAGGTGACCTCAGAGAAATGCGTATTGTGCTGAAACCAGACGCCAGGCCCGTGAAGCATCGACCCTATCAGTTGAACCCTCGGATCAAAGAAAAGGTCAAGTTGGAGATTGATAAAATGCTGATAGCAGGTCTAATGTTTCCGGTGGAAGAAGCAGAGTGGGTGAGTCCTATCGTCATTCAGAATAATAAGGACAAGTCAAAAATCTCTGTCTGTGTCGACTACCAGAGTCTGAACAATGCTTGCATCCATGACCCATTTCCCACTCCATTCAGCGACGAAGTATTGTACCATGTTCTGGGGAATGAGGCCTACTCCTTACGGAATTAGGTGCGCATTACGGAAGAGGAAAAAATGAAGATGACGTTCACCACTGAGTGGGGTTCGTTTGCGTACCACGTGATGCCATTCGGGTTGAAGAACGCCCCTGCTGTGTTTTCCTGGATCGTCATCGCTGCTTTCCGGGAGTACATTCATAAGTTTCTGGAAGTCTACATGGATGATTGGACTGTCTATAGTTTGCTGAAAAACCACGCCACCCTGTTATGAATCATGTTTGATCGGTGTCGAAAATTGCAGATTTCCTTGAACCTAAAGAAATGCATCTTTGCAGTCCCTTTCGGAACGTTATTAGGACATGTGATGTGCAAGCATGGGGTCTGCGTCGACCCCGCCAAGGTAGCCGTGATCGTCCACATGGAAGCCCCCAAAATGGTGAAGCAGTTGTGAGCACTGCTCGGGCACACTGGTTATTACAGACGATTCATCAGAAATTACGCGAAGATCACCGCTCCTCTGGAAAAGTTATTGCAGAAGTCAGAAGTGTTCCAGTGGATGGAGGTGTGTAGGATGGCCCTTGACACCTTAAAGGAGAAGCTAGCCTAAGCACCTATTCTATTTCACCCAGACTGGGATAAGCAGTTCCACGTGCATATTGACGCTTCCAGTATCGCAATTGGGGTTATCTTGGCGCAACCAGGGGAGACGACAGTTGACCACCCAGTTTACTTCGCCAGTCGCAAACTGTCTAATGCAGAGCGGAATTACACCACTACCGAGAGGGAGGCCCTTGCGATGGTGTATTTGCTCCAAAAGTTTCGCCACTATATTCTAGAAGGTAAATTCAATTTCTTTACGGATCAGTCCACGTTAAAGTACCTGATCAATAAGCCCGTTTTGGAAGGACGGATCTATCGATGGTTTCTACTCTTCCAAGAATTCATATTCGAAGTGATCGTCAAGTCCGGGAGGTTGAACGTCGAGCCCGATCACTTATCCCGGCAGGAAACGGGGGAGAACGACGGCTCTCTCGATGATCAACTGCCAGATGCTGATCTTTTTTGGGTCGAAGCCATACCAGATTATCTAGATGACATTGCAACAAATTTGACAACGGGGTAGTGCCCTCAGCACTATACCCCTCTCCAGAAACGGCACTTGGTCGTTCGCGCTGCTGAATACCAACTGATTGCGGGGCAGTTGTACAAATTAGGCCTCGATGAGGTTCTACGTAGATGCCTACTAGACCACGAACGCGAAGCCGTGATGTGGGAGTGCCACAGCAGCGTTGCGGGCGGGCATGTGGGGGTGAAACCCACTGCCAGGAAGGTGCTCCAAGCTGGACATTTTTTAAGAGATACGATGTCTGTCAGCGAACAGGGAGACCCTCTCACAGAGATGAGCTCCCGCTACACCCGGTGCATGTGTTGCGACCATTTGAGAAGTGGGTTGTCGACTTTATAGGTCCCATAGCCCCGGTAGCCAAGCATTCCAAGGCCAGGTACATCATTACCGCCACCAACTACCTGACTCGGTGGGCTGAGGCCATAGCGGTATGAGACTGTACGGCCGATACAGCGGCTCGGTTCATCTTTGAACACATCATCAGCAGGTTTGGCTGCCTATGGAGCTTAACCAGTGATCAAGGTACGCACTTCATTAATGAGACAGTCAAATCACTACTGGACACTTTCATGATTCAACATCACAAAAGTAGCCCGTACCACCCACAGGCCAATGGTACTGTTGAAGCGTTCAACAAAATCCTCGAAAAGGGTTTGAAGAAGATCTGCAATGCCCAGCAAGATGACTGGGATGAGCGGTTACCAGCTGCACTATGGGCCTACCGAACTACGGTGAAGCGCTTGACCAATCAAACACCGTTCCAGCTGGTGTATGGCCGGGAAGCTGTGATTCCCGCCAAGTTCAACATACCGAGTCTTTTAATTGCCACATCCCTCAAGTTCTCAGAAGGGGAATTGCTACAGGAGCGCCTCCATGAATTACAAGAACTAGACGAGGCCCGGTTTCTAGCCGAGTTCCACCAGAAGGTTCAGAAGGACAGGCAGAAGGTGTGGCATGACCGCCACATCAAGAAAAAAAATGTTCTAGGTTGGAGGAAATATTCTCCTATATGACAACAGGTTTCAGAAGTTTCCGGGAAAACTGCAGATGCACTGGTTGGGACCTTACTTCGTCGTCGAGATTAGGGATTCCGAAGCCATTCGGTTGGCTCAGTTGGACGGTATTGTTTTACCTGGGTGGGTGAATGGCGCACGCCTGAAGCCCTACCATGACTAATTTTCTTTCACCTTTCATCAATAACTCTCGCAACCGAGAACAGCCGTAGAGTAGCGTAAATGAATAACTCTCCCGCAACCGGGATGAGAATAGATAGTGTTCATTGTCCATGCATAGGTCGTCAATAACCGCTCTGTTGCAGGAACCGCACCTCAACCGATTATGGTCAGGGAGGGGCGTGTCCAGCGTGTCATCCCCGTAGGATCAGTAAACGTGTCAGTGTCAGTCCATATCATTTCAGTTAGTACTTGTGTCAGTCCGTAGGATCGCCTATATTTGCAGCTTAAATTGCCATAATTAGAAGTAACCCTGCAATAATCATTTTTCCATAATTTGAAGTAACCTCAGTCGTCGCGTCCGCCCATTTCCCCATGCCACCGTCAGCAGATTTCAGAGTACACCTCAGCAGGCGATTGATCGCATGATTATCGCCGTGGAGAATTCCAGCGGGAATTAACTCGTTATGGGGTCTCATCAACCTCACTCATGCCAGTTAATTACATAACTTGCATGGAAAAAAGCACGAGAATGCTGGAGCAATTAGAATTAGAAATTGGAGCAGAACCAGAGCAGCAGAAGTATCCGGAAGCACAGAGTCGAGAGAAGACGTCAAGACCAATTCTGCAAGTGTATCAACATCGAGGGAATATGCCAAAAGCCAACCCAGCAGTTGTAGAACCGCAGCTCGACAGCAGAATTCATAAAACAGAGTCCCTCATCGGGAAATACAACAATGTTGCCCTCATAGATGCAAACCTCATGGACTCTTTCGAGTTCCCGGCACTTAAATGGTAGGTGTATATGGAACATTATACCACAGAAGCCGGGCGTTCAGCGAACAGGATTTTGCCAGAGTTCCAAGGCCTACAGCAATCCTCCCTTCTGAACTTAAGAAATCTCCCGGTATTCGGGACAACAGGACCATCCATGCAGTGCACCAAGTTCTTACTCAGCCACATCCAGAACGGGTCACTGTGGTTGAATAAGGAAATTCCAATCCATGCCGAGGATATCCACCGGCTCACAAGGCTTTCAGAGAATGGCCCGGATGTATCATCTGCATGTCAGACCACTTCCAAGCGAGAAAAGAAGTCGGGAGATGCAGACCATTATGCAAAATATGGCACTCGTCGGGAAGGAAAGGGAGCGAAGATGGAGCTTATCAACAAGCCCGAAATCAAGTTCGCATGCTACCTCATTGCTAGTAAGACAATGAGGCACTACACAAAGGGGGAATGTACCCTAGATACTATTTCCATTGCAGAGCACAGTGTCCAGGGGGCGAAGTTGAACTGGTGCTCCTTCTTGCTGAAGGAGTTGTTCGATGCATGCGAAGACAACTACAAGAGGGCCACAAGCTTCATTTATGGGTATTTGATAGTTACGTTTGCCATGTGGAAGTGGCACACTCCCCTCGTCAGGCTACCGGTGGAAATACCAAAGGGCCAGCCTCTAGTGATGAAGTTCGTCTCGTGGAAGGTGTCGGGTGATCCCAGCACCAAAGAGGTCAATGCAGAGGCATTTCGGATTTGGTATGTTTTAATGATAGATGTGGTAGCTGGCCAGCAGAGGGTGCCCAGGAACCTGCTGGATGAGTACAGCGAGCAAGTATGGTTCAGACTCAGCCACAGGCATACCTTCATCCGACCTACTTGCGTGCCGGAGGAGACATTTCACATGCGGCCGCTGAAGTTCCAGCTCGAAGACACAGCCTTCCACAATGAAGTTTGCTCGTGGCTAGGGGTCGTGATGGAAATCCGAAATGGGGTACCCACTTACAATTTTGATCAGATGCTACCGCAGCAACAGCCTGCTGAGAAAGAAGCGGAGGCAGCACAACAGGACTCCACCGTGCAGCTCATCCCCCTCATTCGCCACCTAAACACTCAGGTACGCAGTTTTAATGAAGTGGCCAAGGTTGTCTCAAGCGGTGTCGTTCCTTTTCCTGTTTTCTCTGAGTTCCATCTTTTCTCAATCCACATCGCGTCTCCACACAACTTCCATCACCTCCCCCATCCCTAATGTTTTATTTACTTCTCCAAGTCCGATGACTACCCCGATGGTGGAAAAGAGCAAGTCCACCGACCCCTTAGAAGCTCCTTAGGCCAAGCGGGCCCGAACCATAGAGTCGAGTCCAGTGGTGGACCTCACTGAGGAGGATCCACCCCGGCCACCGAGTACAGGGGTGCCTATACAGGAAGAACCACCCATTGACCCCTCCGAGTTCAGTAACATTTGGCTTTCACCACCACGTACCGTTCCACCTCCGTCCTATCACTCTGTTCCACCTCTACCTACCACTTCATTCGCACCATCCAATTCATCCACCACCATGTCAGACCCAATCATCCAAGATCTGCTTAATGGGGACCACGGGGCCGAGGTTGACTCAAGTACTGCAGCAGTGGTACCACCGGTCGACCCCGCTGGGGAACCCCAAGTCTCTTTTTCTGATATCATTACACAGATGGCACAAATTGTTTTCGACTCAGCTGGGGCTCAGCTTGAGCCTACTGTATTTCCACAGACCATCCACACAGATTAGCAGGAGCGACCGAACCTGAATATGGCTGACTCGGCACATCATCAAACCCCACCACCGTCCCCTCAAGAGCACTCCACCTGATCAGTTTCCAGTGGGAAACCCCTCCAGGAACGGCAGTCGGATCAAAGCACTTCAAGGGTCACCAATTTAGAAACATGGGGTACGGCTCCGCAATACCACTTTATCCAGAGGGCGGCCCATCACGCAAAACGGCTTCATTCCGAACTACAGCAGAGGTGCTAAGAGCAACAGCAACAGATCACCGTGCTTACTGAACAGCGCGAACAACTCACATCCGCACATGGGAAGCTACAGGGTCAGATAAACGAAGTGGCCAGGGTGTTTTCAGGGCTATGGCCAGCCGTCAAGGCTCACTACACTCAGATTCCTGCAGATGTACTAGAGAAAAATGTCGTAGAGCAGGCCCTCCACCTCAAGATCGCATTCAATGGCCTCCACAAGGAAAATGCAGAGCTCTAAGCAGCGTTAGCAGCACGGCCAGCGCTGCTCGATCCAAAGGCAGTTTACACAGCACAAATTGCAAAGAAACAGGGCCAGGTCACCCAGATGCAGGAAACTCTCAACTCTGCAGTGCACGATGCTTATGACCTCCTGAAAAATCTCCAGGAGTGCTCAACGGCCCTTACGGTCAAGACACAGCCCATTTCAGCGCAGTTGCAATAACTTTCGAAGGAAATTCAAGATGCCACGGATCCCTCGTAGTTGGACCAGCTCTACGCTCAGGCGGATGCTATGGAGGTCCAGATCCAGTAAACCGAGGCCAGCTCGGCGATGGCCAAACAAGCAATTCGAGAGCTCCGCCCACCCCTCCAACTCAGCGCCAAGACAATGCAGCAGTTAGCCGCTGAGGCCGAAACCCAAATCGGCACGGTGTTCAGGACTGTACCGGCGCACGTCGAAGAGGCAGTTGTCACCAAGATTGTCGCAGAGACAGATGCATTATTACAAGGGTGGCGACAAGTTGTGTCAACCTTCAATGAACTTAAGGCTTCAGCATTCAGCAAGGTCCCGGAGTTGGGGCCCTTGTTTGGGCAACAGACCGAAGGCGCACAGCAAGAACAGGGCACGGGGTCTGGTGGAGCGATGGAAATAGAGACAGTGATTTGTGATTGACTCGGGACGAGTCAAGAAACTGTGGTCGGGGCCTATTGGGGCCCTTGTTTTGAATTTTGAATGAAGAACAGATTTTTGGGTTGCGGAACGACACATGGTAGCCGCGACCAAGCCGCAACTACAGTAAGTAGCGGAGCTACCGAGGTTGCGGGGGAACAGGAGATAGCTGAAGAAAGTGGATGCATAAGAGTAGAAGAAGAGAAGATACAGCAGAAGACAGAGAGCAGAACTCATAGACAACAAGAGAGAAGCTGAAGAAGAACGCAAGAGGAACTAGCAGTTGCGATGGCGGGTGAATAAATAGTCGTCACCCAGCCGAAAGAAGGGACACGGATGTAGAGAGATTGAAGAAGATCGAGCGGATGCTGCAGGAGAGATCGGTTCCGAGCATGATACCTTCATAGTTCCTAGGCTTCTCCTATCTATCTTTCTATCTTATGAGATGTCTGTAACAGAATTGTAAGCTCTTCCTGTGGAGAAATGTAACTGTGGATCTGGTTGAAAGTTATCAATATACAAGTTTTTGTCTTACTATATGAGTTGCATGCATGCAAGATGTCTGTGATGTCTTAAAATTTTATTTTCTTAGTATCTGTTCAATCTTCTAAATGTCCTTGCGTATATGATGATGTTTATGCAATCAATTCTATATTAATCATGAGTTGCGGATCCTTCCACTACTATCGATCTATTCCCCTTCTGCATGTGGTCACGGCACGCCTCGGGTGAGACTCTCTGCTCTCTAGAGTAGGGTGAAAATGCCGGCGTGGTTCTAGACTACAGCAGATTCCCTTGTTGGCCCCAATCTCTGAACCTGGGTCTTGCCTGCGAGACCTGTTTCTTCGCCAACATTAGCCTTGATGTCTTTGTTGTTGCCTTTTCTCCTTGTCTCAGTAGTGTTTCCCAATATTTAAATAAAATATTTTTGTGAAATTTATCTATCTTAGGGATGTCATCTTTCTTTCCTACGTCAGACCCTTGCCACTGAATGAACTCATTAATCTTCTTTTCAACTTTTTCACATCCAAGCATTGTATTAGCCACTTGTTGGATCAGAATTTTTCTTGTATCACAGTAAGAACCTGTGATTGAAACTTGTTGATAAAAGGTTTCTTGTTGTTGCTTTAGCTTTGCATTCATTTCCAGTGCTTCTTTTATGAATTGCTCTACTTGAGGCTGAATTTTCAATTTTTCCATTGCTGCTTCAACCTGTGTTTCTTTCTCTGTAATCTACACCTAGTGTTGCAACTTAAGTCTTTCAAAATCTTTTTGAAATTGAGACATCTTCATTTCAATCTGCTTACTAGAATTAGACTTTTCTTGTTCTATCAGTTTCTCCATATCTTGTACTTTGTCCTCTTTTTGCTTTAGTAGAAGTTGTACCTTTGTGGCGTTTTCAATGGTAGCAATAGCATATGCTCCTGTGTTTTGTGATAACTTAGTCAAATGTTCTGTAGGATCACCCAAAGGGTCTTTCCATAGAACATCTAAGGATTCATCCATAAGATTTGAAAATGATTCGTCTATTCTTCTTCTCTTTCTTCTCTTAACTACAGTCTTATGACTCAAACTGTATAAGACATCAAGTGAGGGTATCTCTTCAATCTTTAAAACAATATGTTCTGTAGGGTATGATGGGATGATCTCTTGATCATGAACTTCAGGTACCTGCTATAGTGGAATTGAAGTTTCCACTAAATTCTAAGAATGCTCTGGAGTTTGGAGACTTGTTGATCATCAACATTAGGCTTTGGTGGTGGTGTTTATAGTGCTTTGGAAAACTTCTCCCATTCTTTCTTCAAATCTTTTGGTTGAGGCTTCTCTATCTGCTCGGGTCTATTCTGGATATGTTTAACTTCTTTAGAAGATGATTCAGCTCCATTAATTTCTCCTTATGTTTGCATCTCAATCCCTTTAATCACTTTATCTATTATTTTCTCTGGACTCTCATTCCTGCTCTCAGATTCATTGTCAGAGTGATCTGAGTTTTGAGAATTGTGTGGTGATTGCCCTGACTCATGATTTTATTTCTCTTGAGATTCATCTTCAGACATATCCTTAGCCTCATTATTCATACTAATACTAGGAGTTGGCTTGTTGACATCTTCAATAAATAACAAGTCCAAAGGGACTGTTTCTAGCCCCTTATTTCTCTACGATTGAAAAGCCTCAAAATTTGTTTTACTGAGCTAACTGGATGCATTTTTCAATACATTTGTGAACTTCTATACACCTTGAAAGAAATCATCAAACATATCTTTCTCATTCAAGAAAGGTTTTAGTTTAAGCTAAGTGGTGAAATTCTTAACCACATTATTAGGATCAAATGGCCTCTTTGGCATTAGATCCAAATTTAATGAAGTGACATTTTAAATCTCTTTGAATGCATGACCAATGTCGAAAGGGAAAAGGTGTCACACTGTAAAGGGAAAGTAGGCCAAATGGCCTTCTTGGCATCTTTAAGTTGTTTGGACACGCCACTTACTAGAAGTTGGTAGGCAAACTCCCTGGCTAGGAGCTTATCAGGAACATAATAAGGCAAAACATGGGGAGAAGAATAACTCCCAAAAACTCTAATATAAGTGAAAATTTCTTCGGCAAACCATATAGAAATTGGTAAAATGTCTATGCTTGCTTCCTTAGAAATCCTACAGGATTTTTCATTAAAGATAATTTTATGGATGGGTAACATAACTCCATTGAAAATTTTATAGAAATGTAAATGAAAATCGGATTCCCAAAGGGCTCTATGGTAAATATGGATTGGAGTGGGGTCCTGGGTTTTCCATTTCCATCCCATGATAGGAAATCTTGAACAAAAGCAAATTGCATCCATAATGTAAGCACGCATGTAGAAGGGAGGTATTATTCTAGAGGAAACACTTCTTTTACTCCTATAATTCATGATAGTTCTAGCCAAATTATCAGAAAAAATGCTCGCCCAATTCATAATAGATGAATTGACGATTGTGTCAATTAAAGGGACGCAGTCTATGGAAAACCTAGTGGTATCTTGTTTAGAAAACAACCTACATAGCATTCCAACTGCATAACAATAAGGGGAGGGTAATTGTGCTATCGGGTACATACCAAGTTTGTCTTGCTTTAGCTTGCCTTGATCATCTTTCCATCTGTTTATCACTTTCATGAGGTTTGCATTCTTCTTCATAAATATTTGGACAAAAGATTTATGGTAATTATTTTGTGGCATGGGCAAGTGGTACATTATCTATAAATATTCTGCAGTGAACGAACCAATATTATGTAGCTTTGAATTCTTGAATGATCTATCTGCTATGTTATGGTGGTCAATTACCCACTTTACCATATCTCTGTAGGGTGAAATATTTGGCCTCGTTGCTATTTTGTGAAGAAATTAAATGCAACATCAAAGTAGGACAGGTCTAAGGAAACTGTGGCATTTGTTGTTACTATTTTCACTATTACCCTTGGTTGTTCTTCCTCAAAAAGGTGGTACATTGCTTCCCATGAGGAACTACCACAACCCTTGTTGCAGGTTGTGTTTGAGAACAATGGAGGCATGTTTGCGTCTTCTACAGCAGACGTTTGGGCAATTTCCTTGCCTTTCTTTTTCATTCCAGTTATTCTAACTCCATTAGGTGGTTTCCTGAATTCAAGTGAAAAGAGTGAACCCAAGTCTAAGATGAATAGAGAGAAGGATAGAGTTAAAACATCATAATCAAAATCTGGCGCTCTATTATTCAAAACACGCTTGAAGTAGATATCAATCTTTCAAACATTACACCCATAAAATGTCGTTAATAACCCATAACTTTTTCTATCAAATCTCTTACACACCTTTATGTAATATTTCTAATATATTAATCTGAGACGTTAGATCTTATAAGAGGTTGATTAGATAAGAATCATTTCGCGCACTTGAGTAATAAGTGTTAATACTGCACATCGCAACTTTTAACAGTTACCAATAGTTATGTTTTTTTCCGCCGATGAATCTTGCAAAATATGATCTACACAAATTGCACATCACAACTTTTAATGGTAATAAAACTTTCCATTTGGTTTCTCGTCACGAAACGTGAAATGCACTGAAGACTCATGTTGTTGCGCTTTATCGGACCTTTAGATCCTTATAATTATTCTTTTATTGTTGCAAATTTTACCGAATTGTTATAAGCTTGTTCTTTTTAAAAGGCGCGATGCGATTTATTTTTAAAGAATTTTCAATGGGGATTTTATATAACTCTGAAAATTTTGAAGTGCATATCGCAATTCGCAATACTTATGTAAGTTTTAACTTATTCGACTTGTAAGTTATGTGATTTGTGATGAGCGCTTTTGAAATTAAAGCGAAAAGGGAAAAACCTTTATTCCTAAAGCGTTTTTAGACTTAGGCTAATATGAAATCATGCTCATAAATTTCTATTTATTTTTTAAAGGGTCCCCATTTATTTTAATAAATGGGGGGGGCGGGGGTGTTGTATAGTACAACACACTCTCAATGTAGCTGGGCCTTGCAAAGATATCTCCTTATGGGTATTGAGGCTAACATCCTGAAAAAGCTAGAGACGCCTTCCAGTAGCTAAAGAATCGACCAAGGTAATGGTATGAGGATCAAGTGTTGCTTGCACCATCACCTATAGGGATGGATGCCCTAGTTTTGGTCACTAAAGTATCATCGTCCCACGTGAGCATTTGATACTTGATCTTCTTAGTAATAACCCACCAGTACTGAGCACTAGATGGGTCAGGTAGCCCCAAAAATTAACACACGCACTGGGCCTAAGCTTAACCCCCTCTGAAACAGGGCTCTGGTAACGCTCCCTAAAAAGAAACATCTATGTTTCAAAATGTATTATGACCATGGAGGCTTATTGGATTCCTACCCATGATGGTCCTAACCTGAACTATAATTTATTTTGTGGCCCTTGTGGGGAGAATTTAGTGAGTTCGATTAATGAATATTTTAAGAGACTCTCAATTTTTCTTAGGGTGTGCTTTGGTGAAGTAACTGTAAGAAGAGGATAAGAATCCCAACACATTGGGTGCCTTTTGGTCCAATGCTTACCGACGCTTCATGTTTTCTTTGGAGTGTACAATCACAAGTGTTATGAGATGTGGATATGCATTGATCTTTTTCAATCCTTTAATAATTACCCTATGTGTGATTATTCCTTGAAATTTTTTAAAAATGATGTGTGGATTATGGGCCGCTTACACCTTTCCTAGTTAGACTATGTTTGCACTATAAGGAGATGGAAAATTGTCTTAGGAAAGTGTTCTTGTGCATACCCAGGCTCACCGTGAGGTGCAAGGGTGGCAGAGATTACTTACTTTCTTTCTTTTGACATTTTGGTCCTAGTCCCAATTCCTAATGCAAAATTGAACTAATCTAATGCAAAATTCAAAAAAATTGAATTAGCTAAAGATATGTGGATATATGGGCCACTTACTTTTATGCTAATTATGCTATGTGTTTTGTATCTTTTATCAGCAAATCATTTGTTCAGACAACATATGTGGATTCCATGCCACTTACTTTTTCCTACTTAAACTATGTATGATTTGCAAAAATAAAAAACCAAAATTAAAACTTCTTAGTTTCAAAGCTACATTCTAGAAAGTAAGAGTCCTAATCAGTCATGAAATACAATAACACAATGATGGAAATATTTTTATGGGTTGCCAAGCACTTTACAACTGAAAAAATGGAAAAAACTAAGCAAAAAATGCCTTGCTGCCCTACCGCATGGGTTATCTGTCGGAGCACAAAGCGCACTGTCAGATAGAATGAAGAAAATACAAAAGCTCGATGCAGCAAATAGCCTCATAACACAAATTGATATTTATCCCTTTATTATGTGTTGGTGGTAAAATATACAATGCTAAACACTTGAAGAGGTTCCTTTGAGCTATGGAGCTCAAATACCCAAAACAAGGAGGTCTCTTTCCCTCGAATTCCTGCAAGCGTCTCTTCCCTCTCTCAAAGGATGGTAGATCAAGATCAAGTGGTGAACCTCTCTCTCTTGGACTGAGATTTTGGTTGGCCAACATATGAGTCCTTCCAATCCCTCTACCGCTAGACTATGCAAGCTGGTTTGATATAAAGCAATTTGGCCAGCATAACAATGTGTCTCTAATTCCTATTCCAATGGTTGGCTTATATAGACATTTTTTGAATTCCCTCCTCTTCTCTTGGCCCAAGATGGATAGTGACACAAGAGTGGAGGAGGGATTCCTTTATGGGATGCATTTACTCCTCAAGGTGGCTCAAATCTGGTTGTCCTTGACAGTACTAGTCAGAGAATCATCTTAACCAACTGTGCCAAGTGATCCTGGATGGTGACATTTCGCCATCTTCAAGACCGTGCAGCTATCGAAGGAATAGCCACGCTGTGTGCAAAATTCCTTGGATGCAGGCACGATGTCATTTAATTTTCCTTCTGAACCTTAGGAAAAAACAAATTTTAATTTGCTCTAATGTATTTCTTCTCTTAAAATCTTCATATGTACCTTATGCTTGAAATTTTTAATTTATTTTACCTATACGATTTTCTGGCGTTAACAACATAAACATAGACATACTATAATCACATAATATTAATTCATATCCACATGATACAGACCTCATATATATGTCGGGGTCACTGTTCCCACTTGATCCCTCATAAACCAGGAATATCTTCATGCCATTCACTTGCATAAGCAATCATTCCTCCACAAGAATGATCTTTGATGACCATTTTAGAGAATGACATACATACATACATATATACATATAAACATTAGCATAAAAACAATCATGATCCATGACGACCCTATCAGACACGACATACATACATATATATACATGTGAACGCTAGCACAAAATAATCCTAACGACCATGTCAGTTAACGACATACATACATACATACATATATGCATATATAAACATAAACATAATCTTAGTCACAACAGAATTACCAAATATCTTAAGGTTAAGGTTAAGAGAAATCCCTTTATCCATGAACAACATTCACAACATGGAGAACAACAGTTCCTAACATAGCCAACACATCCAACGCCTCAAATCCATTCTCATGGCTATCCTTCCACCACCCATTTACACCAATGGACCCAACCAATCCAACTGACTGTCATACTCTTGCCTTCAATTTCTCTTACTCATGCACCGATCTTCGTTCGGGTCTTACCTTACCTTTCAGGTTTGATTCAGCTCTTCCCAAACTCCATTAACCTTCCTCTTTCCCAACCAATTCCCAAGACCCTCAAAACAATGAAGACAAGAACAAGAAAAAACAAGAAGAAAACCATGAAAACCAATAGCAATAAGACACCAAAAAAAAAATGGCATGATCATGCACTATATGCAATCAAGACCGAAAATCAAGTGCAACAAATCAAAAAATACCAAAAGCACAAGACTAGCAACAAACACCATGACTCAATTCCCCCATGGGTTCCCAATGCTTCCGAGGGAAAGCTCAACCTGATCCTTCTTCAATATTTCATGGCAGTCTCTTGCCATGAAATTCCCTGTATCATACTACCATAAACACATAACTATAAGTTTATAAACAAATATTAACAATATACAAATTATCTTACCTGATTGTGCCAATCACGCTACCTTGTAAGTGAACACACATGTCAGTTGTATGTTCCAAGATCGAACATATCTATTAATTTGAAATCAACTTTTACCAAGTCTAACAACCATGTCATAATCAACAATCAACTCACATTCAACAGTCATAATACATAATGTTACAATTATCACCTACTTACACTCAAGTACATATTAGTTGTCTTAACACATATGTGTTAGTACAACCATCTTAAAATAATATCATTTCTTCATGCAATCTTATAGACACATACTCATATCATGCAATTAATCAAATGTTCAAACAACAGATAGACGACATACTAGAAACCAAACAATCGAACACCAAATAGGCGACATAATCAAACAATCAAACACCAAGTAGATGACATAAGTAAACTCATACCTTAATGTATCTCATGGGAGACTATCTTGTCTACAAAATCAATCTAGATTAGCACAATATAACTTCACAACATATCAAATCAAACATAAGTAAGGTCATGATTTCCATAACAATAACTAGCGAACATGTTCACATCGTGAACTTATAAACAATTGTCATTCATGCATAAAAATCACATATGCACAGTCAGTCTAGATTAGTACAACACAATATCACAAATAGGTCGAATCATACTTGAATTTCATAACCCTAACCATTTGCATAGGCCAATCCAATTTAGCACGATACATATAACATCAAGATCTTAGTTTCAATGGCCATAACCATCATGCATATGACCACAATGCATATAACAACAAGTTACTATCCTTCATAACTAACTGACACATTTACATATGATCGCACTGATTAACTAGCATCTATCATGCATGTAACCACAATAAAAATAGAATTACAAGCATATAAGTAACCTTAATGCTTATAAAAAACATTAACCACATACCTACATGCCAAACATACAAAATTGTATGACTATTTTCTCTTACCCTGAGGTCTAATGTTGTAACCTCTCTTTGATGATCTGTGTCTCCTAGTCTATCTCAGCCAACATGTCAACATAATAACATAACAAGGGAATCATGATGACAAAAATACATACAGTGGCCTCATGAAAAACAACATTAACCATGACAACGCATGTATAACAACATATAAACACTGACATGCATAACAAATGCATATACAACCGATATAAATTCATGACGAGCACATCCCAACATTTACATCAACAACTTCTACATGACAATACAACTGTAACCATGACCAACACCATGGATACACAACAATCACTTAGACCTCAAACATAAAAGGCGCATATGCAACTGACATGTATGCATGACCAACACACTGCCCATCTAGTCCAAGGGGTGAACCATGTTCTAATACCACTCTGTAACAAGCTCCTCCCATATTTACTCAAGCTAACCAGTCCACTGTGGTAAACATGTGACAAGAGTCTATGATGATGTGATTCAACTCCCCATGGATATTTAATGAAGTGGAATTGACATAATGAAACCAAACTAACCTTCCACACATGCTACAGAACCTTCAACAGCCAACCAACCCTTCCAAGTGATCAACCCCTAAGACCACTTGAAAATTTGTTGATCTGGACCCTCAGTCGCTCCCATTACAATCCATGCATGCAACTAAGACCTTCCAGTTTCCCCCACAACAAGGCATTCCAATGAATGTGGAATTTTCTCAGCAGTCTTGAGCCAGCAACCCCAAATTCTGAGCCACTTTTTCAAGGCTAGGTCTCAAGCCATTGCCGAGAACTTCATGAAACTTCCAGAAATTATAAAAAACAATGCAATAAGCCTACTAATGCAATCATTGGTACAAGTACTTGATCTGACCCCTACTAGCCATGACAATAATTTCGTCAAACATGTCACCAGTATGTAATCTACAGGTCATAACAACATATATGAGCATAAGGGTCTCATATTTATATGAGATTTGTAAAGAAGCATTGATGTGTTATCACAATAGTTGCAATATCATCTATTAGGTCATATATTCATTGTTCATTAATTTTCTAAACAAAACATAATGAGAGCCATACATCAAGTTTGTCATAAAACATCCTCATAACCAACATATAACCAATATAAATAAGAAGAATATAACAGCCATAAAAACCACATATGAACAAGTATATTTACCCATAAAATACAAGAGGAAAGAAGCTCTTATATTTACCAATTTGTTTTGTTCATGTTTATGTACTTAATTTATATGTTGGTGTTGATGTGTATATTGTTAGGTCATGTTAGATATGTTTATTTAATATTTATGCATGTATATGTGTATGTAATATCAATTATTTGACATGAGATGTATATTAATTTGAAGATGTGTGTGGTGATGATGTTATATTACAATGTTTGTGTTTTGTTAGATATGATCACGATGATGATGCCCTATTAGATTATCATATTTGTGTGGTATCTAATGACGTTTATATGCGTTAGAGGTGTATATAATTAGATGATGGTAGTTAATTCAAATGTGTATATTAGATGATGTTTATGTTTGCTATATATATACACACACACACACACACACACACACACACAAGTCAAATAACTGCAATCAAATATCTGATACAATAAACGTAGTAGTGTCAGTCAGGTTTGCAGCAGAAGATGATGGATGGTCAACTACAGCCTCAATGTTTGTCAAACTTTGAGGTGGATGAGGAGGAGGTGGCTGGTCTGCAACAGAATATGGTGGATTTTCAACTACTTCCTCAACATCTATTAAACTCTGAGGTGGTTGGTATGCTCTTCCAGGAGAAACATAAGGCACGTCCTCTAGCTCTGATCATCTACCCTGCATCCCTCATCACTATCAATAGCCTACTAGGTTCGAAAATATTACACATAAGAGACATCAACTCACACAGATATTCCTTGTAGAGATCCACGGACCTAGGATTTGCATTGATGTCTTGAGCCCTCGTAGTGGAGACTCCCTCCTCAACCAAAAATTTGGACAATCTGTCGCAGTAGTCCATCTGATATCTCAAACCAACCCTATGGGCCCAGATGCCCATGCCCCATTGAGGATGTGCCTCACCTTCTTCGGCCTCACCTATCTCCTCATCTCCTCCATCCAGTGGGGGGGGTGAGACATGTCCCCATTGAATGTGAGGATGTCTAAAAAATATATAGCACACAACAATAATTAGACAATTTAATAAAACAAGTTAAAGAACGTGCTAGAATAAATTTTATTCTAATTAATTAAAACAATAAAATGAAACTAGATTAATTTAAATAAAACACTAATATTGCCTCTATCATCTGGAGGCTCAACTAGTGTGAAGAGGATGTTGGGATATTGTATTTAATGTATTCCCACGTATAGAATCAACAAACAAATAAATGCATGGTCACGCTCACTAGCCAGTAGCACCAGTGCCTAGGGGGAAGTCCTGGTCAGATACTCTGGTAGACCCCTCTTGGGCATCACCGGGCCCACATGCGCATCCAGACCTAAAAGATCGGCCTAGGAGGGGCGACGGTAAAATGTAGGCCTCGTCTCTGGAAACCTCTTAAAAAATAAACAAAAAAATATTTGAAGTGAAAGGCAAGCTTTCCCTCCCATGTATCATCGCACGACATTTATCTAAAGCAATACAAAACTTCCTCAAAAAAATGGTAGATCATCTGATAAAATGTGGCGTCTGAATCAAAGAATCGATATAATGCAAAAGAAGGAAACTAATTCATTGCCTGTCACTACTAAAGTGTGTAATTGTGGTGACTAATAATGAGAGGCACCTAACCTCTTGTGCAACAAAAGAAGAAATATGTAGTTGTCCACCACTCACATGAAAATATGTTTGATGGACTGCAAGCTGACTCTTTACTACAACCGAATGGGGGACATCAAGGAACTGAGGAAAATCCTCCCCTCCCGGATAGGCCAGTGATAAAGTATATGTCCTCGTCAGAAGACCTATACCACCCCTTGGGACTGACATGGAAATCATGCACATGGACACTCCATCGGTAGATCAGATGCACCAACAAGACAAAGTGCACCTTCAGGTATGTAGCCTCCTCATAATACTTGAGGAGGCCTACATTCCTTAACATCGCTCAGGTCACTGCAATAATAAGGCGAGGGTATAAATCCCTCTCCCTCTCTCTAACCTCCCATGGTCGTACCATATTGTATTGGTCTGCTATTTTCTCCTACTCCTGTTGTTGCTCCCTATGCTAGCATCTTTGCTACATTGTTGACATATAAAATACATCATCCTAATACATAAAATACAATTTTTTTTATTAACTGAAAATGTATTTACAAATATGGAAACATAAGTTTCAATTAAAAACAAAAATCCCTAATGTACCCAAAAAATAGTAATGCATCGGCTCTAGCGTGTTATCAAACACAACCGCACTGGCATTAGTGTGCACATAGGTATGACACATTGTTGTTGGTTCACATATTAAAAAAATTATCATAGTGTGTCACACTTATGCACCGGTGCGCACGTATAACCTTTTTGCACCTGTATGAAACATTCAGGTTATCAAATGCACCAAGCTATATTTTTTAAATACTATTTTTTCTGGTGTGTTTGCTAAATATAAACCCATCGGGCATAACCTAAAAATGTATGCACCAACGTACAAATTATAGCTTTCCTAGTGTGTTTTTATTTACGTAACGCACCGCAACATTAGCAGCGTGTTATGTTCACCAACCGAAATGCGGTGCACCCTATAAATTTACAGGGTGCGCCACTATCGGTGCGAGCCAAACATATCAAGTGCACTGCACATGAAAAATTATTTATTTTAAAAAAATAATTATTATTATTATTATTTTTAAGCTAATTGGAAATCCTAATCCGCTACAAAATTAAATTAGAGAGAAACATAAACATTACTTGGGAAATTTTTCATCGGGGAGGCATGGTTCACACATAAGGGAGAAAAACAAATTTCACCACCATTTGAAAAAATTGGAATGTCAAGCACTAAGCACGGTATGGAAATATGGTGAGAAAGAGAAGCATTGAAGTCTGGGCGCTTGCATGAAGCAAGAGTGGAACGAGTGCTTCAGCACTCTCCAACACTGTAGATGGAAAAAATGAAATTTATAGCTGAGAGTTCTTTATTTATTTATTTAACCCTCCTCTAGTGCATTATTATAACGGCACCAGTGCGGAAAATATCCAAGAGTACCACTTTTTTTTAATTAAAAAAGCTATAGCAGTGATTTTTTTAAGACGCCCCAGGGCATCCTATTATAGGTACCACACCGATGCTTTGTTGGACTATAGCACCGCTATCTTTTTACAAATTAAAAACCGCCTAGCGGTGATCTTTAGAAGATTCCCTGGGGCGTTTTAATACATTAACAACATCAATGCATTGTTGGAAAATAGCACCACATTTTTTTGAAATTTAAAAACTATAACAGTTCCCCTTATTTATATGTACCGAGGTGTTTTACTACAGGAAGGGCATCGGTGTTTCAGGTGTATATAGCATCGACAAATTTTAAAAGTTAACCTTTTTCCAGTGCTATCGATTATTCAAGCACTTGTGTGTTGTGTTATTTAGAAAACCTTTTTCTTTTCTTTTCTTTTCTTTGTTTTAATTCCATGGTGCACCATGTTCTACACGGCATCGGTGCTTGTATGGATAGTAAATCACAGGTGTGTTTGTATATTGTAGACGGATCATCAAAAAAACATCTGCTAAAACATTTGCCCGCCCACCCCCGCTAGTGACCTCCACTACAAACATATTTTTGGGCTATTTTAATAGGGTATTTCGCAAAAACCTTTGTTAGAAGGTATTTTCCTTGTAGTGTTTGAAGGATGTAATTAGTTGGGAATTGGGACATCCCACCATGTATAATGCTAGGCTAGTACATTGCATATAAAGGAGAAAATTGACATAATTATATCTCAATTCCCTCAATGGAGGACAAGGTGTGAGATGATACATTAGATCTAATATTAGATGTGAATGTCTTGCCAAAGAGACCTTAGAAATCCATGGGTAAGACAATTTTGGTGCCCTTTTGCGTACAAATATGTCTAGGAAACCATTTCACAATTTTTCCAAGTGGTACATTAGAATAGATGGAGCTTTATGTTAATGGCATGAAGACATTTGTTTGACTTTGAAATCATTAAGATACTACATGATAAGGATCCGTAGTATACATTCATGGGGATCAATTCACGCTTTAATAATGATGTTGTCTTGAATTTGACGTTGAGGTAGATTTTATTTGAGAAACAAGGTTGTAGAGTTCACCCATCCTATCCCACACTCAGTGAAAACTTTTTGGAGCCTATAGAAGAATTTCTTATGAAGACACCCTATATCAATTATACAACCTCACCTTAGGGCATTGGATTAGTTCAATCCTAAGGCAGATGGGGAGCTAAACTGGCATAGTGTTTGCTCATCCACCATATATTTGGAAGTTTCAATTAATCAATGGTATAATGGAGATTATTCATATTCCATGAGGTGATGCACATTATTATGGGTATACAAGTGGATTGGTGCATATTTTAAGGACCTATAAAAGTTTGACAACACAACTAACATATAGGATTTTGTGACTCAAGTGAAAAACAAGATGGTGCCTATGCAAAAAATTATAGTGTTCGATATTTCTATGTAGATACCCTTGTATGGTGGAAAAAAATATATAAGAATTTTTTTCACTCATGTAAAGTAATAACATTGGTGTTGCAAACTCATTTTCTACTAAACTGTTGTAGTCGCTACAACAAACCCAAATTTTTTACCATTTCAAAATTTGGAGTTCCCCTTTACTCAACTCATTTTCACACTTTTCCTATGATTTTTAAGGCTTTTAATCCTCCTTTGACCAAAATATGGTTCCATTGCATCCTATCCAGCCTAGCATTGAAGCTTTAAAACTTGTATTTTATGTCATAACCACAATCGCAACTTGCAGTGCTAGTCTTCCTAGCTTCTGGAAGTGTGATTTTCAACTTTCCCTGTGAAGCTCATCCTCTTAAGTAACAAGTCATACTTATAGTTCTTAGTTACTTGTGTATATCATCAAACTTTATGATTTGCGAATAGTATTGCCTCCATTGCATGCGACAAAGCCAAGTCACAATTTCAAATTGTGACTTCTCCACACATGCCTTCGCTTATATATTAAGGTCTCTCCTCCTCTCATTTCATTCTGCCTTCATCGTTGGACGAGTGAGCCTCCTCTATCGATATAATTTGCGACCTAAACTATTTGGTAAGTAACGCACCTCCCTCGCCATCATTACTTGTAGGGTTATCTAATCTATTCATATTCCCTAACCTTACATACTTGTACCTTTAACACACATTCCTTCATATCATCTTTACGTTCCAATCATTAAAAAAAGTCCCGTCTCGACCTCTCTGTTGACTATCTAAACTAAATCCTTGTGCAAATGCTTGAATTTCTTCTCTACTCTCAGTCCTAGCCTTTATATTCCCAAGCCCTCGCCCACCATTCCTTTGCCAATGGTTTCTAACCTGAATTTCCCCTAAATTTCATTTGGATTACCTTCGATTTCTATATTGTATGACCCAGGAGTGTCTTCACTAACATAAAATTCATAATCAAATTAGTTGTATCCATTGATGGGTGAAATCATATTTGTTTGAAGCTGTGTGAACTCGTTTGAGGGGAATTGTACTTGTTTTTGGGTTTAATTCATATGATGTATAGACAAAACCATTGTGGAATCATATCAATCCATTTCATTAGTGATTTCAAGTCACATTCCTCCAATTCAACCCTATGGTTCGCAAGAGAGAAAACCCATTTTTCATGCATGCTAATTGCACAATCCTAACATTGCAATCTAGACCTACAACTAGTGACCAATAGCGAATCCATTTTCTGTAGTAAAAAATCGTGATTCTAAATGACACTCAAAATCACTATGATTAAGAAATGTGACTAGTGACTAGAATGATAAGAGTAATCATAATTTTATATGGAATCTTACCTTTTGGATATTTTATATGCAAAGTGTGATTTTGAAGGGTTAGGTTTGAAGTGGAGTCCTGGAGAAGAATTACCTATGCATATATATTTCAATGGTTTGTGGAACACAGGGTACAAAGGGATGTACGAGAAACTTGCAAAATACTTCATCACTCCTCTCTACAATGTGCTTCAGCACAAAACCTCCATGTGAAAATCCCTCGCCAGCATTTCTTATAGGGTTATCTAATCTATTCATATTCCCTAACCTTGCATACTTGTACCTTTAACACACATTCCTTCATATCATCTCTGCATTCCAATCATAAAAAAATCCCTCCTCGACCTCTTTGTTGACTATCTAAACTAAATCCTTGTGCAAATACTTGAATTTATTCTCTACTCTCAGTCCTAACCTTTATATTCCCAAGCCCTCTCCCACCATTCTTTTGCCAATGGCTTCTAACCTAAATTTACCCTCAATTTCATTTGGATTGCCTTCAATTTCTATATTGTATGACCTAGGAGCCTCTTTACTAACATAAACTGCATAATCAAATTGTTTGTATTCATTGATGGGTGAAATCATATTTGTTTGAAGTTGTGTGAATTCGTTTGAGGAGAATTGTATTTGTTTTTGGGTTTAATTCGTGTGATGTATTGACAAAACCATTGTGGAGTCATATCAATCCATTTCATTAGTGATTTCAAGTCACATTCCTCCAATTCAACCTTATGGTTCACGACAGAGAAGACCCATTTTTTGTGCATGCTAATTGCACAATCCTAACATTGCAATCTAGACCTACGACTAGTGACATATAGGGCATCCATTTTCTGTAATCGAAAATCATGATTCTAAATGACACTCAAAATCACTATGATTAAGAGATGCAACTAGTGACTAGAATAAACTGCTCAAAATAAAAAACCGTCATGACAATCATACTGCATACTAGAGCTTTATAGCACAACTCATTACATTATTTACAATAACAACGATATATATACATATGCACATTTTTCCAATTGGAAAATAAAAGGATATAGTGTCTGCATCCACAACAAGGGTATCCTCAAATTAATACCATGATTCACTTCCTTCCTAGGAAGTCCAGAATCCATTGCCAAAGTCAAAGCTGCATCCAATGTCTAGCTCTAAAATCTTACGCATCTTGTCCTCTCAGTGAACAATTATCGGTTCATTATTCAAGGGCACACTCCCAATGTGCATCTGATTCCATCCGGAAATTCCAGTGACCAAAACAAATTCATCCCCAGCCTTCCCTTCTCTGCTATAGAGTCCCTCAGGAAATTTGCTAATCCCCTTCCATGTAGTTACTCACCTTCCAAGTTCCCCGACATCCCCTAACCCTGGTGATCCATCCCTTGGCAATGCTTTCTCTCATCAGAAGATATAAAAACCAAGGCATATACCTGCCTCAAAACCAGCATATCGATCATAGCATGCTCATGGAAATCAATGGACACTATTGGGTACCAGTGTCCCATAATGACCCTGCTCCTGAAGTGGTTTACCAACATATTGTTGCATGTTTCAAATCCTTTTGTTGTTGCTTCTAGTTCTTGCAATCAATTTCAACCACCCAACTAGGCATTTTCGTGCTTCTTGTACCAAGCACATAACTGCTATTAGATTCAAAATAAATTGAAATAAATTCACATCATACCTCATTGGTAGCTCGAAAATAATGTACACTTTCAATCTCGTTAAGTTCCTGTCACAACAAGTCAAACTAGTTGCTTGATCAAATCATCATGTATAAACATATCACAACCGGTTTGCTGAAAACACAGCCATCATAAATTAAAATTATGAGTCACATGAAATTACCATAAACCATAATCATAAATCACATGTAACCATCATAATTTAGAATCATAGATCACACGCATAATAAAACTGAAATAAAATACCGATACTTATCCTTCATTGATCCTTGCTTCCTCCTTTGTTCTTTTGTACACACACTGGATCGGTTGCCACACCCGACAAGCACCTAGTGCCTTCTCTTCAACCATGTACACATACATCCACACAAGGCGTACAACACCACATAATACATACACCCATGCTGGCATATTACACATACACCTACACCCGGTGTACAATACAACACAATACATACGCCTACACTGACATACAACACATACACCTACACCCGATGTACAATACAACACAACAGATACACCTACATCCAGTGTAAAACACAATAAAATACATATACAGAGTACCACACAAAGAATACACATCTCACAATACAATGACTACACCATGCACATACATAGTACCGCATGCCCTCAACACAACATGTACGACATGCACAATATACCACATGTATAGCAGTATCATATGCACAACATGTACACAATACCATCTGTACACAACACTACCTGCACAAAATCACATGTATACAACACCACCTGCACAACATGTACACAACACCAAATGTACACTGCACCACCTCTACAATGTGTACACAATACCATGTGTACACAACACCACATGCATGGCATGTACATGACACCACATGTAAACAGCGCCGCATGCATGACATGTACATGACACCACCTGCACGCAAAACCACATGTACAACATGTACTCAACACCACATGCACACAACACCATATGTACAACACGCACACAAAACCATATGTACATAACATTACATATACAACACGTACATAGCACCAAATGTACACAACACCACATATCCAACATGCGCACATCACCATATGCACACAACACCGCATATCCAACATGCACACAATATGATATGTACACAACATCGCATATCCAACATGCGCACAATATGATATGTACACAACACCCCATATCCAACATGTACCTAACACCATCTATACCTAGCATTGCATATGCAATATAAACACAACATCATATATACAACAAGCATACGACATCATATGTACACAATACTACATATGTTAGATGTACACATCACCATAGGTACAATCACTGAATGCACAAAATATAAACAACACATCCATAGACCAATACAGACTCCACAAGGAGACCTTGCTTCTAGTGTCTCTCGACCATCCATGTTTATCCTAGCATGTCGTAGATCACACTGCTTTCATTCCACTGATGTACCCCTCAACATTACCTGTCCATGACATAAACATAGGCACAATACAAGCATATAATATCAATTCATATCCACATGATATTGACCTCATAGATATGTCAAGGTTATTCTTCCCACTTGATTCCTCATAAACCAGAAACCTCTTCATACTGTTCACCTGCATAAGAAATCATTCCTCCACAATAATTATCCTTGAAAACTATGTCATACAATGACATAGATACATCGATACATACACATATATAATCATTGGCATAAAAAAATCATGATCCTGTCAGACCACGATATACATACACACATATATACATATAAACATTAGCATTGGACAATCATGATCCATGATCACCCTGTCTGACATGACATACATACATGCATACATATATAAACATCAACATAATCATGATCACAACATAATTACTAGATATCATAAGGTCTAGGTTAAGAGAACTTCATTTATCCATGCACATCATATGCACGATTGATAACAATAGTTCCCAACATAGCCAAGGCATATAACACCTCAAATCCATTCTCTTTACCTTTCATGTTACATTTCTCGCGACTATTATGCCATTGTCAATTTACCTTAATGGACCCAACCAATCCAACCGACTGTCATATTATTACCTTCCACTGCGCTTACTCATGCATTGAGCTTCATTTGTGTCTTTTATTACCTTTTGGGTACCCCAGAACTCTCCCCGAGCTCCATTAACCTTTCTCATTCCCATCCAATTCCCAATACTCTCAAACAAAAGGTGAAAACAATAAATAACAAGAAGAAAACCATGAAAAACCAAAATCAATACAGCATCGCGACAAAGTGGCATGGCCATGCACCAAACGTAGTCAAGACCGCAAATAAAGCGCAACAAACCACAAGAGATAAAAATCACAAGACTAGCAACAAACACCATGAATCAATCCCCATGGGTCCCCAGTGCTTCCAAGGAAAATCTCAACTTGAGCTTTGTCCAAGATTTCATGGAAATCTCTTTTTCCATGCAATCCCCTGCATCATACCACCATAAACACACAAATGTCAGTGTATAATATAAACATACAATATATCAGTTACCTTACCTTGTTATTCCAGGCACATTGCCTTTCACCTGAACACATACATATATCATCTCTCAAGGGACTCCAATCCCTTGACGAATCCAACCATAACTAGAAACCAACTGTTATAATTTTCAAATACATGTTTATAAATATAGAACATGTCCAAATAATGCCAGGAAAGATTAGGGTTAAGAAGACTTCTTGTATGCAAAGCACTCATTCGTTTGGAATTAGGGTTTCCAAACATAGCCAAAGGAATTCTTACCCAATTCCTTTCTTCTACCTTTCCCTTGCTACAATTGAGTCTTACTATGCACTGTCACATCACCCAATTGTTAGTTATATAAACACATCAACGATTACCTTGTCATGTTAATGGTAAGCATGTTGCCCTGCAATTATTCACACATGTCAATCACATGTTCCAACTATCAAGACATCATATCTATTAACTAAAATCAACCTCTACCAAGACTAACAACCATGTCATAATCAATTAATAGTCAAAATCACAATACTAGAACTATCACCTACTTATACTCAAGTACACATAAGGTATATCAACACATAGTGTGTTTGTACAATCGTCTTAGAAAAAGATCATTTCTTCAAGAAACCTTATAGACGCATACTCATCTCATGCAATTAATCAAACATTCAAATGAACTATAAACGTACCATGCTAAATAAATCAACTGGACGACATAATAGACACCAAATACTCAACACTAGATAGATGACGTAATCAAAAAATTAGGCACCAAGTACACGACATAAGAAAACTCATACCTTAATGTATTTTAGGGGAGGTTATCTTGTCAGTACAATCAAACTATATTAGCACAATATAATTTATTAACACATAAACTCAAACATAAATAACGTCATGATGTCCATATCAGTAACTGGCTAACATGTTCACATCATAAGCTCATAAATAATTGTCATTCATGCATAACACTCACATATGCACAGTTAGTTTAGATTAGTACAACACACTATCATAATTAGGTCGACTCATACCTAAATGTCATAACCCTAACCAACTGCATAGGCCAATCCAGATTAGCATGATACATTTAACATCAAGATATTCTTGTTGTAACCCTAACCATCAACTTAACTAATGTATAACAACAACAAGTTAACATACAACATACTCATCAACAACATATAACATAATCATCAGGCTAGCTACAAGTTAACATATAACTTGCTCATCAACAACATATAACATATTCATTGAACTAACTACAAGTTAACATATAACATAGTCATCAACAACATATAACATAATGATCAGTTAATACCATGCCTGACTAACCAACACATGTATGTATGATCACACTAGTCAACTAAAATCTATCATAACATCAATAGAATGAGAGGCATACACATAACCATAATGCATATGACTACACTAACCAACCAAAATTTATCATACATGTAACCATAATAACAATAGAATGAAAAACATATAAATAACCCTAATGCTTACAACTACTAGGAATCACATACCTGCACGCCAAGCATGCAAACTTGTATGACGATTTACACTTACCCCAAAGTCTATTGTTGCAATGTCACTTTAATGATCCGCATCTCCTGCTCTATCTTAATCAACGCATTAACATAATAACATACCAATGAAATCATGATGTCCTAATTGCATACAATGACCTTATGCATAACATCATTCACCATGAAAATGCATGCATAACAAAATATAGACACTGACATGCATAAAAAATGTATATACAATCATACACTCATGACGACACATGCCACAAAAACACCATCAACCTTCACATGACGACATCACTACAACCATGATCAACACCATGCAAACAAAACAAACATACTAAACACATATGCAACCAACATAAATGCATGATCAACACACTACCCATCTAGTCTGAAGGTTGAACCATGCTCTCGTACCAGTATATATCACCCTCTTTGCACATCTACCCAAGCAATCGGCCAACCAGGGTAAACATGTGACGCGAGGCTACTATAATGAGATTCAACCTCCTAGGTGACTTTAAGGAGGTGGAACTGACATAAACACAACATAAAGGCCTTGTACAACAACAATAACACCTAAAGGAGGTAACCCAACCTTTAAAGCCTCTTAACCCAGGGTCACACTGACCTTTTGACCTCTTTGAGCCATAGACACAGGCACAAGCTTGCAATCCAGCGTCCAAGAGGATATAGACACAAGCATAACACTGCATGTGAGCATCCAGGGTCCCAATTGTCCAGTTTTGTGACACCGTCCCCTAGATGTGAGCCACCTTTTCAGGCACATAACCTAACGCAAAACATCATGAAAAGTTCAGAGATGACAAATAACAACAGGACAATGATACATAAGTAATCACATCAACAAGAACTCATCTAGACCCCTCCTAGCCATGACAGGCATTTTGTCAAACATGTCACAAACATGAAAGCTGCAGATATAAACAATATAACTAAGCATAGGGGTCTCATACTTATCTAAAAATCACTATGAAGCATTGCTCCCTTACATCATTAGCTGAAATACAATCTATTTTACCATAGATACATTGTGCATTCATTTACAAGTAAAAACATGGGGAGAGCCATACATCATATCTAATAAAATACATGCTTATAACCAGCATAATAACAACAGAATTACAGTGGATACAACAACAATATAATCCACATAATAACCAATACAATTATACATCAAATACAAAGGGAATGAGCTTCTCATTAATGAATGTAAAAACTAACCGGAGATGGGACTTCCACATTCCACTCGATCTTATATTGGCTGAGCCAAATCACTCTTTAGCCAATCACCCTTGTGCCATATTCCAAGCATGAATGTGGGACTCAAATTGAAAGAACCAACGAGAGAATCCTAAGGCTAAACCACCTCACACTCATCAATAGAAATCAGGCTTTACCGTGATCTACACCTGATCACTAGGCCAACACAAGCATGTATATCACCATATTCTCTCCACTTAAACCGTAATGAATTTTCTTTTCTTCTAGTCTCTTAGGATTTATTGTGACCCACAATCTGGATCAGGGGTCACTAGGCCCTAAATCGAGACATACTCTCTAGGATTTACCATATATCCTAAGCCCGAGATTCCTAGGCCTAAATGGAGAGAAAACCACCTCTCATGCTTTACCGCAATCCAAACTCTAAGCCCTAAACTGAGGCAACACATGAACTGGTTCTGAATCATATCATTCGGAGATCCATCTCACTCAACTTCGAATCCATCCGACAATCTAGCTAAACCAAAACATGAGAACTCCACAACACCATGGCTATATGGAAATGGAAAGGTTGGGCTAAAAACATTGTCACACCTAGAAAAAACCCATGCCAAAACAAACAAGAACCACATGCAATACCATGCATGCTAGATCTAGCAAGGAAAACACACATGCAAATCGATACACGCCAAGAATCTTGTTGTAGATGCTTGATTACTTATCCTCCAACATTCTTCCTTCTTTCTTGCCTTTCTTGCTCCATTTCCAAAATGCTCCAAGAAACTCTAAGTGTCCAAGAGAGAGAGAGAGAGAGAGAGAAACGAGAGAGCTCCAAAACTGAACTGGCAAAAGGTTTGAGCCAAGAAGCTTGCCAACTTATCCTCATAAGCCTTTTTATAGAAGAGGCCTCTATTTTCTTCTTTTTCAATTATTTTCCATTATTTTCCTCCTCACATGCAACCTGAGACTTTTCATCTCCCTTTTCTCCTAATTTTGATTATTTTCATAAATAAATGTGCCAAATATGCCATTTTTCCCTTCCAAAGCCTTTTCATTTGCCAATTTCCTTAGCTATCTTAAACCAAATGAACACCCACTAGGACGTTTTTCCCAACATTTAGATTGGAATAATTGTCCCATCAACCGTGGTTACTAGTTTTACCTTTATTAACTTTTATTACATGGAATTTTCAATATCGTTGTTACAACCATTATGGGATACTGGTACCCAATAATGTATATTGATTTCAATGAGCATGCTATGACTGGTATGATCATTTTAAGGCAGGGATATGCCTTGGTTTTTAGACCTTCTGATGCGATGAAACCTTTCCAAGGGAGGCGTCACCCACGGGACTGTGTAGCAAAGAAGGGGATGCCCGTGGAACTTGGAAGGCGTGTGATTGCATGGAAGGGGGTGAACGGATTTCCCAAGGGATTGTGGAGTAGAGAAGGGAAGGTCAGGCAATACATTGGTTTTGGTTATGGCTCGGAGTTCGAATCTGATCTGTCTTCTACAACGAGATGGGTTGTGGCCCGGCGTAAACAATTTAACGCCGAACGAAAACGAGGGATGTAGGGACAACGATGAATCGGGTTGTTATCTGAAAACACCTGACAAGAATACTGGACTGCTCGTAGGCCCTCCTAGTACATTCGGTTGACCGAGTACCATCTTTGAAACAAATCTAGAGCTACACAGTCAGCGAGGAAGTGATCTCCTTCATCACAGAGTGCGTAGAGCTGGACTAGAGCCTAAGGATCGTTATGGGGGATAGGTGGTTGTTCAGGTGACCATCTCTCTTCTAAAATATATAATATGGTCCTTGTTGCTTCCGTTCTTTGAGTTGTAGAGTTTCTTGTGGATTCTATTTATAAATCGGCTAAGTCGGGGTTTTAAGTGATGAAGCGTCGCATGAAATGCAACACAGACCAAAATCGACAGATGTGGGGACAATGGCACACGTGGTGGTTGCTCCGAAAAATCTGACACATATGTTGTATGTGTCGAACTAAGTTTCTTTGTGAAACTTGCGGGATTTGATACCAATGGTTAAACGCCCTTAACTCGGGGCACTGTGTGATTAAGTGATCAGGCTCGTCACGTAGTGCGCAAACTGGGACAAGTAGTGTGGCCTCTGTTTGTTGTCTTTGGGCCGTTGGGGTAACTGTATACGAGCAAGATGTAGGTTCCTCTCATACATATAGTATGGTTTTGGGTTCACCTTTGTCCATTTGTATGGATGGTGCCGAGGGGTCCTCCTAGTAAGATTTTTCTAGGGCTTGCAAGGCATCCCTATATCACGACATCTCCAAGCAGTGATGGGTATAATGCCCATAATGGTCGCATATAGTGCATACATGACTTGTGCATAATGCTTTCCCTTGGTTGTTCATGGTCTGTTCCTTTCTATGGGAATTCAAGGTCGCAACATTTATTTCATTGTGTAGAAGGGTTTTTAATTCCTCTAACTCTTGTAAAATATTAGTAGGATGACCTATAACATCGCACAATGCACAAGGTTGTAATGCCCTAGGTAACTTGGGGGTTTCAGCTTTTCTCTCTTTTTCGTTATTCTTCTTGGCCATGCTAGCTGGTGCTGCTACAGGTGTCTCTTTAACTACTATGACCTCTTGAGGGGAAATCAGGGTTATTCCTGTAGAGGTAATGCCTGGACTTTCCAGCATGGCTGGAGGGACCAAATACCACACGGGTATTGCAAAATCCATATCTGGCAATGTCATAGTTGCCATGACTTGTTTTGATATAAAACTAAGTGGGGGATACAAAAATAAGGTTTGAAAAATGGTGTATGGTAGGAATGTCGTACTAGTGGCTTCTACATCCGTACTGTTGGTATCTGCGTCTAGGCTAGTTTCGGTGTTTGATGAGAGCATCATGCATACCAGTGCCCCTCTGCATTCCAGTACTTCCTCTGGTATAATAGGGGGATCTCCTAGGAATGACCCTAGGATGAATGATGGTTTGAATTGGCCCGGGCCAAATTTTGTATACTTTGTGAGTGGTTATGTGCTTGTGTCTACGTATGGTAGCATGACATCGAGAGCAGTCATGGGTTTCTTGTCGTAGTATGTGAGTTGGTCGATGGTGATGATCTGATCATCATGGGAAAACATCATTACCTTAAAGACAGAGGATGTGATTGCAGTCATGGTGTATATATAACTCCGCCCAAGGAGTATATTGTAGTTTGGTTGTGCATCTAAGACCTAAATGTCTACAAGAACTGTCTTTTCGGCTAGGTTTACTGGGAAATTTTGATACAGACCGATGGGGGTTGACGGGCACCCATCATATTCTCCAAGCATGATGTCAGATGGTTTTAATTTAGGTGATCCTAACTTTTTCCAAACTAATTTGGACATGATACATGTGGATGCTCCTTCATCGATGATGCATGGGTGTATGGTGATATTCTGAATCGAAATCGGTATTTGGAAAGTGACTAGAGAAGGAAACCTAGGGCCCACCTTGTCTAGATCGAAAACCATTAAGCGTGAATTGGAAGGATCGATTGTGCCTAATGTGGAAAGTAAGGCTTTCTGTTGTCTTGGGCATGACTGTAGGACTTCCAAAGCTGACATAGCAGCTGGTGATTGAAATAAATCATCCACTATACTATAGCTATGGGCAGCTTTAGAGTGATGTCCTGTTGGCCTGGTTGGTCCTTTGACCGTTCTTGGAAGGCGCTCAATAGGTACTTTGGATATAGTTAATGGTGTAATAGGTGCGCTCGTACTTGTACCTGATGGGTTGGTGTCCGGAGGTGTATCATAGTTCCTATTCCTTGTTTGGAAGAACAATTCTTTGCCAACCATGTAGATATCGTGATTTCCTCCTCTGGTATCATTTTGGGGTGGTTATTGTTGTTGGGTGTTAACCACTCCTTAGTAGGGGAAGGGTTCCTGCATTCCAACAGGTTGTTGGGTAGGTCCCCCTTGTCCTCGGTTACCTTGAAGTTTTTTCAATTTGGGGAGTTCGGGATAGTGGTGAGTGTAATGGCCATATTCACCACATATGGCACAAGAGTGAATTTTCCTTAGACTGGGTCTCTTTTTTTTCCCTTTGGAGTTACTATTTAGCTCTTTGTTGTGATTTCGGTTGGGGTTGCCCCCAGATTGAGATCGCGGGGGGCACTTTTTATTACTTCCCAATTGTCCAAAGTCTCCCTTTTTCTTGTCCTTTAGCTTCTTCTTTACAACATTTGGAGGATTATTGTTGTTCTCCTAGTCATAATACTATCAATGTTTAGCCCGAGATGGTTTCACTAGGTTCATCGGAGTGTTGTTTTGTGTTGGTGGTGGATTTTGTGCATAAAAGGGGGGTTATATGTTCCCCTATCCCTGATTGGTCTAAGATTATTAGGGAGGCTCTATTGTATCAGCATTCCTAGCTCAATATTGGTTCCCCTGCGAGGGATGGTATGAGCCTCCCTACTATTGATGGTACAATATTACCTTATTCGTCATATTCTGCAAAGGTCTAGACTAACGTTGATGGTAGCCAGGTTGCGATATGTTTTGAGTAGAATCGTACAAGTATCCTGGGTACTGGTTACTTTTCTTAGGTGACCTTGGGCCAAGGACCCGATCAAACCATCTGCAATATTCGACATGCCTGGTAACTCTCTATAATTTTGCAAGTGTGGGTCATTTGGTCAGACATTGTAAATATATCCTTACTGGGTGTAAATGAGTTCAAGTTGTTGGGCCTTGCTAATGGTGTCCTCCTTGAAGGTGGGTTTCTATGTCGCCACATCTTTTGAATCTCAGTTGTGAGAGTTTTCAAAAATAATTCCAAGAACACTCTATCGTCGAGTTTGGCTTTAGACAAACTACGACGCTGTCGCTAGTTGTGGAGATGGTCTAATATATGGACGACTAGTGTTTGTCTAAAATGTGTCAACAGTTCCATTCTCGAATCATGATGGATGGGGAGCTGAAAATAGGTGAGGAACGTGGTAGCAAGGGTGCTAAATGTTCCATGAGAAGTAGAAGGTTTCTCAACATACCATTTCACCACAGGCCCTGTTAGGGTGCGTTGAAAAAGTCGTATTTAAATGGTATCATCAATGATACTATTGGACGAACACCATAGGTGGAAAGTCATGATATGATTTCCTGGGTCTTCTGCTTGCTTCCCTTCACATTTTGGTCTATCTGATGGGAGTTTCGTGGGCAAGGGAGGCTAGTTAGGGCCATGAGAAATGCGGTCATTAGTTAACTTCTTTAGATCTGAAAGATTAAGCGATGCTAAGAAGGTTAACTCCATATTGACTGACATTGCATACTATGGAAAAACAGGTATCTGAATGTGATGGTTTAGGGGAGGTTCTTGGGGAATATTACCCTGTGGTGTGCCATGATGGACGTTTTTTTGATTCCCTAAAGGGGTAGCGCTCCTCTGCCCTCTAGGGGTTGTAGGAGGGGTTGAGTGTGGTGACCCTGCTGGGGTTTCCACTGGTGTGGTGTTGGGTGACCCTTGGGGGTTTCCATTCACAGATGCCCCGAAAAAGGATGAACCGATAATGGTGGCAACGTGTCATCCACGATTCCTAAATGGCAGGAGACCTGGCACTCCTCCCTCTAACAGTGGGAGGTCCAAGAAACACCTAGATTGACGGGGTCCCATTGGGTCCATTATGGTGTTTACTAGCTTAATCTTGGTGATATTTTTGGTTTCTTGGAGGAAGGAATATTTTTATCAAATCAAGTACAATCATATGCATAAAACAAAGGGAAAAAATAAGAGGTAATTTTTCCTTTAATTTAAAACTACGTGAACAATCAAGCAAAAATGTGGTTTTGTTTTCTTTGTGTATGATACTCAAAATCCTATATAGACCTACTCGTCCTTACACTCTGTTGAAGCCTCGGAATTATATTGCAACAACATGGGGGAAAACCACCCTGTCCGAACCTTAGAGCAAGTCCTTTTCCATTTGGTATAGTGGCTCCAACTGGGGATAAAGGGACGAGTTTCCCAATAAGGATGATGAGGGTGTGTTTTGTTTATATAACATGCAAAATGGGAAATGATTTAATCTATCATATGCATCTAACTTAACTATCTATGCTACTATATACCCGAGCATGTTCATTCCTTTATGCAATCTAAAAAGATATCTTCCAACTATTAGTTATGAAAGTTATTTAAAAGTTGAAAGAGATGAAAATTATGTAAATATAATTCTTTTGACAAAATAGTTTAATCAAAAGGATTGTGAAATGTATATCGCATTTATATATTTTATTATATATGAGATAATAAATGATCAACAAGTATCAATACAAAAGTGCATTTAACATTCACTTATGATAACAGCTCTAATATATAATGCAGATAAAAAGATAATTGTCAATTTAAGAAGCAAAACTTAATATAACGTGTAGAAGTACCATATATACGAGGTTCTACTCATTCAAACTGACAGTAGTTTTCTGCTCCTCTTCACTTTCAAGCAATTTAAAGAGTACAATAGTGCCACTTCAGTTAAACAACTTCAAATGTCAAAAGATAACAGATTTAGTTCCATTAATTCATCAAGGCATTCAAAAACTTACGGAAGTGCATTCTTTGAAAGTGTTTTTGACAAATTTATGGACCCTTCTCTAAATGCATGAGAAGGTTTTAAATACTAAACTAAAATATGTTTAAAATATATTATTACATAAAAAATGGAGGAGGTTTCAAACAACCATCCTTGTAAGGAGTAAACTTAAACTACAATCTAGGAAATAAAATAACAACATGATTATGTGGGTTGATCCTCTTTGTGCATTTAATCTCGGAGGTGACAAATATCCACCATTGGTTTTCGCTGAGATGGCTATGTAATCCTGGATCTGACCTAGCCTTTAAACACTACATTCGAAAGTGTTGGCTGCGATTTCTTTGTAGAATCATTTAATGACTATAGAGTTAGGCACTGATGATAAGGTTTGATCAGAAAATTCCAGTATTTTTCTTGATCAAACTTATTTATATTTTTAATAATTTCCACTGAATCTTTGTACTTTCCTTCCACTATGCTTCTAATGGTTTGAGCTCTGGGATCATTTCAGTTGTGGATTCTTTAATAAGTTCAGCTTTCAAAATTTGTTCATTAACAGATTCAATAATTTCATTCATTAGCCTCAATGCCTTTGTTGTTGCCTTTTTTTCTTGTCTCAGCTGCGTTTCCCAATCTTTAAATAAAATCTCTTTGTGAAATTTATCTATGTTAGGGAGGACAGATTTATTTCCTTCGTCAGACCCTTGCCACTGAATGAACTCATTAATCTTATTTTCAAAATTTTCACATTCAAGACTCCTATTAGCCACTTGTTGGATCAGAATTTTGCTTGTATCACACTAAGAACTGGTGATTGAAAATTGTTGACAAAAGGTTTCTTGTTGTTGCTTTAGCTTTGCATTCATTTCCAGTGCTTCTTTTATGAATTTATCTACTTGAGGCTAAATTTACAATTTTTCTATTGTTGCTTCAAGCTGTGTTTCTTTCTCTGTAATCTGCACCTGGTGCTACAACTTAAGTCTTTCAAAATATTTTTGAAATTTAGACATCTTCATTTCAATTTGCTTACTGGAATTAATTTTTTCTTGCTCTAACAGTTTCTCCAACTCTTTTACTTTGTCCTCTTTTTGCTTCAGTAAAAGTTGTACCTATGTGGCTTTGTCAATGGTAGCAGTAGCATATGATCCTACGAATTGTGATAACTTAGTCAAATGTTCTGTAGGATTAGCCAAAGGGTCTTTCCATAGAACATCTATGGATTCATCCATAAGATTTGAAATTGATTCATCTATTATTGGTTTTCAAGTTCCTGTGGTTATTTTTTACTGAAGAACTTGCCGGATTATCCACAGTATCACAAACATTTGTCGATGTTTCGAATTCCAACTGGGATCCATCTTCAAGACAATGGATCCATATTCATCTATTCTTCTTCTCTTTATTCTCTTAACTACATCCTTATGACTCAGATTGTAGAAAACATCGAGTGAGGGTATCTCTTCAATATTTAAAACAATATGTTCTATAGGGTATGCTGGGATGATCTCTTGATCATGAACTTTTGGTACGTGCTGTAGTGGAATTGCAGTTTCCACAAAATTCTGAGAATGCTCTGGAGTTTGGAAACTTGTTGATTCATCAACATTAGGCTTTGGTGGTGGTGTTTCTAGTGCTTTGGAAAACTTCTCCCATTATTTCTTCAAATCTTTTGATTGAGGATTCTCTGTCTGCTCAGGTATATTCTGGATATTTTGAACTTCTTCAGAAGATGATTCAGCTCCATTAATTTTTCCTTTTGTTTTCATCTCAATCCCTTTAATCACTTTATGAATTATTTTCTCTAGAGTCTCATTCCTACTCTCAAATTCATTGTCGGAGTGATCTGAGTTTTGAGAATTATGTGGTGATTGCCCTGACTCGTGATTTTATTTCTCTTGAGATTCATCTTAAGACATATCCTTAGCCTCATTATCCAGACTAATACTGGGAGTTGGCCTGTTGACATATTCAATAAATAACAAGTCCAAAGGGATTGTTTCTAGCCTCTTATTTCTATATGCTTGAAAAGCCTCAAAATCTGTTTTACCGAGCTGGTTGGATGCATTTTTCAATACATATGTGAACTTCTACACACCTTGAAAGAAATCATCAAACATATATTTCTCATTCAAGAAAGGTTTCAGTTTAATCTCAGTGGTGAAATTCTTAACCACATTATTAGGATCAAATGGCCTCTTTAGCATTAGAGCCAAATTTAATGAAGTGACATTTGAAATCTCTTTGAATGCATGACCAATTTCGAAAAGGGAAAAAGTACCACACTGTAAAGGGAAAGTAGCCCAAATGGACTTCTTGGCATCCTTAAGTTGTTTGGACACGCCAATTACTAGAAGTTGGTAGGCAATCTCTCTGGCTAGGAGCTTATCAAGAACATAATAAGGCAAAACATGGGGAGAAAAATAACTCCCAAAAACTTTGATATAAGTGAAATTTTCTTCGGAAAACCATCTTTCAACTGGTAAAATGTCTGTGCTATCTTCCATACAAATCCTAAGGGTCTTTTCATTAAAGATAATTTGATGGATGGGTAACATAACTCCATTGAAAATTTTATAGAAATGTAAATGAAAATCAGATTCCCAAAGGGCTCTATGGTAAATATGGATTGGAGTGGGGTCCTAAGTTGTCCATTTCCATCCCATGATAGGAAAGCTTGAAAAAAATCAAATTGCATCAATAATCCTTGTTGCGGGTTGTGTCTGATAACAATGGAGGCATGTATGTGTCTTCTACAGCGGACGTTTGGGCAATTTCCTTTCCTTTCTTTGTCATTCCATTTATTCTCACTCTGTTAGGTGGTTTCCTGAATTCAATTAAAAAGAGTGAACTCGTATCTGAGATGAATAGAGAGAAGGATAGAGTTAAAACATCATAATCAAAATCCGGCACTCTATTATTCAAAACACGCTTGAATTAGATATCAATATTTCGAACCTTACACCCATTAAATGTCGTTAATAACCCATAACTTTTTCTATCAAATCTCTTACACACCTTTACGTATTATGTCTAATCTATTAATCTGAGATGTTAGATCTTATAACAGGTTGATTAGATAAGAATCATTTCATGCACTTTTGTAATAAGTGTTAATATCGCACATAGCATTTTTTTTTTTTTTTTTTTTTTTTTTTTTTTTTTTTTTACAGTAACGGTTATGGAGTAATTATATTCAACTTGGCCTGAATGCCATAAATCTGGTTACATTGAGGGTGTCTATATCCTGTTGCCCCTCACCGCTAAGATTGAGAATGCAGCTAAAGCTTGAGAACTTCCTCCTTGATGAGATAACTATAAATTCAATTTCAGAGATTTTTCCCAACTTGAAGGTGCATACAAATTGATTTAAGCGAAAGCAGTAAAACATGACAGCAATCAGCTTATGGGATGGGTTCCCATGTTTCTTCTTCATCTTTCAACTTGACCCCAGCAAAGAGTAGGGCAGATTTTTTGGCTTCAATGTCCGCCTCTTTATTATGAATTCTCAGCACATGATAGTAATTCAACTTCTGAAAAGATTTTTCCAAGCCCTTGATTCTGGCTATCGGTCTTGCGAGTTTAAGGTCCAAAGCTGGAGAGTTTGAGACCATAGCATTTATGATGATCTAAGAATCTCCAATAACATTAGCTTCACTTATATTTAAGTCTTTAAGAAGCTTGAGACCTTGAAAGAGAGCCAAAGCCTCCGCTTGAATGCTGGATGAATGGCCAAGTCCCCAAGCAAAGGAATGAATGTTTTCCCCAACTGGGCTTACAACAACGCCTCCTGCACCAGCGTTGCCCGGATTTCCCTTTGCTGCCCCATCAAAGAAGAGAGAGTGTCTTGAGTGAGATGTAAGCCAGTCTTGAAAGTCAGTTTCAGATTTTCTTATTTTCTAGTCTTTGAGAGGAGGAGCGTTCCTAACTGTTGTTTGGGATTGCAAATCAAGGAATGAACCCCAAGCAATGTCCTGTTGGTTGAGATTAGAATCGTCTTTTAAATCAATCAAACACTCTTTCAGTTGGCATTTAATCTTGATTACTAATACCTTGTGATTCTGTTCAATATTTTTGAAAATTCTTCTATTTCTTTCAAGCCAGATCTGCCAGCAAATTACCTTTGGGAGGATAGACCATGCAGTTTTGATAAAAAAATTTTTAGGAGGAGGACCAGGATACCTATACGCCCAATTAGAAAATAGACCAGCAGTGGAGCAAGGAAGCGAAATGCTGGGATCCAGATTATGGATGAAGGAGAACCAAATCTGCTTAGAGAAGCTGCAATCAAGCATTAAGTGGACAGCACTCTCTGCGTTTTCTTTACACAGCAAACATCTGGATGGGCCGAGGAATCCTTTCCTCTGCAGAATGTCAAACGTGAGAATTTTACCATGGCAAAGAAGCCAAGCAAAGAAATCGATTTTGGGCCACGAAGGGAAACGCCAGATACCATGCCAAGGTGCTGGGTCAGGGGGGACGTATTGTCTCTCGCTCAACTTAGCATATCCCATGGAGATAGTGTAGCCTCTAGCATTCTGCCCCCAGCCTCTCGAATATCTTTTCCTTATGTGCGAGGGCACCAAACCATGAAGGAGGTTAAGAAACGTGGTCCATTCGATAAGAAAATGATCCGACACAGCAAGACATTTCCAACCTGCCCAAACATAGTCACTCCACAGCGAAATATCCCACAACGTTCGCAGCCCCTCTACATCCATCCAGCAGCGCAGCGCTCTAATGGGGGCTCTGTCTTCAATAGGATCCATGTTCATGATTCTGTCAGTCCAGATGTTAATCTTTTTTCTGTTTCCTGGAATCCAGAAGGAGTGCGCATTGACTAGAGGAGCAGCTTTAGCAAACAATTTAAGGAAAGACGAATTACGCAGATGAGTCACTTTGCCCAAACAACTAGAACGAGGACCTCTGAAGTATTTTTTCCAAAGAGCCAATTGAGCCCAACCTGGCTTGGGTGAAATGATCTTCCATATAATCTTTGCTGCCATGGCTATATTCTGCTGACATAGATTTTTGAAATTCAAACCACCCTCCCACAATGGCTTGGAGATGGTTTCCCAACTGATAAGGGGAAGCTTGTTTTCATTCTGTTTGCCTCCCTTCAAAAAGAATCTCCGAATGTACTCCTCCATTTTTTTTAAGATGCTTGCCGGAGCGAGAAGCACAGAAAATTGATATAGAGGGAGACTGGTGAGCACAGATTTTATTAGGACAGATTTACCAGCAATGTTTAGCCAGGAGTATCCCTAGGCTTGGATCCTGGTCTTGAATTTTTCAAGTTGAGGAAGCCAGTCTTTACTTACAGGCCTTTTGTGATAAACAGGTAGGCCCAAGTATTTGAAAGAGGTCCAAGAGGAGGAGGCTGCAAAGCCCAAACATCTAGAGATAGCAGAGAGCAATCTGGGCGATGTGTTCCAACTGAAGATGTGGCATTTGTTTTTATTTAAGACACTACCTGAGGCCTCACAGAATTCATCCAGAACTTCTTTGAACTTGGTGGCTGAGGAAAGAGTGGCAGCTCCCAATAACAGAGTGTCATCCGCAAATAAGGCGAGATTTATGTTTTTGACCCCTCTAGCAATACACAATCCATTAATGTCTTGATTTTGCATCTTTTTGTCTAATAGGAAACTGAGGACAGAGGCTTGGATTACAAAGAGCAAAGGTGAGAGTGGGCACCCCTGCCTAAGCCCTCTCGAAGCTTTAAAAAAATTAGTGGCTCTACCATTTACTAGAGGTGCAATCCAAGGCTCCAAGATGCAAGCTCGGATCCATTTAATGAAGTTTGCTCCAAAACCAAACTTGCTCATGACTTTTAACAGAAAGTTGTGATTTACTCGATCAAATGCATTTGCTAAGTCGAGTTTAAGAACCATACCTTGTTCTTTCCGATGAAGACTTGAGTGAATTTCCTCTTGAACCAGGGTGAAATTGTCCACGATCTGCCTGCCTTAGATGAAGCCTCCTTGGTTCTCCGGAATTATTTTGGGAAGGATGAGCTTCAGTCTATTTGCAATTACTTTGGTGATTAGCTTGTACCCTGTATTACATAAGGATATCGGACGGAATCTGTTGAAGTTGTTGGTGCCTTTCTCCTTGGGGATGAGGGCTAAAAAGACTGAGTTTGTGCTTCCTCCAATTTTCTGATTGTCTTGAGATTTTTGGACCATTTTGAGAAGGTCCTTTTCAACTATCAGCCAAAAAAATTGAAGGAACCTGGCAGAAAATCCATCCAGACCAGGAGCCTTGTCCGGATCCATGGCGAAGAGGGCGTTTTTAACTTCTTCTTTAGTGACTTTGGCCTCAAGGATCTCGTTCATACGAGGGGAGATTGAAGATGGAACAATTTCTAAAAGATCTGAATAATGAACCGGCTCCATGTCCTCACTATACAAGTTTTGAAAATGAGAAAAGGCTGCTTTCTTGATGTCCTCAAATTCCTTGTGGGTGACGTTATCCTCCTTGATCTCAGATATAGTGTTGAAACATTTCCTGGCCTGGGCTTGTTTATGAAAGAAAGAAGAATTCCTGTCCCCTGCTTTGAGCCAGAGATTTCGAGATTTTAATCTCCAGTATTCTTCTTCGGCTAAGCAGGCCTTGTGAAAACTCTGCTACAACTGAGCCTCTTGATCTAGAAGCTCCTCTGTGACAATAGTGTTCTCCATTTGATTTTGATGAGAAGCAAGAGAAGCTTTAATGGTTTTCCTTTCTGAGGCAGGGTTGGAAAGGGTTTTGGCCCATCGTTTTAGAACCCCTTTCACCCTTCTAAGCTTTTCCTCCCAGACAAAGAAAGAAGATCCTTTGACTGGCTGTCTCCAACAATCCTTGACTAATTGCATGAAATCTGGCTCCTTGAACCAGAGGGGACTGAATCTGAAAGGAATAGGGCCCAGATCAAGATGGGCCAGGAGATCGAGCTTTATGGGCTTGTGGTCCGAGGTGCTGTTAGTGAGAATATGCATTCTAGGTTCTAATCCTAGTAACAGAAAGGAGCTTTGAATGAAAAATCTATCTAATCTGGCAGCAATATGACCTGGGCCAGCTCTTTTGTTAGACCAAGAGTACTTACCAGAGGAAGGTTTGATATCCAACAAATCCCAGTCCTGCATAAGATCCTCCGCCCATTCCCTTGCCGGATCTCGGACTGCGCTACCTCCTCTTTTTTCATACCGATGAAGAGTGAGGTTGAGATATCCAGCAATGATTATATTTTCTAGATTTTCCAAGTCAGCTTGATGCCTTATAAAATCCCAGCAGTCCTTTTTTTCCCCAACATTGACTGGAGAGTATACATTGAAAAGGAAAAATATTTCTTTGGAGTCCAAATTCTGCATTTTAAGCAGCAACCAGTGAGTATTGCTAGCCTCATAAATGACTGCAAATTTGCTGGCATTCCAAAGTGTGCCAATCCCTCCCGAGGCTCCCCGAGCAGAGATTGCTCTTGCTTCACTTCTTATCCAAATTTTCTTACTTACATGAAGGAAGACTACGTCTTCCAGCTTGGTCTCCTGGATGAGAAGTATGTCTGGAGATTCTGTTCTTATTAAGCTTCTAATGGCTTCTTCCTTAACTTTTCTCCCCATACCTCTACAATTCTAGGAGATGACCTTCATTATTTATGTTTCTGATGGGCTCCCTTGGAGCCTTGAGGTTGATTTTTCATCATCCTAGGCTTTGAGGCTAGCAGTTTTTCCAGAGTTGGTTGGCTGCCCTGAAGCTTGTCTTTGTAAGTCTCCTGCTCTCTTTTTTCCCTGTCAGTTTTGCGACCTCTTTTGGATCTCCTTACCGAGGTTTGGAACTCTCCTATTTCTCCTTCCTCCTCTGACTCGTCTATTTCCTGTTCTTCTTCTTCATCTTCTATAGTCATGCCTTTGGGGTCTTCAGCACTTGTTTCTTTGAGGGAGATTGAGGGAGTGCCTTTGCTTGGAGAGGTTGGTATTTGGGTCTCGATCTCCTGAGTTGCTTTTGTTTGCTGGCTTAGAGGATCGAACTTGTTTTCTGGTGCCTTTTTGGGAGGGGGGCGCTGGGCATTGGCCTGAAGAAGGCCTTTTCCATTGGGTCCTCCCGGTTTCTGTCCTTTGTGGTTGGTCTTTGTACGCTTGACTTGATTCCATCCCTCTTCGTTTCCTTTCTCTGGCTCTGCGTTGGTTGGACAGTTTCTGGAAAAGTGCCCATGAACATGACATTTCCTGCATTTGAATGGCAACTACTCATAATCCAAGATCTGCACATGAGACCAGCTGCCAACATTGATTTTGATTGCCTCTGGGAGACCCACCTCAAGATCTACTTCTACGCAGATTCTAGCACAGTCATACTGGTCCTTGTTGTTTGCCCGATCTATGAATTTCCCGAGGGCGTTGCCAATGTGTTTCAAGGAGTCCCAGTTCCAACAGTGAACTGGGAGATTCGGGAGCCGAACCCACACCGGGACAGCCTGGGGAACATCAACAGCCGGATCAAAATCCGGAGTCCATTTGTTTAGATAGAGGCCCTGAGGGCCCATGAAATACGACCCGTTTTGGAAGATCAAATCTTTGTCTTCTTTGGAGGAGAATTCGAAGAGGAAGAACCCTCGCCCGAGAAAGTAAGATGTAACACTTTGCTTGGTCAGAGGAACCCAATTCCTGTTAACCCATTGCTCAGTAGTTTTCGGAGAAGGCCAAAGTCCCGTGAATTGGCCTATTAGACTCCGCTCAGCCAGAGACAAAGCTACTTGAATGGGGGTCTCTGGAGGTAAAGAGATCTCAGGGACATCTTCAAGCTTCTTAACGAATTTAGATGCTTCACTTTTTTTCTTCCGGGGAAAACCAGCCAAAAGCTGATTAAAAGCATCAACAGAAGGCAGCAGAGGGGACTCCTTGGGAGAGCCTTGCATCTCCATGGAACCAAGCCTTAGGCAAGCCGCCGCAGGGGCAGCCCCGCTGCACAGTAGTCAGATCTCGCAGCGCAGCTCAAAACCGCGCAGAGAAGGGGGACGGGCCTTAGGTAGGCCGCCGCAGGGCAGCCACGCTGCACAGTATTCTGACCTAGCAGCGCAGCTCAGTATTCGTGTTTTATATTTTGGTTATCCGCACATCGCAAATTTTAACAGTTACCAATAGTTATGTTTTTTGTTGCCGATGAATCTTGCGAAATGCGATCTCCACAAATCGCACATCGCAACTTTTAACGGTAACAAAAGTTTCCATTTGGTTTCTTGTCGCGAAACACGAAATGCGTTGAAGACTCACGTTGTTGTGCTTTATCGGACCTTTAGATCCTTATAATTATTCTTTTATTGTTTTGTCGGGTCCGACTCATCGCAACTTTTAGCGAATTGTTATAATCTTGTTCTTTTTAAAAGGTGCGATGTGATTTCTTTCTAAATCATTTGCAACGGGGATTTTATACAACTCTGAAAAGGTTGAAGTGCATATCGCAATTCGCAATACTTATATATGTTTTAGCTTATTCGGCTTGTATGTTATGCGATTTTCGATGAGCGCTTTTGAAATCAAAGAGAAAAGCGGAAAAAAAAATAAAAAAATAAAAAATAAAAATAAAAATAATAAAAATAAAAAATAAAAAATAAAAAAATTATTCCTAAAGTTTTTTTAGACTTAGGCTAAGATGAAATCATGCTCATAAATTTCTATTTATTTTTTAAAGGGTCCCCATTTATTTTAATAAATGGGGGGTGTTGTATAGTACAAAAATTGGCGATTCACTTGGGAGAACCAGTTATCTCTGATTAGTTTTTTGAAATTTCTTAAAACTTTTCAAAATAAAAATAGTTGCATAAATGAATTTAAATTAATAATATCTCACTAAGCAATAACATCTCACTTGACCATAATTCATAAGAATTCCTCTTAAAAATGAAAGTATGAATATCTATATCAATCTTCACTAATTTAAAAAAGATGAAGCAGGTGGCTCATACAGATTAGCTTTATAAATATATACTCTTTTATCATAGGTAGAGCCTCTAATCCAATAGGCAATTTAAGCTTTTGGCAGGGTTACCTTTTACCCAGCAATGATTCATTGTCCCATCCAGTTGCTCTTACAATCTTTCAAAAATAAGTTCAATTTATATACTTTATCTCTTTTGGAACTTGTTTTCTTTTTTGTAGATATTTTATTATGTACTTTTAATCACTTAAAAGCCATTGTCTTGGCTTGGTAACCAAATATTGACAATGTCATTCACTGGTTGTTATTAAACTGATCAAGTTGGCTCTTGATGAGACCCCTTGTCTTTTGATATAATCTCGAGTCATTACCCTGTTTTGGAAGGCAATATTGGTAATGTCAGTTCAACTATTTCCCTATGAACATGGTAAACAAGATCTTGATGAGACTTATTATCTTCTAAGTTTTTTAGCATAATTTTTTGAATTACTTTCTAAAAATTGAAAATTTTGCCGGATGGGGTGAATCATTGGTCCTTTTGAGGATTTTGGATGATAATTTTTAGAGTTTGAGATTTCTTATCTGTAAAAGAGTCTTTACTATGTTAAAGATTATTTTCTTGACTAATAACAAAAATAAACATACTTTATAAAAATGACAATTCATCAAAGAATAAATAACTTCAGTGAAATTTCATTTTTCAGCGAAATAAAATCTATTTGATATTCAAATCTTTCGATTGTTTCCTTAACAATTCCTATTTCTAGAAGCGATAAATCAAAAAAGATTTACTAAGATGTTTACTTGAAAATCCAAAAATCAATACTATTCAACTTTTAATTTCCAAAGAAAAGAAAAGATAGTAATATATAGGGAGTAGAAGGGGTTACCTCCTATGAAAATATTTCTTTATATTCTACCCATTAAAAGGCAAAGAATCTCTCTTGTCTGATAGATATTGTAATAAAAATGTTGATGGGCCTATTTCCTCAATGATTTGAAGTGGACCTAGCCACAGCCTTTGGAATTTGGTGTGTTTACCTTTTTCCTCGTGTTCTTTTTCCCATTTCAATACCATATCACCAATTTGAAATTTTTTGGAGTAACAGAAGTTGTATCAAATGAAGCTTTAACTAACTGTTGATGATGTGCATGAGTAAATTTAGCTTTTTCTCTTTCTTCTTCAAGTTTAAGGATTTGAAATTGTCTTACTTGCAAAGAAGAAGAAGGTGATTCATCAATAAATTGAATTAAGGCGAGAGAAGGAACAACTATATTAGTAGGAAGAACAGCTTCTTTCCAATAAACAAGATTAAATGGAGAAGTGCCAATGGAGGCCTTCTAGGTTATTCGATCTGCCCAAAGAGAAAATGCCAATGATTTGTGCCAATTTTTTTGGTTTTGGTCGAAAGTTCATTTCATGATTCTAATAAGGTTTTTATTTGTGGATTATGCTAAAACCATTTCCTTGGGGATAATAATTAGCAAAATATTTATGTTTAAAACCTCTTTTGATAGAAAATTCTATCATAGCAGTTCCTGAGAAATAAGATGCATTATCAAACATTAAAGCAGTGGGTAAACCAAATCTAGTTATGATAAACTGATCAATGAACTCAATAATATTCTCAGAGTTGGCTACCTTTAGTGGAATTGCTTCCACCCATTTAGTAAAATAATTAGTAGTTGTGAGAATGTATTTATGTTGTTTGGAAGAGTTAGGAATGATCTCACCGATTATATCTAATCCCCATTGCTCAAATGGTTGTTCGATATTAACTGGTTGTAATGGGAAAGCTGGTTTCCTTTGTCTTCTAGATGCACTTTGACAAACTTTGCATTTCCTTGCATATTCATGAGCATATTTGAAAAGTGTTGGCCAATAGTAACCTACATACAGGATTTTACATGTTGTTGAATTCCCTCCAACTGGTCCATAATGGAGTTCCTGCAAAACTTTATATGCTCTGGTTTTCTCTAAGCATCTTAATTAATCAAAGTTTCTTCTAAACAATACATCATTGATAATTTCATATTGCTTAGCTTTCAATCTTAAAGCACGCTTTGTTTTATAACTGAGTTGTGTTGGGGCATATCCATTTTTCAAATAAAATTTGAGATCAGTGTATTGAGACTGAGCATCGTTGAGGCTTACCTCTGATACTTGCACATCATTACCTGAATCTGCCTCTGATGATAAATAGGATGCTCCTATTATAATTATACAAAAACCTTGACCTCTACCAATTTTAGAAGGTATAATTTCTACATCATATTCTTGTAAAGTAGTAACCCAGTTAGCCCTTTTCTCTCCTAGTTCTCTTTGCATCAATAATTGCCTTACTGCAAAGAATGGAATTATTATCTTGGTGTGAGTTTTGAGGATAAATGGCCTAAAATAGTTTATAGCTTTAAAGACAATAAATGCTTGTTTATGAGTAGATGAATAGTTTAGTGTTGAACCTTGAAAATTGGAACTGAAAAAAGATATTGGTGCTTCAATTTGTTGGTCATTAAACTGTGTCAGAACAGCGGCATAAGATGTATCTGAAGAGAATTTATATAAAGTGAAAGGATTAAGAAAATTGGGAGTAGTTAAGAATGGAGCATTGATAATAGATTGTTTGATTAAAGCAAATGATTCCCTTTCAACAATGTTATCGATGAAATAGGTAACCGCAATGTTACCTACTTTTTTTTGGTAGCATAAAAAGCACCCGATTTTGAAAAGTGGTGATGCAGAATCACCGTTTTTTTTTTTTTGTGCACATTTTTGACACTCTAATATTTTTATTTATGAAGTATGAATATTTGTTTTAAAATGTTAGTGATTTTCATGCTAATTTTGAAATGTATTGATGCGATCAACTTTTTTTTTTAGAGCGTGATTTTCAAAAATTTTCAAACGTATTGATGACATCAACCCTTTTTTTTAGAGTGGTGATTTTCATGTTGGTAATAAAACACAAAACTTAGATAAAAAAATATATATATATAAACAATAAAAATGTAAAAAAAAACAAAAATAGCTTGTAAAAATAAAAAATTTAAACAAAAATAAATTAAAAAAACAAAAATATTTGAAAATTATATCAAAGGAAATGACAAAATTTGAAAAAAAAACACATAATTTAAAGAAAAAAAAAACAAAAATTGACCCAAAAAAATAAAATTAAATTAAATTATAAAAAAAAAAAAAAAAAAAAAAAACATCAAAAATATTTTTTTCTAACTTATTAAAAAAAACCATATAATAAAAAAAAAATTAAAATTAAAAATTAAAAATAATTATTAAAATTTAGATTAAAAAAAAAAAATTTAAAAAAATAATAATAAATAAATTTAAATTTAAATTTAAAAATTTAAATTAAAAATAATAATAAAAAAAATACAAATTAAAAAAATAAATAAATTAATAAATTAAATTAAAATTGAAAAAAAAAAAAAACTATCATTAAAAAACAAAAAAACCACGTGCAAATAATTAAAAAACAAATATACATAAATTTAGTGTTTTTCTTTTTTTTTAATGAAACAATTTATTGATTTTAAAAATGAAAAACTAAAAATAAAAATAAAAATAAAAAATAAATTAAATTAAATTAAATTAAAATTTAAAAAATTTAATCAATAAATTTAAAATTTAAAATTTAAAAAAAATAATTAATCTATAATATTAAATATTATAAAATAAAAAAATAAAAAATAAAAATAAAAAAAATAATTGAATAAAAAAAATAATTTTAATTTTTTTCAAATTAAAAAAAAATATTAAAATAAAAATCAAATTAAAATAAAAATATTAAAAAATAAAAAAAATAAAAAATAAAATCAAATATATATATATATATATATATATATATATATATATATATATATATATATTAAAAATTAAAAATTAAACAAAATTTAAAAAAAAAAAAAAAAAAAAACAAAATATATTTTTTTTTTTTTAAATAAAAAAAAATTAAATTTAAAAAAATAAATAAATAATAATAATAATAATAATAATCAAATTAAAAGAAACGAATAAATAAATAAATAAATAATGGGCAGGCAGAGTAGGGTGGGCGCACTCTCGCCCAACTCAGTCACCCCGCCTCCCGCCTCAAGTGCTTCCGCCTCCGCCCGCCTGGGCGGGGGGCCGGGTGGCGCCACCCCCACCACCACCCCCGCCGCCGATTTTTTTTTTAATTTTTTAATTTTTTTTTTTTTAATTTGATTTTTTTTATTAAATTTTTTTTTTTTTCAAAAAATTTAAATTTTTTTTTTTTAATTTATTTTTTTTATTTAAAATATAATTTGTTTTGTTTTTCTTTTAATTTGTTTTTATTTTTTTTAAATTTTATTATTTTTTTGTTTTAAATTTTTATTTTTATTTTTGTTAATAATTTTTATTAAATTTTGTTTTTTGTTTATTTAATTGATTTTTTTTTTTTAATTCATGATTTTTCTTTATTATTAAGTTTTACGTTTAGTTTTTTAATATAATTTTATAGAATTTAATAAATTTTGTATTTTTTTTAATTTATTTGGATTTAATATTGTTTTTTAAATGTTTTACTTTTTTATTAAAAAAAAAATTGTTAATTACATAAATTAGATTTTCTTTTAATTAAACTTAATTTTTTTAAATTAATTTGTTTTTTATTTTATTTTATTTATTTATTTTTATTTTTTTCAATTTTCCATTTTTAATTGATTTTTAAAGTTTTTATTTTAACAATGTTTTTTTTTTTTTTTTTTTTTTTTTTTAAAAAATTATTTTTTTATTAATTTATTTATTAAATTTTAATATTTTTGTTTTTAAATTTAATTTGTTATTTTAATATCAACTTTTTTTTTTAAATTTAATAAAATCTTATATATATACATATTTTAATTTAAGTTCATATATATATTTTATTTTTTATAATTTAAATTTAATTTATTTTTTATAGTTTATTTGTTTTTTTAGTATATGTTGTTTTAAATTTAATATTTTCATTGTATTTTATTTTTAATTAATTTTTCATTTTTTTACTTTTAATTTAAATAATGTTTTTTTTTTTTTAATTTTTATTATTAATTTTTAAATTTATTAAAATTTAATATATTTCCTTAAATTTAATTTTTTGTTTTAATTTTTTTTTTAATTTAATAAGCATTTTTTTTTCTTTTTTAAATTTAATTTCTATATTTTATTTTTTATAATTTCCTTTTTTTAACTTGTTTTTTTTTAATTTAATATTTTTATTTTTATTTTTTAATTTCTATATTTTTTAAATTTTAATCTTTAATTTTTTTTAAATTTTTTTTCCTTAAATTTTAGGTTTTTTAAATGTTTGAATTAAAATTTTTATTTTGTTTTTATTTTTATTTTTTTTATCTTCATATATTTTTAAATTTTAAGCTTTTAAATGTTTTTATTTTTTTATTTTTATTTTTTTTTAATGTTTGAATTTTAAAAATTAAAAAATGTTATTTCTATTTTTAAAAATGCCAAAAGTATGACCCAATTTTTTTTTTTGTTATTCCAGCATCAACTTGTTTTGTTTTGAACGTGTTTTTTCAATTCTTTTTTCAAGAAACAATTTTGTTTTTACCATAATTTTATAAAATGTTGAAATTTGACCTTAAAAAACGAAGTGCGTTCGGAATACACACTTTTTGTTTTTTGGGGTGTTTTTTCATGTTTTTTTGAGTCTTTGGGTTAGAGTTCTGTTTTGAGGTCGTTTCTCTAATTCACTCCAGAATTGTTTTCATTATGTCCCCACTTAAAGACTGAATTTTTCTTGATCATGGTTTTTAAAGGTAAAAATGTCTACGAAAAGTCAGGGACAAATATTTTTACAAAATTTATCTGTCCAAGAAATGACTGCATAGTTTTCTTATTATGAGGGAAAGGAATCCTTTTAATCTCTTCCATTCTTTCAGGATCAATATAGATACCTTTTTTGGACGTAATGAATCCTAAAAATTTTCCTTCATCTAAAGAAAAATATGACTTCTTTGGGTTTAATGACAGTCCATACTTTTTACATTGCTCAAAGACTTGTTTTAGGTCATTTGCATGATTGGTTTCTTGTCTAGAAAAGACTGTAATGTCATCTAGATAAACAACCACTAATTTGTTAATTAGTCCTCTAAAAGTTGTGTCCATGGCTCTTTGAAAAGTGGCACCTGCATTGATTAACCCAAATGGCATATTTTTATAGGAATAAGTTCCCCACTTAGTCCTGAATGTAGTCTTTAATATGTCATCTAGATGTACTATGATTTGGTTATATCCTGAAAACCCATCTAGAAAAGACATAAGTTCAAAACCAGCTACAATTTGTAGTACTTGTTCCATGGTTGGTAATGAAAAATTGTCTTTCTGGCATGCTTTATTCAAATTTCTGAAATCAATACAAATCCTAATGTCATCATTTTTCTTCCTGACAGGAACCAAATTTGAAACCCATTTTGAATGTCTAACTCAAAATATGATCTTAACTTTGAGGAGTTTATTCAAATTTGTTTTGATTTGATTTTCAAGATTAGGGTGAATTTTTTTCAGCTTTTATTGTATTGGTTTCTCATATGAAATCATAGGAATAGTGTGTTCAATAACAAAAGTGTCATATGTTTTAAGATCAGTGTAATCCCAAGAAAAAACACTTTTGTAAGTCCTTAATAATTTGAAAAATGATAATCTTTCATCAGAAGACAGACCAAGACCTAAATTTACATTTTGTGGTTTATCATCGGTTCCAAGATTTACTGACTCAAATCTTAAAGTTCAACTTTGAGTTTTAGAATTAGTAACTCTCTTAAACCTATCTTTTAAATCATAAAGGTCTTCTAACTTGACAACTGACTTTGGTATTGGATTTTCATCATGCTCTTCCTTTATTTGAGTATCATGTTCATTTTCATCTAGAATTTGATTATCATAAGATCCATCAGATGTAAGGAAATCAATGATATCATAATCATGATTAAAGACTCTCCAATTAGTAATATTATGAGGAACAGATGGTCTAAAAATAAATTCAATAGAAAACCTATCGGGACTAAATTCTTGAGATGTAATTAATTTCTATGCTATATTAGCCAATAAATTTGCACCGACATTTTGTATTCTAGGTACAGAGAAAATATTGATAGCTAAGAAATGAGAAGTCAATTCCTAGAATAATGATTGATAATGTTTAAGATGTCTAGAATGGCAATGGATAGTATTTCTTACTTGTTTGACAATGATTTTTGAATCTCCCAGTACTTTCAGATATTTAATGTCAAGTTCAATTGCTTTGTACAAACCTTGAATTAATGCTTCATATTCTACTTTATTGTCTGTGCAATCGAATTCAAGTCTACAGTCTAACATGGTTTTTTTTTCCTTCTGGGATTATTAAAATATAGTTAGCTCCTGCACCATATTCTTATTTAGAGCCATCAAAATAAAGAATCCAAAATAGATAATTAACTACTGGTTTATTTACAAAAATTTACAGTTAGAAGTGTCTGCTTGGGAAAAATTTTCAATTTTAGAGATAACTGCATTATCGAAAAAAGGTGATGGTTGCCCATCAAAATTTCCAAGAAATGATTCTGCCAAGTAGTTTCCAATAATATTATTATTGAATGCTACTAGCTCATTGATTCATTCAAGATTAGTAACTGTGTGTTTCATGAATTTCTCATGGTCTACCCGAATTAGGTTTCCTTTCCATTGTGGGGTAGCCACATATGTGACTAGTCTATTGTGAAATATCCATGAAGTTTCTCAGACCAGTCCCTGCTTAATACTAAACCATAAAATTCAGGAATATCAGCTACCAATATATCAATTATCTGGGCAACCTTAGGGTTTGATGAAAATCTAATAGAAACATAATTTATTTCTCCTACAACCTCTACTTTTGTTCTATCAAGTTGTACTATATGACAATGATATATTTGAGGAGTTATGTTCAACTGAGCACATACTAATTTTGGGATGATATTACAGTAAGCCCCTGAATCTATTAAACAATTGTGGATGTTCTTATTATAGATTTCATAGGTTAAAAGAAATGGAGGAGTATGAGATATGGATCAATAACCTATCATAATCAGATCTGTAGCATATATTTTAGTTGAAGGAGAAGGAGGTTTACACATTTTATTAGCAGCTTGAAATACTACTGGAGTAGGTAAGGCTAAAGTGGGAACTGCATTCAAATCTCTAAGTAAAATCTTTTGCTGTTGTTTTAGCTTAGTAAGTTCATGAATTGAAATGTTGGCTCTGGTATTTTTCATATCCTCAAATACATTATATTTGATGGTGTCAGAGACTACCATTTTTTTTGATGTAGGCGGAACATCTGAAGTAGTACGGTTAGTTTGTGTAGCCTTGGATGTAGAATTTTCACTTATTGTTCTCTCTTTGGTAGGCGTTGAGTTCTTCTGTTTCTAATTTGGCTACGTTGATTCAATGGTATTTTTTCTCCTTATAATTGCAGGTAAAGCTTCATGTTGTTCATCATTTGGTAGGATAAAATCCCACATTCCATTTAGTTCAACTTCTTCTTTTAATTCAATTTCTTCTTCTTATGTTTTCTCTTCATCTATTTCTTGATTAGACTTAGCATTAGATATGATGTTGGGCAGCTGTGGATTAGAAGAATAATTTTTCTTGAAGGGCCTGAAAGTCTTCTTCGTACTGGAACTTTCAGAAAATTTCTTTTTTTATATCTTTCGTTTCAATTTTCATGGTCTTTAAAACTTTCTGAAGATATTTTACATCAAAAGGGTCTTTTGGTGGCTTCTTCTTTGAGTAATCTTTTAAGGATAATTTCTTAGATTTCCTATCTTCTTGTGAATTTTTCTTTTCAAGAGCGATTATGTGTTTCTCTATAGATAAATATTCCTTCATATTTTATGCCAATGTAGGTAAATTTTCTCTATCAACAAATATGGTTGTGTTAGATGGGAGAGAAGAAATATACCACTCAATTTGAACTTCTCCACCAGGGACTGATGTAGCACGGATTTTATTGAGTAATTTATCAAATCTGGAATTGACGTCTTTTATTTTCTCTCATGTTTTAGGCTTTAGATTTTATAGATCGTTGATGAGCGATGCAGTGGTTCTTTCATCTCCAAACTTAGCTTAAAATCATTCTTCGAACATATTCCAACTAGTTATAGAGCAGGAAGGTAATGAAAAATACCAGGATCCTGCTGATCCTGTGAGAGTATATGGAAATAGTCTTAGTACATAGTCTTCTCCAGTTACCTATTTTAAATTGATGGATAACATATAATTTTGGATGTGTTCTTCAGCTGGAAGAACATCATCAGGATTAAATTTAGGTAACCATCTTTCAGGGTATTTTTGAAGAGGATGAAGAGGATCAAGCATTTGTACAACATCTAGATTGTTCCATGGTTGTACATTTGGTGGAGGTACTTGGCCTGCCATTAGACCTTGGGTTGAGGTGATGTATTGAGATTGAGTTGAAGAAGAGGCAGGCTGAGTGCTAGAATTAGTTGAAGGAGTAGTAGTCTGAGTACTGGAACTAGTTAAACTGACACTGATTATTGGAATGTAAGTTGTGGAAGTGAGTGGGGGTAATGGATGTTAATGGGGTGGTTTATTGGATATGGCCTCATTGGTGATTGAATCTAATTCATTCTTATTTTTTTTCCTTCAAGAAGTATCGATATGACATTCAAAAGGAGGAATTCCCGTCTTTCGAGTTTCTAATCAAGTTACTATTTGTCTACGTTGTAAAGAAGATGAGACACTAATCTCAGATGTTTGAGAAGTTTCAGGCTATTCAATAGAAATTGATACTCTCTCTAACTTTTCTATCAACAACTGAAAATCTTTGGGATTTTGGTGAAAATCTGGAGATAATATTGGTTGAGTTTCACTAGGAGACTTAGAAGAGAGATGTTCAACTTCATATCTTAAAGATTTAGATCTATCTATTGTTCTAGAAGTTGAAGGGGATATAGAGGGAGAGAGACTCTTAGATTGACTTTTAGATTGATCATACCTTCTTTACATTCACAATTGGCCCTCCTTCTAGCGCCAAAAGTTTTAAGCCTCAGAATTTCATTGCAACAACATGGGGAGATACCACCCGGTCTGTACCTTAGAGCAAGTCCTTTTCCATTTGGTGTAGTGGCTCCGACTCAGGATAAAGGGACCAGTTTTGCAATAAGGATGATGAGGGTGTGTTTTGTTTATATAACATGCAAATGGGAAATGATTTAATCTATGATATGCATTTAAATAAAATATATATTCTACTATATACCCGAGAGTGCTCATTCCTTTATGCAATCTAAAATGATATCTTCCAACTATTAATAATAAATATTATTTGAAAGTTGAAAGATATGAACATTATATAAAGATAATTCTTTTGATCAAAAAGTTTAAGAAAAAGGATTGTGAAAAGTATACCGCATTTATATGTTTGATTATATATGAGACAAGAAATAATAAAACAAATATCAATAAAGAAGTGCATTTAACATTCACTTATGATAACATCTCTAATATATCATGCACATAAAAAGATAAATGTCAATTTTGAGAAACAAAACTTAATATAACGTGTAGAAGTACCATATATACAAGGTTCTACTCATTCAATTTGACAATAGTTTTCTGCTCCTCTTCACTTTCAAGAAATTTAAAGAGTAAAATAGTGCAACTTTAGTTAAAGAGCTTCAAATGTCAAAAGATAACATATTTCGTTCCATTAATTTATCAAGGTATTCAGAAACTTACAGAAGTGCATTCTTTGCAAATGGTTTTGACAAATTTTGGTACCCTTATGTAAATGCATGACAAGGGTTTAAATACTAAAATAAAATATGTTTAAAATATATTATTACATAAAAAATGGAGGAGGTTTCAAACAACCATCCTCGTAAGGAGTGAACTTAAACTACAATCTATGAAATAAAATAACAACATGATTATGTGGGTTGATCCTTTTTGTGCATTTGATATCGGAGGTGACAAATATCCACCATTGGCTTTAGCTGAGCTGGCTGTGTAATCCCGGATCTGACCTGGCCTTTAAAACACTGTATTCGAAAGTGTTGGCTGAGATTTCTTTGTAGAATCAGTTAATGACTGTAGACTTAGGCACTGATGATAAGGTTTTATTAGAAAATTCCAGTAAATTTCTTGATCAAACTTATTTATCTTTTTAATAATTTCCACCTTCATTTGTGTACTTTCCTTCCACTTTGCTTCTAATGGTTTGCGTTCTGGGAGCACTTCAGCTATGGGTTATTTAATAAGTTTAGCTTTCAAAAGTTGTTCATTAACAGATTCAATAATTTCATTTTTTAGCCTTGATGCCTTTTCCATTTCCTTCTCTGCTTGTCTCGGATGTATTTCAAAATCCTTAAATAAAATCTCTTTGTGAAATTTATCTATCTTAGGGAGGTCAAATTTCTTTCTTGCATGAGACCCTTTCCTATGAATGAACTCATTAATCTTATTTTCAAATTTTTCACATTCAAGCTTTCTATTAACCACTTGTTGGATCAGAATTTTTCTTGTATCATAGTAAGAACTGGTGATTGAAACTTGTTGACAAAAGGTTTCTTGCTGTTGCTTTAGCTTTGCATTCATTTCCAGTGCTTATTTTATGAACAAATCTACTTAAGGTTGACTTTTCAATTTTTCCATTGCTGCTTTAAGTTGTGTTTCTTTCTTTTTAATATGCACCTGGTGCTGTAACTTAAGTATTTCAAAATATTTTTGAAATTGAGACATCTTCATTTCAATCTGCTTACTGCAATTAAAATTTTCTTGTTCTAGCAGTTTCTCCAAATCTTGAATTTTGTCCTCTTTTTGCTTCAGTAGAAGTTGTACCTCTTTGGCTTTGTCAATGGTAGCAGTAGCATATCCTCCTACAAATTATGATAAGTTAGTCAAATGTTCTGTAGGATCAACCAAAGGATCTTTCCATAAAACATCTACAGATTCATCCATATGATTTGAAACTGATTCATCAATTCTTCCTCTCTTTCTTCTCTTAACTATAGCCTTATGACTTAGACTGTAGAAGACATCAAGTGAGGGTATCTCTTCAATCTTTAAAACAATTTTTTCTGTAGGGTATGTCGAAATGATCTCTTGATCATGAAATTATGCTACCTGTTGTAGTGGAATTGCAGTTTCCACTAAATTTTGAGAATTCTCTGGAGTTTGGAAATTTGTTGATTCATCAACATTAGGCTTTGGTGGTGGTGTTTCTAGTTCGTTAGAAAAATTCTCCTGGAATTATTTCTTCAAATCTTTTGATTGAGGCTTCTCTGCCTGCTTGAGTTCATTTTGTATATGCTGAAATTCTTGATAAGATGATTCAGATCCATTAATTTCTCCTTTTGTTTGAATCTCAATCCCTTTAATCACTTTATCAATTATTTTCTCAGGAATATCATTCCTGCTCTCGAATTCATTTTCAAAGTGATATGAATTCAGAGAATTATGTTGTGATTTCCCTGACTCGTGATTTGATTTCTCTTGAGATTCATCTTCAGACATATCCTTAGCCTGATTATCTAGGATAATACTAGGATTTGGCCTGTTGAAATCTTCAATAAATAACAAGTCCAAAGGGACTGTTTCTAGCCTCTTATTTCTATATGCTTGAAAAGCCTCAAAGTCTTTTTTACTGAACTGATTAGTCGCATTTTTCAATACATCTGTGAACTTCTCCACACCTTCAAATAAATAATCAAACATATATTTCTCATTCAAGAGAGGTTTCAATTTAAGCGCAGTGGTGAAATTCTTAACCACATTATTAGGATCAAATTTCCTCTTTGGCATTAGAGCCAAATTTAGTAAAGTGACATTTGAAATATCTTTCAATGCATGACCAATGTCAAAAAGGGAAAAAGTGGCACATTGTAAAGGGAAAGTAGGTCAAATGGCCTTCTTGGAATCTTTGAGTTGTTTGGACACGCCACTTACTATAAGTTGGTAGATAATCTCCATGGCTAGGAGCTTATTAGGAACATAATAAAGCAAAACATGTGAGGAAGAATAACTCCCAAAATTTTTGATATAAGTGAAATTTTCTTCAAAAGACAATCTAGAAACTGGTAAAATGTATGTGCTAGCTTACTTAGAAATCCTAGCGGCTTTTTCATTAAAGATAATTTGATGGATGGGTAACATAACTCCATTGCAAATTTTATAGAAATGTAAATGAAAATCAGATTCCCAAAGGGCTCTATGGTAAATATGAATTGGAGTGGGATCCTTGCTCGTCCATTTCCATCCCATGATAGGAAAGCTTGGATAAAAGAAAATTTCATCCATAATGTAAGCACTCATATAGAAGGGGGGTATTGTTCTAGTGGAAACACTTCTTTTGATTCTATAATCCATGATAGTTCTGGCCAAATTATCAGGAAGAATGCTCACCCAATTCATAATAGTGGAATTGACGATTGTGTCAATTAAAGGTACCAAGTCTATGTAAAACCTAGTGGTATCTTGTTTAGCAAACAACCTACATACCATTCCAGTTGCATAGAAATAAGGGGAGGGTAACTGTGCTATCAGGTACATACCAAGTTTGTCCCACTTTAGCTTTCCTTTATCATCTTTCCATCCCTTTATCACTTTCATGAAGTCTGTATTCTTCTTCATAAAGCTTTGGAAAAAAGCTTTATCATAATTCTTCTACGACATGGGCAAGTGGTACATTATCCGTAAATCCTCTGCAGTGAACGAACCAGTATTCTCCATGTTTGAATTCTTAAATTATCTGTCTACTCTGTTAAGGTGGTCAATGACCCACATTACCATATCTGTGTAGGGTAAAATCTTTGGCCTCATTGCTATTCTAGGAAGAAATTAACATGAAACATAAAAATAGGAAGGGTCTGAGGAAACTGTCGCATCTGATGTTACTGTTTTAACAATTACTCTTGGTTGTTGTTGCTAAAAAAGGTGGTACATTGTTTCCCATGAAGAACTTCCACAATCCTTGTTGTAGGTTGTGTCTAAGAACAATGGAGGCATGTTTGTGTCTTCTGTAGCGGTCTTCTACAACGGACGTTTGGGAAATTTCCCTGCCTTTCTTTGTCATTCTAGTTATTCACACTCTATTAGGCGATTTCCTAAATTCAATTGAAAAGAGTAAACTCAAATCTAAGATGAATAGAGAGAAGGATAGAGTTAAAAAATCATAATAAAAATATGGCGCTCTATTATTAAAAACACACTTAAAGTAGATATCAATCTTTTGAACCTTACATCCATTAAATGTTGTTAGTAACCCATAACTCTTTCTATCAAATCTGTTACACACCTTTACGCAATATGTCTAATCTATCAATCTAAGACGTTAGATCTTATAATAGGTTGATTAGATAGGAATAATTTTGTGCACTTGAGTAATAAGTGTTAATATCACACATCACAACTTTTAACTATTACCAATAGTTATTTTTTTTGTCACCGATGAATCTTGTGAAATGCAATCTGTGCAAATTGCACATCGCAAATTTTAACGGTGATAAAAATTTCCATTTGGTTTCTTGTCGTGGAACATGAAATGCGCTGAAGAATCTCATTGTTACACTTTATCAGACCTTTAGATACTTATAATTTTTCTTTTATTATTTTATAGGGTCTGACTCATCGTAAATTTTACCGAATTTTTATAAGCTTGTTCTTTTTAAAAGGCGTGATGTGATTTCTCTTTAAAGGGATTTTAAAGCATTTGCAATGGGGATTTTATATAAATTTGAAAAGTTTGAAGTGCATATCGCAATTTTCAATACTTATATATTTTTTAACTTATTCGGCTTTTAAGTTATGCGATTTGCGACAAAAGCTTTTGAAATCAAAGAGAAAAGGGAAAAAACTCTATTCCTAAAGTTTTTTAGACTTATGCTAAGATGAAATCATGCTCATAAATTTCTATTTATTTTTTAAAGGGTCCCCTTTTATTTTAATAAATATGGGGGTGTTGTATAGTAAAACAAGACCCAAAGTGCGTGATGGAGAACAAAAATTTCTATTTTTTAATGGAGATTAATCCACACACAGTGGTGAGTCAATGTCCCAGGATGTCATCAAATTTATTTGAATATTATCGGGGAGTTGTAGACTTCAAAGCTTATTTCCACAGAGTATACATCAAGGCGCGAAAGGATATATATGAAGTATGGTACCAGTTTCCATACCTGGTTACTGAATTTGAAAATTTTCAAGTCACAAAGACTTGGCTACTAGACTCGCTAGCTCCATCCACTCGAGGAATTGATCCAGAACATGCAGGTACCAGTGGAAGAGATACACATGCAGGAAAGGATGCAGGAAAAAAGTAGAGAAGGATGGAGAAGAGGTCGTAGGCACAAAGCAATAGAAAGGTGTCCATGACCCTTTTACTGATACAAAATCATTTGATTCACCATTTATCGTGAATATAAGGATACCTACTGCATCAGGCGCATGAAAAAAGTATAATTCAGAAAGATCAAAGGGCAAGAAGTCGGTGGTCCTCATTAAGGCAGACATTGATGAGATTAGTGATAAGGTGTTTCACATCAATGAAGATGTATGGGGAAAGATAAATGATAAATACAAGTTTGTAGTGGCAGAGGTGCAGTATGGCATGCAAGATCTTAAGGTGTCGAAAGAGACAACGCAACCACAAGAACAACCAGTAATTCAAGCAGCCCAAGCGAGCTAGAAGGCACAACTAGAGCATTGATTAATAATAACTTCTGATGTTTGAGTTTTGTAGGTACCTGGAGGAGCACTACAATTTGAAGCTACTATGATATCCCAAAATGGGGAAAATCTACACTATTGGGAACATCTTAAGATATTCCAAATATGGAGCTACAACAATACATGAACACAATATTGTAAACACAGAAAATATGATCATGTCATGAGAGAGAAAAATATTCAACCATCATTCTATTAATTAATAATAAAAAATGTACAAAATATCATGAGGGACATGCCACTCAAGCCATAAGAACATGTCTCCAATGATCGAAGCAATAGATACATGAGATGCTGCAACTATATAGAATGCCGGAGAGTAGTGACTGCGTAGTCTATATTAGTGTAGCTGCTGCTGAAAATTTACATACATGAAATATGGTTGAAGGAAACAAAAGAAATTCCCAATAATGAAGATATGGGCTCCAATACAAGATTTCTAGCCAACCTGGAGAGGATTGCTAGAAATTTTGGAAAACATACAATGTGACAAATAACCCTGGGTTAATGTGCCACTACAAACTGGTTCTGATATAAAATGAGGCTATGAAAGATCTGAAATATTGATGTCCTCCTCCAATGGTATTTCTAATTAGAAGGTTAATTCCTCTACTCAGAAATAGACCCTCCTGATGAGCTCAATGAACCCTCCTAGAAACTGCCTCTGAAAATAACGCAGATCTAGACTGAAACTGCGCTGTGAGGGATGGTGGATGGTTGGCATAATACCAAATATATGGAAATATTCATAGGAGTCCTTCTTACTGATCCTCCAATGGATAGACAAACTCTCCACTGAAAAATAACCCCGAAAATGACTCTAAGAGATCCTCCTTTGCTACACCCTACAACACAACCCAACTCTAAATAGAAACTGTGTTGTAGCTAAAGGAGGTAGCTTGGAAAAAATGTTAGAATGAGGAAATGTAGCTCAATAACCTCTCCTTTCCTGAGGATGAGGTAGGGATTCTCAACCGGGAACACCCTTGTGCTAAACAACACTGCAACCCTGCTAAACAGCAAGAGGAAGCAAAGTCTCAACAGACCAAAGTAAATAATAATACAAGCATGAATACAATGGTTGTCGTCCTCTCCATATATATAAATTTCTCCTCTCTACAATGGCTCCCATCCATATGTTCCACCTAATCCATGCAAGTTGTCCTCCATTCAACTGCGCAGTCCATCATGGAGATACAATTTATCTAGACAGTGTATGTGGATTTGGTCAAATATGACTGAATCAACATGATCCAATCCTGTTCACACCTGTAGGTGCTCAATCCAGTTTCTTATTCTTCCCCTTTTCACATGAGGAATCTTATTTTCTCTTCTAAAGAGGTTAATGGGCCTCCCTACCCATTTTATTCATCTAATGCCAACTATAATGTTCCTTTTAGCTTGAGGCTAAAATTTGGGAACATTACATTCCTCCCCTCCAAAATGTTGCTTGTCCTCAAGAAACTGCATAGAGAGAGAAAAATTCCTCCCCTTCTCCTCTTGTGGCCTCCTCATCAATAGTCCCCACCACTGCTCAAGATAATCTACAACAAATCTGCCCTCCAATGTCTCCTCCCAAAGATGCATGACCAAATGGCTCACATCATAAAAATGTGGAAGGTGTAAGTGGAAACCTTCTTGCTGTCTCATGGCCTCCTCAAGGTAGGAGTGATGATACACATGAGAAATCTCATTCCATGCTATCATCCAAATGAAATGAGCCATTCTAGGTAGCTCATCAAATAAATCTGCAACCCCGGTTTTATGCAATGTGTTGGGGTTGAATGGAGAGTTTATGTTTTCCCACCCAAGTAGTTTCTCTCTCCATTTATGGTAAGTATGGGGGGGTTGTTGATATTGGGCTAAAATTTCATGGCCTTCAAAAATGGCCCAAGCTACCCCACAAGTTAAGTCAGCCATGAAGTGCCTCATCCAAAATGAAAGTTCTCCCAATGGCTCCTCCTACATGAAGGAAGGAGGTGTGTTGTGGAAATTATGGTGTGCCCATTGTTTCTCTTGAAACATAAAACATGTAGAATAGGGAGAATCATACTCCAAATGGGCATCTCCATCTCAAATCCCACTCTCCAAACAAAGCTTACCATGAGTATAAGTATATCAACAATATATGGAAGCAAAATACTATGAAAACAAGCTGCCAAATGACAATCGAAGAGTGAATCATAGTTTTACACAAGGAACTAGTGCAGTGCATTCCATGCTTGCTTCAAAATAAAAAATAACAAGTGCTTTACCAGCCACTTGTTTACTGCCACAGTCATCTCATAAGATGGAAACATGAAGATACAGTGTGGTGTCAATGGTGCACACCAGGAATCATGTGGCTTCCCCCAAAAACCACCAATAAGGTAGCCAAAGTCAATGCTACAAGTAGCTACAAGTACATCATTATACATTAAGAAAGAAGGGATGATTCTCCTTGATACATCATTCTTCTCAAACAAGGAAAATAAGTACAATAAAAAATGTGAAATTATACCTCCTCCATCATGTACTTGAGATCTTGGGATGAAATGGCTCAAATGGAATTCCTCCCTCACCTCCAATGAGTAGGGAAGTGGATGTGACCTCCTATCTATCATCATCTAGGCTATGCATCTCTCCATATGCTGAAATATGTCATGCTGGATGCCCTCCCAAGTGAAATCCTTTGTCAAATAAAGATATGCATCATAATGCATGGAAAGGAAGTCCTCATGTGCTACATGTAATAGCTTCTCCTTGAGACTAGAAGCTCTATTCAAGAAGACTCTGCCATAAGAATAGATGACCATGTCATCCATCATAAATCTATCATCTCCATCCGAGTCATCAAGAATCATGCAAGCACCCAGATCCTTGGAGTACTTTACCAAGAGTTGAGGCCTCCAATATGGGTCAATCCTCCCAAGAGACAGCGTTGGTGATCTGGCATGTGAAGCTCTCCTCATGCTGCTGCCTGCTACTTTGACATCCCCCATGCCAATGTCTTTCTCTAAACTCTTCACCTCTCTAGAATCCAAGAGTGGTGAACCCAAAGACAAGATGTCTCTTATCAACTCTAGATCTGGTGGCCTTCCAGGTGGAATGCCTCCATGTAGTGAGACATAAAATTCTGAAGTGGACTATATATATGAGTGGAATGAGTTGTCCCCCTCTTCACTGCGTAGTGAAATCCCATCCCTTTATGAAGAAACCTCCTGAAATATAAAAGGGTGAATGCTCATCATCCCTTGATGTTGATCCTTCTCCTCTTCTTCCATATATGAGAATGTGTCATCCTCAATGAGAGACCCTTAATCTTGGTCATCTCTTGAAGGAGAAGACTCCATGTCTTTACAAATAGAAGAGGGCTCTTCAAGAAATGGGGATCTTGCCCTTGGCAAACTATCATGCATGTTTTTATCCCCGTTAAAAATATGGAGTGGAGTTGGTTCAATAGGTCTCTCCAACTCATGAAAAGTGTTTGAGTTTTTGTTTTTAACAAATGATAGTTCACAATGTTCTTTATCAAATATCCTCACCAATTCTTTAGTGAACTAAACATAAGTTTTTACATTTGCATGACAAAATGAAGTAGAATCATTAAACCACCAACATGGGCCATACCTTTGAGGTGCAGCACTGCCACTATGATGGCCTCCTTCTCTGAAACTTGGTGTAGCTGAAAATATGAATCTAGCTCTTCTACCCAAGCTTTTGTTGTGCACTCTGCTGATCCATCAAAGTGAGATAGGAAGATTATACCTCTCTTACTTCTTTTGTGGTTGCTAGATCTTTCCTCCTTGAGTTTTCAAAACCCTTGTAAGTATAAGTGCTCCTTGAATCTCCATGATTGAGATTCATACTCCTGAAGATAATCACTCAAGGTCTCCTCCCTTGGTGCATCTTCTTCCTCCATCCTTATTGCAGTCAATGTGGGAAATAGACTGCGCTGTGGATCTACATGTGTGGCTGAATTATCACACCCATCATGTGAATAGCTAGGGTTTGATTAAAACCCTCTTAGAAACCTTCTACACTCCTCCTCTTTCATCTCCTTGAGATCTTCTTTGATACTCTTTATAGCTTGGAAAAGAAGCAAGGAAATCCTCTCTTCCTTCATTCCTCCAAATAATGGAGTCATGCTTGTGTTTCTTCTGCACAAATTATCTCTATGAGAAGATTCTCCTCCTAATGGCATAATTTCTTGGATGCATAGGCTGAGCCAATATTGATGCTCTGATACCACTGTAATATCCCAAAATAGGGAAAATCTACACTATTGGGAATATCTTCAGATAGTCCAAATGTGGAGCTACAACACTACATGAAAAAAATATTGTAAACACAAAAAATATGATCATGTCATGAGAAAGAAAAATATCCATCCATCATTCTATTAATGAATTAGCAAAAATGTACAAAATATCATGAGGGACATGCCACTCAAGCCATAAGAACAAGTCTCCAATGATCGAAGCAATAAATACATGAGATGCTGCAACTATATAGAATGTCAGAGAGTAGTGACTACGTAGTATATATTAGTGTAGCTACTGTTGCAGATGTGCATACATGAAATATGGCTGAAGGAAACAAAATAAATGCCCAATAATGAAGATATGGACTCCAATACAAGATTTCTAGCCAACTCGAAGAGGATTGCTAGAAATGCCGGAAAACATACAATGTGACAAATAAAATTGGGGTTAATGTGCCACTGCAAACTGGATCTGATATAAAATGAGGCTATGACAGATATGAAATACTGATGTCCTCCTCCATTGATATTTCTAATTAGAAGGATGATCCCTCTACTCATAAATAGACCCTCCTGATGAGCTCAATGAACCCTCCCAGCAACTTCCTCTGAAAATAACACAAATATGGATTGAAACTGTGCTATGAGGGATGGTGGATGGTTGGCTTGATGCCAAAGATATCGAAATATTCCCGGGAGTCTTTCTTACTGATCCTCCCATGGATAGAAAAACTCTCCACTGAAAAATAAGCCCAAAAATGACTCTAGGAGATCCTCCTTTGCTGCACCCTACAACACAACCTAGCTCTGAACAGAAACTGCACTATAGATGAAGGAGGTAGCTTGGCAAAAATGCTGGAATGAGGAAATGTAGCTCAATAACCTCTCCTTCCCTGAGGATGAGGTAGGGATTCCTGATTGGGAACACCCTTGTGCTAAATAGCATTGCAACCCTGCTAAACAGCAAGAGGAAGAAAAGTCTCAACAGACCAAAGAAAATAACAATCAAAGCATGAATACAATGGCTATCCTCCTATCCATATATATCAAGTTCTCCTCTCCACAATGGGTCTCATCCATATGTGCCACCTAATCCATGCAATTTGTCCTCCATTCATCTGCGCAATCCATCATGGAGATACAATGTATCTAGACAGTGCATGTGGATTTGGTTAAATATGACTGAATCAACATGATCCAATCCTGTTCACACTTGTAGGTGCTCAATCCAGCTACTTATTCTTCCCCTCTTCACATGAGGAATGTTATTTTCTCTTCTAAATAGGTTAATGGGCCTCCCTACCCATTTTATTAATCTAATGCCAACTATAATGTTCCTTTTAGCTTGAGGCTAAAATTTGGGAACATTACAAATATAGAGGATTGAGAGTGAGAAAATAAGTGGGAAAAAATTAACTTGAATCTTGTTGCGCTTACCATACAGAAACTGCATGACTTCCACCAAGGTTTCATTGATGAAATGAAGATGCGAAAAAAATGCGCCTTGTAGATAACCAATGTAAGATGTGACAACACAAATATCATGATGGAACTAAATCACATTATCAAGGAGAGGGACGAGGAGTGATAGAAACACAGACAACTGAAGGATTTCATAGGCCAGACTTGGAGCGAGATTCAAAACATCAAGGTCTGCGCAAAAGAATCCCCCATAGAGAAGTTTGTGAAGCTCACCCTCACAATTAAGGAAAACAACAACAACATGGACAAGATAAAGTTTGAGTACCAGATGTAGATCACTGATCTAAAAATGAGGTTGTAGCCAACCACACCACCAGAGGTACGCGAGCAAAGATAAAAAAATATTAAAACTTCATTAGAAGGAAGCTCCATCACAATGAAGGACTGTGCAAAGTTGTTAGATGTCACAATGGAGATTTGGATCTTGCTATAGGAGGATCCCAACATTTAGAAGATTGGGCAGGAGGTACTACAAAATTAAAAGTAGTTGGATGAGATCTGGGTCACTGCGAGGAATTTAGCACCTACACATCAGCTCTCTTGCATCACAGAAGGGAAAAATATGCAAAACTATATCGAGGATCTGTGCAAAATGGAGCAATAGATTGCAGCGAGTACACAACCATGGCAGGATTAATCCATCGGTTGTCTCAGATAGTTGATGAGAAGCTGAAAAAGATGTGAAAGAAGAAAAAAGACGTTCTTCAGAAGATCTTTGGGCCATGATAAGAAATGCTTCTTGAGAAAGTGTGCCAAGAGGAGAAGCAGAAATGATTCAGCCTTTTAGTACAACATACACCAGAATCGTAGAGAAGGTTCAGGGTGCACAAAATAAGTGACTCAGATGAGTCACATGTAAGTGTTGGGGGCCTATTGGGCATGGCCTAACTTGGTCCATTTTGGGTCAAAAAATTCCGCAACTAAAGGAGCGGAGTGCATGGTTAAACGAAGATAAATTAATTGCGTGGAGTTTAGGGTATTTGGGGTGGGTAAAAGCCCCTCTTTTTGTAAACGGATCGAGTTTATTTTTTTAGTTTTGAGCCATCCCATGGTATGTTGACCATGGTTTTTCTATGATGTAAAGGCTATATAAAAAATTTAATATTGAGTCTAATTCAGTAATCTTGTACTTGTGATGAGAAAAAATAGTTGAATATCTATATTTTATTTTTTAGGCCATGGGAAGGCTCCGCAGCTCTATTCGCAGAGGCCTTGAAGAGTCTGTAGCTTTGTGTGCAGACCACCTGGAGTTGTGTGTGCAGGATGAAGAAGTGTATGTACCAAAGAGTTTTACCATAATAAAAGAAGATGATTTTTGAATACATATATGTGTTCGTGTGTTATATTTTTTTATTATCAGTTTCGTGAAGTTACTTATATGGTTTATGTATGTTTTAATGGTAAAGGCACAGTGCGCATAAGGATTGAATGATGAGTGGAGTATAATTTGTTAGAGTAGATGAATGCATCCGCACAATACCAATTAAGCATAAGTATAATTTTAGCAGTATATCTATTGTCCCTCTAGATGCAGAAACCTAGTTCTGACATCCCCCAATATTGCCTCTGGTGAGATTGTAATCTGCGCTGCAAGTCGTTGTTGAAAGGGATGGTAATAAATGGTTTTTTTTGGTGCAAAAATAACTTTGAACCTATATCGAAGCCCCTTTGAGCCAAAATAAATACATAACAATTGATCAAAATAATGTAAATAAAAACAAAGTGAATAGGAAATATAACTCAAAGCATTAGCCCTTACAAGCAATGAAAATAAAGATAAAATGCTTAAACAATATAACACAATATTTTAAAGAACAAATTATTGATTACCAAGGTCTTAATTAAAACCAAGTAATGTAACATGAAGTGAGAAGCTACATAAAATAAAAATAAAGATAAAGTGATTCAAGATTACAACGCAATACCTCAAATGCTAAATTCATTGACTACAAATTTCTTTAACAAATCGAAATGTGGAACTAAAGAGAAAGAATACAAATTATGAAAAGGGGGATGAAGAGGGATAAAATATGGGTGGGCTCAAGTAAGGATATATATATATACCATTACGATATAATACATGTAGAACAAGTATCTTTAACTTCTACATAGTATGTTGTAATAAATAATAAATTTTAAAGGGTTTTATATAAATATTCTGTTTTTTTTTTTAAGTATGAAACTTTAAATTATTTCAAAAATACATTTATGTACAAAGCACTTATATTGATATGGTATGGTTTATTATTAAAAACTAAATAACAAAATATTTAAAAAGAAATTTCAGGAGTGGTGTGAAGTGGCAAGTTATTATATAATTTGTGTAATAACTAATTATAAAAAGGAAAAAATGACCATAAATATTAGAAAATGACCTTAATTTTAGTTCTCAAAATGATAAAATGTGATCAAAAAATAAAAATTGAATGACTATGGAAACTCTAAAATGATGAAAATAAGTATATCAACAAAAAAATAAAGAAATTTATATGGTAGTATTTCCTTTGTAAGATGTCTCGTGAACCCATATGGGTCAATTAAACTTGTAAACAACGGATGCATAGGGAGGTGTTGGACATGGTATCCCTATGTCTAAATTTTTGGTAAAGAGTCCGCATTTTGAGGAGCAGAGCGCACTGTGCGTGTAATATTCCAAAATTTGCAAACAACAAATTGGAATATTAATTTTTTCTTATGTCATCTAGGAGATGAATAAAATGGGTAAAAGGCCCATGAGTAGGAATAAAATCCCTCATAGTGTGAAAGAAATCATTGGAGCAGCTTATTTTGCACCTTCCAATGTGGAAAGGGGCAATTTGCATGAGGACAAGTTCAAGTTTGACCAAGTCAACAACGCTGCCTAAGAGGTGTAGCTTGCTTGAGAATACAACACAGTTTGAGAGGGAGGAATATTCTTTGTGGAAGAAACCCTAATGTGTGGGGTCCAGGGAAAAGAGGCATTCAATTTCATAAAAGGAGGAAGAGGTAGCCATAGTGAGATATCTTTGAGCATTTGATCATTTGTCTGATTAGACTATTTTCAGTCTCTAGCTGTTCAGATGAGTTGTGGTGTTGCTTAGCACGAGGGATTCCTTCATAGGATCTCCTCTCCTTCTTGAGAGGCCTCTTGAAGGATTGCACTTCATTTCTCCACATCTTGGCTCAAGGACAAAGCCACTACCATCAGTCATTGCGTTATTTCTGCTGAAGTATAATGTAGTGTTGCTGGGTGTTGCAGTGGAGGGTTCCACAACACCTTTCCTTGGCTTATATTTCAGAGGAGGGAGTTCCTATTTCTTTGGGAGATTAGTAAAGGAGGTTTCAGAGATAATTTTCATACCTTGGCATCAAGGCCAAGTATCCCCCATCATAGACAGCGCAATCCATTCTCCATACTGCGTTATTTTAGTGCACACTTGTAGTGAGGGGTTGCACCATCATCTTGGATGAGGAGATCTTTATGGATAGGATCAACCTATCACTTGAGAGATCTATCGAAGGAGGTTTATCTCAGATTTCATATCATCTTCAGCCATCTCCAGTCATTTTCATAGTTTCAGCTACTACCCAGCAACTCCGACATTTCTGCGGATTTTCCATTTGTACATGTATTACATCCAATCCTTCTAAGGATTGTGTATTATTGTTGTATTAGTGTTTTCAGGGGTTGAGAGATTTCTCCCTCTCATTTCTTTGAGATGATATTGTCATATCATCCTAGTATCATGTTGTATGTTGTAGTATCTCCTATAAACTGTGTTATTTTAGTCATATGACATTTTGCATAGTAGTATTGCTTCATTGTCTTGTACATGTTTCATTGAGGCTTCCATTGCCTAGCTGGGGTGATTGATTCCTCCATATATTGTATACATTTTCTTCTATATCAGATTTTTTTTGCTATACATATCTTCATGTGTTCACAGCTATAGAATAACGTTGTCATTCCATGTCTTGCTGGAGAATTGTTGCAGTCCCCTCATCAGGCACTTTCTGAGGACATATAAGTGTGGGAGATCTGTTTAACCCACTTAGAAGGATTTATTTGGAGCCTCCTCTTGGATTGGCACTTAGACACATTTTTCTAAGGTATCCAGGTCTTGGTTTCAATTCCTATAGCAGCCATTACTGGAAAATGTGTTTTCTAGTCATGCCTTGCTAGATGTTCCAGATTTGGGATATTATAGTGGTATCAAAGCTGCTTTCTTGGCTCAGCTTGTGAGTCTAAGCCCAAGAAGATCATAATATTGAAGAGGATGGGTTTTATCTCATCATATTCCATATCCATGAAGAACCTTCCCAAGGACGATAATCAGAAAGAAGAGGAATAACCCTGCACTTCCTATTCTCATCAAGGAGACAAAGAAATAAGTAGGAGGAAGACTCCATCTTTTGGAGAAGAAAAATGGGATAAGCTTACCAAGCTTCCTCCTATATCTGTACATCTGATTCATGAAGAGTTCAAGGATATCAGGAGGAATATGTATGGAGAAACTTCTGGAGGGTTTCATTCAAAAGAAAACTCTAGATTGTCACATGAGGAGTGTGAGCAAGCAGCTGCACATCCTAATACTCAGCGCAGTCACATGCCCAGGATTGCCGAAAGAGAGATGGAAAGAGAATAAGAGATTGCTATAAGGGAAACCCTTAGTGATTTCTTGAAAGAGTATAAGTCTCAAACTCATAAATTCAGAGATCATCTCAGTTTTTCAGAGTTTTGCAAGATGAAGGTGAAAGGAAAAGAGCAGCAGGATAGATTTCATCTGTCTACCTTTGAAGGTTCACCTATAAGTTCAGAAAAATCTTGGGTGGAGGAGTTAGAGACCTTTTTTCAGCAGCACCACATTCTTGAAGATGAAGCCATCAAAGTTGCAGCGCTGCATTTGAGAGGTAAGGCCTATGCCTGGTGGATTTTTGAATCCTTTTCTTTGAGAAATGTAAACATTGAATTCTATGCTATTTTCACTAAGGCATTAGTGGAAATATTTGATGTAAGGATTCATGAAACACACATTATGCGGGTAAACAAGAAAAATCAAGAAAAACCATTGCATGAAAACTTGCACCATACTTTTCCGGAAGAAAGGTTTTCATCTCACACCTTTGAGCAAAGGAGCATGGAAATCTATTTTTCAAAACGAGATCCAATCATTGGAGAGTTTCCCACTCATGTTGCAGAGATTGAGGGAAAAAATGTTGTTAGATTTTGAGTTGATCTAACACCTCATGCAGAGGAAGGAGGAGCTCTTGCTCCAAGTAGAGGGATTCTTTCATCTTTGCAAGGAAGTCCCCAGGATCTCATGTGTAGAGATCAAGGCACAACTCATGTTCTACCTGTGCCATTGCTGAGGAGGTGTGGAACCATGGAGACACAAGGAGAAGGTAGGGAGAAGAACCAGCATCATGAGATGAGGAGTACAGATCCCTATTCATCTATGGAGGTTGATGCAGCTAGGAAGGTTATTAAATTGCGCAGTGGAAGCATGGAGAGCTTTCTCCATTCATCTATTTAGTCATCTCCTATTGAGGATGTCTCATTGCATGGAGACATTTTTCCAGGGAGACCACTGGATCAGTAGAGGAGGATGGATGCTTCACATATTGGGGCACCACTCGTAGATTTCAGGAGGGTGGAGACCTTGGTAGATATTGATACAACACTGGGAATCTGGGGTAGACTCAAGGAGAGAGGGAGAATTCTCTCAACATCATCAGTACCCACTTCCATTTTAGATTCTGCGTTGTGGAAGAAGCAGCAGGGGATGGATAGCAGCCTTCCAACTTGCATCTTTGACATGAAAGATTTCAAAGGAGAAGGTAGCCATAAGGCAGATGTTCTTCATGAGAGATCATCAAATCTATCACTATGTAGGATAGATCCATATTGGAACTCCCAGCTGTTGGTGGAGTATTCCAAGGATATTTTCACTTGCATGATCTTGGATGACCAGTTGCATGAGGAGGGATTCTCAATTAGAGATGAGGTCATCTTTTATCATGGTAGGATATTCTTTCTTAAATTTTCCAAGCTCAAGGAGAAGTTGCTACAAGCAGCTTAGGAGGATTTCCTTTTCTGCCCCACTTGTTCTATGAGAGCATACCACACCATCATGGAGGGGTATTTTTTGATGGGCTTTGAGGAGGAGATATACCAACATATGAGTAGATGCATGAACCAGATGGAGATGGAGGAGAGACAAGACTCTTTGAGAGAGTTAACACAGCCACCTCTTTTCTCTTTGACTATGAGAGTATACTCATTTATGAGCCACTCCACTTGTATGAGCAGAACATATGGTAAGGGTGGTGATTATTTTCATGATTATTTATATGATATATGTCCCTTAACCATACATGTGCAGGATGTTTCTCCAAGGAGGAGCATTCTTTCTTTAGAGCTTCATGGCATAGTTGAGGCCATAAGCATGATTGATGGACATTACCTAGGAGGACTTGGGGAAGAGAGATATTATGGAGGACATGCTCATTGTACACCTCACATTATTCACTTCCTCCATATTTATGAGGATATTGGAGCAGCAGGAAAGTGGTTGAGAGGCCACTTATTTTATCAGTCTCTATTGCAGTCAAGGGTCAAGTTGCATTGGTTGCACTTAAGGGACCATTTTCCTTCTCATTTTTTGCATATGGTAGCAAGTATGATTCTCATTTTTTTTCCCTATGGTTCTACTGTTGTTGTCTTTATTAGGAGCATGCTTGGGAGAGAGACACATTATGTGGATGTGTCCTTTGAGGGAGACATTCCTCACACTTTTTGCGATACATGTTCTAAGGGGAACATGGGACATGATATGGTTACCTTAACAAAACATTTGTCACTTTATGAGGTGATCCATATGATGGAGGAGATGCCATATGTTGATGACTTCCAACTCATCATATATGGGGACATTTGGGTCAACATGATTTGCAGCGTTGGAGGAGAGATCTTTGGAGATCTAGTTCTCATATTTCCACTTAAGGGTAAAATTATTGCAGCCCATGATCAGACAATACTCTACACTTATCATAAGTGGAGAGATGGACAGTGTGAGGTAGGCTACATTGTCTACCATGTGCATAATTTCAGCCCACCTACTTTGCCGGAGCTGGAGGTGGAAGATAGTTTTCAGGAGTTTCCTAGTTGGGAGGTGACTCATTTTGCATGGCTTATAGCTTGGAGATGGAGGATCCATATGGGAAAGATAGTTCCCATTATATTTCAGATTCCATTCTTCAAAGGGTCCTCTAGACATCACTTTGTTATCCTCTTGAGCATCTCACCTTTACATGATGATGGCTTGATAGCTGACTTACATGCTAAGGAGGAGCATTGTGGAGAATTGATTGATGAGATAACATCACTTCACTTGGAGGAGATCATCACACATGGATGCTACAGGAAGAGGAGAAAGGAACTCATTCTATCCTTGCAATTGCTTGAGGACAAGCAATTTTTGAGAGGGGAGGACTGTAATATTCCAAAATTTGCAAGCAGCAAATTGGAATATTATTTTTTTCTTATGTCATCTAGGAGATGAATAAAATGGTTAAAATGCCCATGAGTAGGAATAAAATCCCTCATAGTGTGAAAGGGATCATTGGAGTAGCTTATTTTTCACCTTCCAGTGTGAAAAGGGGCAATTTGCATGAGGACAAGGTCAAGTTTGACCAAGTCAACAGCGCTGCCTAAGAGGTGTAGCTTTCTTGAGAAGACAACGCAGTTTGAGAGGAAGGAATATTATTTGTGGAAGAAACCCTAATGTGTGGGGTCCAGGGCAAAGAGGCATTCACTTGCATAAAAGGAGGAAGAGGCAGCCATAGTGAGATATCTTTGAGCATTTGATCATTTGTCTGATGAGACTATTTGCAGTCTCTGGTTGTTCAGCTGAGTTGTAGTGTTGCTTAGCACGAGGGATTCCTGCTTAGGATCTCCTCTCCTTCTTGAGAGGCCTCTTGAATTATTTCACTTCATTTCTCCCCATCTTGGCTCAAGGGTAAAGCCACTACCATTAGTCACTACGTTATTTCTGCTGAATTATAACGTAGTGTTGCTGGGTGTTGCAGTGGAGGATTCCACAACACCTTTCCTTAGCTTATCTTTCAGAGGAGGGAGTTCCTATTCTCTGGGAGATCAGTAAAGGAGGTTTCAGAGCTAATTTTCATACCTTGGCATCAAGGCCAAGTATCCCCAATCATAGATAGCATAGTCCATTCTCCATACTACATTATTTCAGTGCACACTTGCAGTGAAGGGTTGCACCATCATCTTGGAGGAGGAGATATTCAGGGATAGGATCAGCCCATCACTTGAGAGATCTGTCGAAGGAGGTTTATTTCAGATTTCATATCATCTTCAGCCATCTCCAGTCATTTTCATAGTTGCAGCTGCTACCTAGTAACTCCGACATTTCTACAGATTTTCCATTTGTACGTGTATTGCAGCCAATCCTTCTAATGATTGTGTATTATTGTTGTATTAGTGTTTTTAGGGGTTTAGATCTTGCTCCCTCTCATTTCTTTGAGCTGATATTGTCATATCATCCTATTATCATTTTGTATGTTTTAGTATCTCCTACAGACTGTGTTATTTTAGTCATATGACATTCCGCATAGCAGTATTGCTTCATTGTCTTGTACATGTTTCATTGAGGCTTCCATTGCCTAGCTAGGGTGATTGATTCCTCCACATATTGTATATATTTTCTGCTATATCAGATATTTTTTGGCTATACATATCTTCATGTGTTCACAGCTATAGAATAATGCTGGCATTCCATGTCTTGCTGAAGAATTGTTGCAGTCCCCTCATCGGGAACTTTCTGAGGAAATTCGAGTGTGGGAGATCTGTTTAACCCACTTAGAAGGATTTATTTGGAGCCTCCTCTTGGATTTGGCACTTAGACACATTTTTCTAAGGGATCCAGGTCTTGGTTTCAATTCCTATAGCAGCCATTACTGGAAAATGCGTTTTCCAGTCATGCCTTGCTAGAAGCTCCAGATTTGGGATATTACAGTGCGCTTATGTTTTTGAGTCAAAGGGATTTGGTGTGGGTCAAAGACCATTATTTTATAAAGTATGGGATAATTTTGTATACGTTGAGCTTTTCCCATGGTTATCGGACTATAAAATTGTAAAAAGGAAAAACTATATAAGGAGTATAGGATATCAATCAAATGATATATAATGCATATGGATGTCTTGTTAGATTTGAATTAGGTTTGTATTCGATTGTTTTGTGCGAAGGAGAATTCTCCTGCAGTTGTGTGAGCAATCTGTGTACTTGTATGCTTTCATTATCTATTTTTTATGATTATTTGTGCTAGATCATGGTTTTTATCTATAATTGCATCACGAATACTTGATTATGGTTTATTATGGTGATTACTACATGTTAAAGTAGAAACGAATAGTCTGAAAAGTAGTTAAGTATATTTGTTGAAAAACGTCTATATATTTTTCATACTGGTTCTGTGAAGCTCTAGATAAGTCTTAAGATAATATTATCCCTAAATCCACACTCCATAATCCCTTTGGATGTAGAAACCTAGTTATATCATCCCCTAATATTGCCTTGGGTGAGAATTTGGTTTGTGTAGAAGATCATTGCCGAAAGGGCCGGTAATAGATGGTTTTTTTAGTTCACGCAACCATCTCTGAACCTGGTTCTGGGCCCCCTGAAGCCAACAAATGTTTCTATTGCTAGGACCGGGATATGAAGACTAAGGGATATCTGGATGATGCACCCGACTAGAAAATAAATTCAAGGTTGGGTATCTCTGAAAGAACGAGAATTTTTTGTACAAGAAAACATAAATCTATGTGTGTCTACTGAGAAGTGGTTACATAAGTATATTTTTACATATCAGCACACGATATTTTTCTCATGATTCACTAACGAGTTGCATGAGTGGCTATCAAGACTAGCTGAGAATAAGACTTTTTTTAAGAATGACGAGCATATTGCATGGAACCCAGAACTAATTAAGCGACTCAAGAAGACTGATAAAAAGATCTCAAGGGATGTTGATTGTTGGAACAATAATATTCTTGGATACTTTATTACTGAGTTCGCAATTGATACATATGTGTCCTATAGCGATTTCAAGCGCAAATTTTTCAAGGGTCCGTGAGGTAAGTACTTAAACTCTTTAAAGTTGTGGATTAATATGTTGTTATGTGAGAAGGGTGTACTACACATGCAATTAGATTGATATTTGGGGGATGTAAATCCAAATATACGTGAAGTCATAAAAGATTCAGGGTATATCGTGACAACTACAATGAGACTGAGTACAGTGCCTTGTTTGGATATGAGAACGAAGAAGAAGAAAGTAACCTATCAACCCCTAGAAGTGAATCACAATTAGACTTTGGAGATCAACAAGGTGCCTCTGGGACTCCCCAACATGCCACTCCCATCAATCCTCATCCACATACCCATATTTTACCTCCACCACCATCTCCACCTCTACGGCCACCTCCCCCATTCGACATGGCTCAGATAGCGAAGATGCTTGTTTTTAAGGGTCAGGGATCAAAGGACCTTGAGAAATTTTGGTTTTTTTTAGAAGTAGTATGGAGATCGCAACAATTCATTATTGAATATATGAAGAAATCTTAGCTTGTCACAGTGCTGCAAGAAATAACATTGTCGTGTTATATGAAGTACTCTGCAATGCATCACAATGCCACGTTGGATTAGATAAAGGAAATGATGAATGCCGAATTTAAAAATCCAAAATCACAGTCACAATGTATTACAAATATTAAAGAATTCAAGAAATTGGTAATTGAATATTTGTGGGAGGTAGATCATAGATTCAAAATGCTGCTAAGCCAAATAAGATTCCAGATCCCTGCTGAAAAACAGAAAGAATGGTTTATAGCTACGCTATTACCAGACCTAAGACTTCCATTATCACAGTAAAATATTGCAACCCAAGCCAAAGCTTTGGAGGTTGTGATGAAACTAGAAGCTTTGTCGGTAGAAGATACCATTATAGGGGTTCAACAAATCCAGACCTAGTTGGCAAGCTTACATATGGAGCTGCAAGACATGAAGAAGGAAAAATAAGTGTGGACTGACATGAGATCATAAGTATTGTGTATCAAATGTAAAGCATGAGGCCATTATAAATATTAGAGCCTTGTATTTATAGATTACATCAATCATAGTGGACCTAACTCGTTGAGCCCAGCCACAAGTGTATGGTGTGACTTATGTAAAGTATCAGGCCAACATCCCACAAAACATTGTCATATGGTGCAGAAAAATGTGCAGACATTAAAGAAATTATTTTGTAATTTTTGTAGCTCAGTGGGACATGATGACAGGAACTATCGTTGTTATGATTTGAAGATGCATTCGACTCCTACGATGTACAAAATGAAAGTTGAAGGTCATGAATATCATGGCTCACCCACAGCGGGTGGAGGATTCCAAGGCAAAGGTCGAGGACGAGGATGAGGCATTAGGTGAGGTCGAGGTCAAATTATATGTTATAACTACGGTCAGCCTAGACATTTTACCAAAGATTGCCAAAATCTCGCTGCCATATCTTGTAAGTATTGTAGAAAATTCGATCACGAGATATAATATTATCCCATGTTATTGGCTAAAATGTAGGGAAAAAAAATCAGCAGCCTACTCATAACCTATAAAAGATGAGGGTTGAGCCTCGTGAAGAAGATGGATGTGTCAACATAGTAACAAGTCACAGAGAAACAAATACAGGAGAAGAAAAAGCTGAAGGAAAATATCATATGGAGGATACATGGGTTAGGAATGTTGGAGAAAACAATATTTGGTTCAATTTACAACGAGAAATGGAAACCTTCATGGAAGAAAAGAAGATTTTTATGAGCCCTAGAGCTTCAACATTGACAACACAGATATAGCTAATCCCACAAAATAATAAATCCAAGGAGGTTACTGAGATGAAGGAATTTGATCCAACCATTTAGAAATAATTTCTATAGACCTGTATGAAGTTTCTAAGGGATCAAAAATTTGTAGAAGGATTGCAAGATTTGAATGAAAACTGCGCCGGCAAAGAGGAACCATAGCCTCAACAGTGCGCAGTAAATAAAGTGTAGAAAAATAATAAGAGAACCTAGAGGGAAATTCTTTTAACTGTACAAATAAGTGATTACGATATGGATCAAGTGATTCTTGATTTAGGATAGGTGCAAATGTGTTGCCAAAGCAGACATGGGAACGAATGGGGCAACCAAAGTTGCAGTGGTCACCTATTCAACTAATATTGGCCAATCAATAAAACATTATTCCTATGGGTCGATTGAAAGGCATTGTTGTAGAAATTGATGGTTTAAGCATGTTATCAGACTTTGAATTCATTGATATCATAGAAAAGTTTAGGGGCGGATTTTATCCCATGGGTGAAATTTAAGGGATTTTGTATTTTGGAGGGGATAATTTTTTATATTACACCCCTTCTCTATAGTTTGCCCAAAATTTATTTAATAAATAAATAAATATTATACTTTATCCATAAAAAATAAACCCAAAAAACACTATTTATCCTTCTGAAATTTTACTCAAACCCCTATTCTGCTTCCAATCACCTACAATTTCTACTGATGGCACTGGTCGGGGGCTATTGCGCCCTCTACCATTCCTACAAATCCAAGCTGTGGTTGAATTCACCCCTTGATTTTAGGGGTTTTCTTGTTTGATTCACTTGTATAAGTAAGTGTCTCAGTAGAAGTGTTGTTGTGATCAATTGTGGTTTGATTTCAAACTATATTGAACTATTCTGATTCTGTTTAATATATCGCAGACTCATCCAAAATCTTTGAACTTTTAACCAGAGGAATGGACGCCGAAATGTGGAACATACTCTCGGAAATAAAGGGCATGAGTTTGGTTAAAATCTTGTCTATGGTTGTATTCCTCTCGCCTTCATCACTTTGGGATAATAATAACGCAACAATCATAATTCATTCATGCATCACTTGAATATTCTAACTCTTCTAAAATCTCTCGCAACACTCTCAGGACTGCATGAAAACTAACTTGTATTTTCTAGATTGCTAGATTTGAGATTAAAACTCTTTTGACTTCTTGGTATCAAAGTATTTGAGCTAGTATTGAAGAATACCCAATAGATAATAACCAACCCAATAGAGAGTATCTTGATTTCACTTAAAAAATCGGTGCACTATGTGTTAGTGTCTACATGTTTAGTGATCAAATACACTCTTTCAAGTTTACTTGGTAGTTGTCCTTAGTCAAAGTTTTATGTTTTCAAATACATTCTCAAATAACTTTTTTTCACTGAATGTTGTTTAGGTCTGAATGCTACTCCCTTCACCCATCATAGTCATCATAAATTTCAAGGTCATGACATTCATCATCATCTAGGGTCATAGATCAATCAACATACCTCCATCTAGGTCATGGTCTAGGTTTACTTTGTTTTTCCATCATAATGTTCAATAATGTCATGAAAGAAGGAAAACAAGAGTCATTTTCACCATACGAATCACCTTCATTAGGAGTTAGCAAAGATACAAAAATAAAGCAAAGGAAATTTGTCTTTTCTCAATAAGTATGCTACATGATCAAATTTTTTCAAAAAAAGATTTTTTTCTCAAAGTGTTTATGATTTCACTAAAAGAAAAAAAAAGAAAATTATGTGAATTATAAAGGAAAATGGAGCTTTGGAGTTCATTTCATCCTTTGGTCTTGATCAGGAGATCAAGTCTCTTGGTGAAAAATGCTTAAAAAAGAAAGTGCTCAGAATAGCTCCGAAACAGATCGAATGGATAGTGCTCGTCTTCCTGATTCCGGCGCCGCGAACGGTTCGAAAAATGGTCTCCGTATGCAAAAGTTATTCAGCTTCAAAGTTTTGTCAATTTCATTAAAAAATGGCAAAATTAGACTTTGGAAAATTTTTTATTAAAAAAGGAATATTCCACAGAATATTCTGCGGAATATTCCAGGGAATATTCGTTGGCAGCCAATCAACGGGTGCCACGTGGCTAGCCCGGAGACCGCCACGTGGCCCCAAGGCCGAGTGGAAATGGTTTAAAAGTGTTTTTGGTTATGGTTCAACAGAATCGAACCCCCGACCACCTTTATACAAACCCAAAGTCTTAACCAGCGGAGATAAATGTTGTTCATTGAATATCATTCGGAATGAGTTATTGTTAAAGAAGTGGTTGTTTATGGCGGGGCCCGAAGGGGGCCAGCCCCGGAGGGCCAGCCCCCTTCCGACAAAACCGTGGCACAGAACCAGGTGGAAAACTCATCGGCGCGCTTGGGGAATCAAAACTTTGGATAAGCGTTGAAGTGGGTTTGTTATTATATATATAACAAACGTTATGTTTTAACATAAATACAAACCGTTCAACATTTATTTTAAATCCGACTATTCTGCCATGTGAACGCAACAACTGATATTTATTACCACAGTTTAAACCGGCGGTTAAACTTGGCGGGTCCGCCTTATTTGGAGCGCTTCCACCTTATTTGTCGAAGTTAACTGCACATCCTCCACATTTAGTGGAGCTTCCTAAGGAGTAAGAGGCAGTTCAGTAAATGAGCCATAACTTTTGATTGGGAAAGTCTCTTTGGACGAATTTTTTTTTGATTTTGAGTGTAGAGAGCATTCTGGAGCTGTTGGAGGTGTCTGCAGAGCCATCAGGGCATTTTATCTGCGAATTTTACAGCGCTTTTGACAGAGAAGCCATCAGGGCCAAGGGGAAACATTGCTGCATTGGGCTACCTTCCTCCAATGGAGGTGAATTTGTAGTCTATTTCTACTGATTTGGATGTTCTGAGTCTGTTTTAGCAGTCTGTTTTCTCATTGGAAAACTTTATACAGATGTAATTTTATTTGAAGCATTTAATCAAAAAAGGACTGAGCGTAATTAGAGGCTTTTGGACCAGCGGAGGTAGCCCAGAAGAGGGGTGAACCGCTTAAACAAACATATGCTGTTCATCTGTGTTTTATGGCTGTTATTTTCCAGAATTTGATTGCTTAAACAGTGAAATTTCATAAGCATGTTTTCCATAAACAAGTTTATACAGTAATCAAAATTGGTTGTTTTAACTTCAAACCTCTACACAACTATTGCAGATCATATACTCTTGTTTATTCACATTCAAAACAGAACAATGAACACTTTGAATTTACAAATTAAATACTTTCATTGATTCTGTTATTAGTGTTTATATATTATTTCCTTAGACAAAGTCTGAAGAGGGCCAGGTAGCCTCTGGAACTCATCCTCTCTTTAGAGGTGACATGTCCAGTGAATGCCCCTTCAGTCCATCTCTGAAAAGGAAATAGTTTATTCTCACAATTTCAGATCATTTGAAAATATTGGAAAATGGATACCTTGCACAATTAAACAAGTACATTCCATTTCCAGATCAGGTCTCCAAGATAGCTCTTCTCTCATCCTCACAATACTCCACAACTATCAAATATTGAAGACAACCACCAAAAATTGTTCCAAAATTCTGTGTGCTATGCTTATGGCTATTTCTTTACACTTTTGGTTGTTGCGCTACGCTTCTAGCAAGAGTGCTACGCTTTTGATTTTCAAGCTCAAAAAATATATCTAAGGGTAAATTAAGATTTTCTCAAGGTTTAGAGACCTCCAAACTAGTAAGTGAATGTTCCTCACATCTCCTTCAAAGTGAATTTCTTCAGCAAAGGGTGGATTCCCTCTAGGTTTCCTTCACTACGTTTTTGGTTTCTTTCATGTTTGGATAGTTTCGGTTGGGAAACCCCTAATTTCATCATCTAAAAACCTTCACTCATCACTCACATACCTTATCAAATAAATACATATCACTCATATCCCTCCTTGCTACCATTTTCACTCAAACCCTAGTTTTCACTACGTTTTTGTAGAGAAACTAGGAAAACGCTGTGACTTAACCTTTTTGGCACCTTTCCCATACCCATTTCCAAAAAATTCACTTGCATCCTATATCCAACTCATCTCCCTACCTCCCCAAATTTAAAGGGATTTTCCCCTAACTCCCTTCCATCTAATTTCTTTCCATAACACCATTTTACCACTATCCCCTATTTTCCTTATTTTTCACCTTCCCTTTCCACCACATCAAGCTAGGGTTTTCCTTGTTGAAAAACATCATGGAGGGTGAGAAGAAGGTCCATAAGGGAGGTCATAATTCCAGGTTTGAGCCATCCAATTTGTAGGAGATCAACTCTTCTCCTTATGTTAAGAAACATTTTTAAGACAATGGTTGTTTAAGGTTTAAAAATTTGTGATAGAATCCAAGAGGAAGGTTGTCATGCTTAATTGACAAGCATTTTTGAAACCAAATTTAGGAGAGGTAATTATATCATAGCATCTTTTTAATTCACCATATCAGCATATGTTATCACCTCAGCAACAAGAATCCTGAACCATGGATAAATCTGGTTCAAAGGGATGGACTTGGACATTGAGAACTATAAATTTTTCTTAAAACCACATTGCAAAGATGCTCCTGAACATATCTTTCCTTTCAAGAATTTACTTGACAAGTATGCCCCATTGATGAAACTAATCACGAATTATTTTACTTTTGAAGGGAGATTCTCAAGATTATACCAGTACCACATAAGACTATTGATGCATTTCACTGCCACAAATTTACTCAATTTGCCTCATTATATATTCAACAGTTTAGTCAAAATGGCTGAAAAGGTACAAAGTAAAATAAAATATCATCACACTAATTTGTTCCATGATGGTTTGATTTAGCTTCTATTTTTGCATCATCTCTCATAAATCAACATGTTTTGGGAAAAATTCATGAAGACAGTTGGATCTGTGCTTACTACTAGTCCACCCATCATTCAGAGCATACAAACAACATTAGAAAAGCCACAACAGGTTGGCTCTTCAAGTAGAAAAGTATAAGTTCCAAAGATGCAAAGGGATGAAATCACTCAAACCTATGAGAAGGGTCAAAGGATGGTTTTTTCTCCTATGATCACCGAAGGTATGATTTCACCTGAAATTACAATTGAACAAAGAGAAGCCATCGAGAAGCCACCTATGCATGAGAGTGAGTCACCTTTTCATCAAAATTAGGAACAAGCACCTATGGATGTTGACATGGAAGAGTAAGTGGAAGATACATCAGCTGAGGATATAATCTGGGAAAAGGATGCAGAGATAGCAAAGCTCAAAGATAACCTCTCAAGGGAAAATTTCATGGTAACCTTTCTACAGTAACAAAACATGCAATTGAAGGGGAAACAACTGCTCCAAAGTAAACCAAAGGAAGATCTTGATGCAGACTAAGGCAAGGGAAAAGAAGTGGTTGAATTTGATCAGTTGGAAGACATGGAGGCCAAAATAAAGCCAAGGAGGCCAAGAACAAGAGGATTAACCAAGAAAAAAGAACAAGAAAAAGAATCATCTCCTCCATTAGGTAAATTAAGCTTTGATGAGTTGATCGATGTTGAGATTGAGAAAGACAAAGAGCTTTGGATCGATAGGGTGAATGTGCATCTTGAGAAGCTTTCGAAGAAGGCAGAAATGAATAATTACCTTCGGAGGCACATGGAGAGACACTATTTGAATAGGAACCAAATCGCCAAAGTCAGGGTTAAGAATTTGAAGAAAAATCTTAAAGAAACCCTAATTAAGCTAAAGGAGAAAGATAAATTGGATTTTCTAGATGAGGAATCCCTATCTATCTAGTTCATCATTAAAGGATTCCATAGACCAAAATTTAGCAATTTTTGGCCATTTTTGGTATTTTTTTGTGATTTTTTACAAAATACGGAAATTTAACCTTTACAAAAGTGTCACGCCACTGCATGATGCTTTTCCTCAGAGGATGAAAATGAGGATTTTTATACAAGGTTGGATTTATCTTGCAATATAAATTTTAGATATGGTCTCAGCTTTTCATAACACCCCCAAGTTTTGGAAAAAAACTCAGAAAACACCCTCTTTTTCATGCTTTTGCCACTATTTTTCCATGTGTGCGACACTTCTTGAGTAAGCTTGGAAAAATGGAGTTTGAAGGCCTTACAGGTGGTTTTTTGTCAATTTCAAGATTGGGTTGGATAGAGGACATCTAAGGCTACCTAGCCCAATATTCAGATCAATAGGAGGATTCCTTAAAGCCACCTAAAATTGTCCTGAAAGTTGTCTAATGCTTCATCTCAAAAGTGCGACGCTTTTGTAAGTGACATGACACTTATGTCTTGGGATACTTTATGGATAGGTGTCAATGCAAATTGGTACAAATCTTGAGGTCACAGCTATCCTATGAGGTGTTTTATTGATAAGGGAGTCTATTTTTTCCCCTCATTGTTAAGGAATCATGTAATTACTTGAGGAGACAAAGACTCCTAGTTATTAGCTAAATTTGGGGGGGATTGTTTCTAACTTCCCTAAATTCTAGGTAATGACTCATTAGGTGCATTTATGGGGTATTTTGGAAAAAATTTCAACTCGATGAGATGGAATATTATCTATTTTATATATGTAGTCCAACTCAAGTAATTTTAGAGGTTTGAAGTTGATATTGCAGTTGTGGAGCTTATGTACAATCTTTTTTAGTGAAATCAAAGACATGTTGCAACTATAATTTTGGGACTCCAATGGTATGCTTATCAACATTTTTTGTTCTCAGTAACACCTATCAGGTGCATAAAAGGTATCTTTTTAACACCTATTTATTCTACATTAATTATCAATCTAGGAACGACTTTTTATTTCAAGAGTGTACTCAGTTTGAGGTGGCAATTTATCCAAAAGTAATGCTCTTCAATATGTAGTACAGTGCTTTAAATACAAGAGTAAATGGATGCTTGGAAAATAAATCTAACATAAACTCAAATGCTCTGAAATCCAACTATTCACTCATCAAACATCAATCGAGGATACAGTAGCAATAAATCATTCCTTTAAAAATTGATGCAATTGAAATAAAGATGGAACAAGACAATCAATCTAGGAACGAGGAAGCAATAACCAATGTTCTCTATAGTTAACAGTCCTACTTTAAAGCAATTAAAAGGAAATATAAATTGAACTAAAGCTGCTTTGAAAGTAAACTAGGAAAACTCTTTAAAAGCAAACTCTTGTAATCTGTAAACTAATGAATTGGAAATGAACAGCACACTAGAATTGAACGACAATGTAAATGGGTAGAAAATTGTAGCTTAAAAGAATTGAAAAAAAAATCCTAACTAATGGGATTGAACAACAAAACTCTATTAAACGGAAAATCCTATTAAACAACAAACAGAATAGCGAAGCTTTGTATCTGCACTCTCAAATGAACAACAGTCAAATGAAACAACAAATGGAATGGAACATCAAATGCCAAACAATGAAGCATAACAAGATAAGTAATTTGAGGATTAAGATTCTTGTTAAATTGGGAAGGAACGACAATGCAATCATTTATAATAAAATAGTAAACTATTAAGCATGGAATTGTGAATTAATTAAGATAGAACCAATATCACTTCTGCGAATCCAAGGATGATCTAAGTAAGGCAATATGTTGTCTCAATTAACCCACGTTGTAAGAAATAAGATTCAGATCACATGATAATGAAATAACTCATAAAAAGAGCGTGTAATACCTAAAAAAAGTAAGATGATAAAAAATTAATGAAATGAACTCATAGTAACATGCATGTATCAAATCAATCACACGCTACAAGAATCAGAAATATAACACAGAGGAGCAGTTCACGCTGCCAGGGGTTGGGCCCTTAACCACCAGCAGGGACTGCTCAAGCTACTTCAGATGATGTGAATGGAAAAAAAACTTCAATTAATCATTAAACTAGAGCAGCATTACAATGGAATCGTGTTTTCAATAACACAGCTTTTGATTAAGTTTACAATTCACAAAAGCAACAATGATCCCCTCTCTTTTACAAACGTCTCCTTTTATAACCAAAGAGAGGAGAAATTAAATAGTAAATAGGATCTCTCATAATAGTATTGGATTGTTCCTAACAACTTGATCAACCAGAAAATATATTTCCATCTATATTTCAACAAGAGAAAGTCGAATTTGGATTTGTAGCTAAGATAATTTGGAGGACGGTTGCAACAATAAATCTAAGAAAATAGTGCTCAAAGAACCTTGTGTTTCTCTCAATACAGGTAAAATTTTGGTAAACCGTTTGTTGCGTAAAGTTAATTTGGTCCGTTATGGACAAAACCCATGTTTCGGATTTTCCATATTCTTCTCCATTTGCCCAGAATATCAACCGCAAAACTGTCACTTCTTATTCCAGCGAATTTCTGAGTTGGAATATTTGATGATGATTTGGAGATCAAATCTGCAATCTGGAAAATATCTTGGAGGCTAAAATGGTGAGTGTTGGTAAAAAATATATTAGTAAACCATCATTGATAAAATTATGCATAATAATCATCAATTTATTAAAAATAAAGGAGAAGAAATAATATTCATCAATAAGAGCATAAATCATTATAAAATTGATTTATATGATAAATTATAATAAATGACATGATAAAGAAGAGTCCAAATTGATGAAATAAGTGTTAAAAAGTGGTCGTATTCACGACCTAACATACCCCCAAACTGAATATATTGCATGTCTTCATGCAACCCAGAACTAAATATGTTGCATGTCCTCATGCAACCCAAAGACAAAACCCATGTGTTAACCAAGCAAAGAAAATTGTTCATCCCAACTCATGAAATGGATGGAATAAATGAATTTTTCCTCAAATAATGAATATTCAATTTTAGCAATCTTGATGAAAGCGTAAATTTTTTTACAGTTGACGTTCAACTATATGTATATGAAGTTACAGAAAAATGTAACATAAGTAACAACAACCTTCATTAATCATTTTCTCAAAAATCAGATCCTTTTGATGCATGGATCATGAGATATAAACAAAATCGTTGTAGTTGATAGTGCATAATTTTCAAAATTTTATGAACTAATTTAGCGTGAAATTATCTGGGTTTGTGTATTTTAATGATACCTCTTCGTTATCTAGAAAGCACAAGAATTCAGTTCATAGTTTAAAGATATATGCAATTCAATTTATGTACTATATAAAAATGAAATTGTATGCCTTAAATGAGAAAGAGAGTAGAAAACATCCATCATGTGTAGCAATTCTCCCCCCAAACTAAAGAATTAGCATGTCCTCATGCGATGCTAGAAAACAAAGAGAGGTGGTTGCTACAATCTGTTGAAATTGATGCTTGGTATAAAACAACATGGAATAAGGGAGGTGTTGAGAATGAATAAGAATATCAAAGGATGATAAAGAATATTACTGACACAGTCATAAGAAAGAAATGAAGGAAATAAACACTCCCCCAAACTGAAAGATGAAACATGTCTAAAAAAAATGGGAAGTGGTAAAGATGTGGAATGAATGATGATAAATAATGCTCAATGGATTTTCATGAAATTCTCCTAAATTCATAATAAATCAAAAAATTATGCTATTTTACCTCAAGTGTTACCTCCGAAAAATGTGGAATGATGTGTACGGACTAGCCTTTGTTGAAGCTGATGTAAGTTGAGTAGATACTAACAGTGATGCAAAAGGTGGAAGCCATGTAAGCACATCATGTCTGAAGAATTGTGCGTGTTCGCAAGTTGCATGGGCCTTTGCTATTAGTTGCAATAGTGTGGTCGTACTGCGAATAGAATTTCCCCCCATAATTTTTGTTCTCCTGTAAAAAAATCATGATTATGTTTGCAATTTTCTTGAATCCACAGTTTTAGTTTTGAATGGCAACATATGCATGCAAAAATTTTAAGCAGAAAAACTTTTGTAGAAATGCAATATGAATATTGTGGCAAGTAGAAGAGCAACGTACTGCACAACAATTGTACAACATGGAAAGGCATACATACTTATGATATGATCAACAAATTATCGAATTACTGGAATCAATGCATATTTTGAAATCGTGAGTAGATATGGAAATGTTTATGTAATGATTTGAAAATAAGGGAAAAGGACAGCTGATGTGAAAAAAATACTTATGCGGTCATTATCCACATAAATCATTATGATCAATTTATAAATAAATTTCATGCATAAGAGGTTCCGAACAAAGGGTTTAGGGGCATACTCTCATTTTATATTAGATAAATATATAAGAAAAGGGTTTATCATTACTATTGATTTGTGAAAAATATGACTTCAATACCATCAGTAGAGCTATGTTTCCCACAGGTGTCTATAACCTTGACAAAGTTGTTTTCTCACCCTTTGAACCATTATCCTTTATTTATGCCTAGGGAAGTGCTGTGTGATGTCATGATGGAGGCCACTGTGCTGGCTTGGAAACCAGATGAATCACAATGCCATTCACTAGGAAGGAGTGAAATGTGGGCAGACCGGCTCGTGATGAGACCTCATGTTCCAAGGAATTTTCATTTTTCTGAGTTTTCCATTGGATCATATCCCTGGTGTGGTGGCCATAATGGGAATGCCACTTCATTGCTCCCTTATGATCATGTTAGGCTGGCTCTTGTGAGACCCCCTATCCTCCATCTGCCATATCATAGAATTGTTAGTAATCATATAGAGATTTTTTTTTCTTCTTTTTCTTTACATATAGAACTTCCCTATTTATATATAAAAGGTGGCTCAACACTCCTTAAGTAGGGATGGTGGAAGAAGTCTGAGCATCTCAATAGAGAAAATATGCCCTTATTCTTATTCAATGAAATAAAAATCAAAGAGAGTTATGAAAATTTAGGGAAGAACCAACATGATAAAGATAAATGATCATATTAATTTTAGTGAAAATAAAGACAACAAAGGGATATAGATGGCTATGTCCATTCATTTTTCTTATCACTACAAAATTTTTTTCTTAAAAATGACAATTTCTCTTGATTAGCTGATTCCAGTAACCTCTAATTTGTGTATCTTTGCATGAATTGTATGTTTTCCTTTCAAAGAATCATGAAAATTTCACAAAAAGTCCTAGAAATGTTCTTGAAAACAAGAAAAATGCATTCAAAAAGTGTTGATCCTTTGGAAAGGAACAAAAAAAACAATTTGCGAAAATGTTGTTCATTTCGAAAGGAACAGCAAAAACAATTGGCCAAACTGTTGTTCCTTTCGAAAGGAACAACAAAGATTATTAGCGGAAATATTGTTTCTTTGGAAAGTAACAACAAAAATAAACGATAAAAATTGTTTTTCCTTTGGAAAGGAACAGCAAAAACGCTTGCAGCAATATTGTTGTTCCTTTCGAAAGGAACAACAAAAGTGCCATTCCTTCGGAAAGGAACAGCAAAAGCGTTGTTCCTTTGCAAAGGAACAACAAAAACACTCACAACAATACTATTGTTCCTTTCGAAAGGATAGCAAAAGTGTTGTTCCTTTGGAAAGGAACATTAAAAATTTGTAGCAAGCAAAGTAAGAGCAGTTTAAGAAATAAAATTCTATACAAAAAAAAAAAAAGTAAAAGAAAACAAACTTTATGTATAGGTTGCAAGAAAAAGTTTTTTTTTTTTTTTTCCTTTTTTTTTTTAACAGAATTAGTGCTGCCGAAGAATTGCCTTCTGTAACAGAAAATTGCATGGTGGGATCCTTATTGGTTAATTGAAAATGGAGCGGAAACTAAAATTTGGAGGGATCAACACCTAAAACACAAAAAATTAAAAGAAATCAGAAAAGAAACAACACTTTATTAAGTTATAACAACTATGATGTTATTTCCTAAGGGAATATCAATCTATTAATGGAAAAAAAATGATCCTTTTGAAAAATGTTTTTCCAGTAGTGGCATGAATATTCAAATGGAAATGAATTCTTAATTTCTTCTGTTATGAATCCGTTAGGTAATGAACTGGATGAAATGCCCTTGTTTTACTAAAATTTCTTTCAAGAATCGCTCGTCCATAAATTGACCTTCTTTTTTCTCCAAAGACCTGCAAAACAACGAGTGTCTCCCTGCAATAAAACATTAAATCATAGAGAAAGAGAGGTGATCGAGCTCCCCTAATCCAAGAATTATGCAAAAAACTAACAAGTAGTTACTATGTAGAACAAATCCATAGAAAAATAAAACAAATTTTATTTGTCACCTGCGAGAGAGCAGTGGTCGACGATACTAACCAGCAGTGTTTTAATCATACCTTCTTCTTTTTTTGTCCGATTTGAGTGATTCCAAAGCCAAATAAGATCTAATTCAAATTTTTATCTCCAATAGAAACATGTTTTAAAAATTCAATGCTATTATATGTCAAATTTTCTTAGAACAAACTGCATAACAGAGTCATTTTCGATTTTCCAGCTCAGACCAACAGTTGATATTTCAAGCATAATTTTTTTTTTTGATGGCATATTGAAACGATTAAAATTGGAGATTAAATTAGATTCATTTATTGATATCCAATAGAAACAAGTTTTTAAAAAAATAAGAATTGATGGGTCAAATACGTTAATGAACAATCGAGAAAACAAAGTTTCAATAATGTTGATTTATGATAGGCAGTCAGTATTTTAGTCATAAATTCCTCATAAGATATCAAAATTGAGTGATTAAAATTGCGTTGTAAACTAGATTCATAGAGGAATCTACCATAGAAACATGTTTTAAAAATATAGTCATTTAGGGCTCCAAAAACTGACTATCCCAACTCTGTTCTTGAGTTTCCTACTAGACACCCTGTCAAAGTTCAGGTTCAAAATTTTTCGTTTCAAATCCAAATGGAATGATTCAAATTGGGCTGGAAATTAGACATCAAGGGATACTTAGGATAGTATTTTTTTTTTTAAATATTCAATTTTGGTCCCCAAAAACATGATTGTCCCAACTGTATTTTCATAAATTTCATCAAGCCCGCAAGCCAAAAAATATGATATTCAAGAAATTTTTGATATTGATGATAACAATAAATATAAGTGTTTGTAGAATGGTTAATTGAAATATAATTCATCTACATACACAAATACATTAGAATATTTATCATCAATGTTGATTTCCATAGCGTGTTGCAACAAAGAAACAATATTTTTACAAAAATAAAAAAAATGTGTTTGCTTTATTTATTTTATTTCCTCCACTATCCTACTCTTCTTTGAGAATTGAATATGTTTATGTATAAGAGTATTTATAGTGGAACCATTTTAGAAATAAGGCCTCTAGTATGTAAATACCCAAATTTGAAAAATGCATGTTGATAAAAATTAGGGTATGAGAAGCCAACTTCCCTTGAAAAGATGGTGCCAAAAATTGTTGAAGCATAGAGTGATGTTGCAAACAAATGATGGAGTGAAACCAATATTCAATTTATCCCTTACTTTCTTGATTTACCATAGCCATCGTATCATGAAGTTCTTGAGTTTTTAAAATGGTTTGTTAGTGCAAACTAGAAGAAACCTCATTTTCTTTCATAACTTCTACAATTTTTGGATTTGATACATTCTGAGTCTCAATGTAAGTTTTCTCCAATAGTGCATGTGAGATAGAATGGGTGGGAAGGGTGGGTAAATTTTGAAATTCAACACTGTAAGCATGTTGTACTGGTTTATTATGGTGAGGGTGTGGAATGAGTTGAGCAGGAGATTGTGTAGGGAATGGAGCCTCTTGATGATGTAGTTGATTGTGTTGAGTGGATGATTTTGGTAGGCAAGCAAGATGTTGTGGAAGAGACGGAATATGTGTTTGTGCTACAAGATGAGGGAGAGTAGTCATAAAATCATAATACGAACCATGCCAAACTTGTAGACAAGATTGGTAGTGGTTATATTGAGATTGGCATGGCTTCCCTAACATATGAGTATTCCATAATTAATTATGCAAGTAAGAGAATGGAGAGGAAGTATTTTGAACCATACTTGTAGGCCATGATTTCCATGGTTTTGACCTTGTTGCAGTTTCCCCATCTCTTTGATATGCCACTTCCAAATTAGATAAGGAAGAACAACTATCTATGGGATGCTCCTTTCGGTAATTAGGGAAAAACACTTCATCAAATTCTTGATTTTTCCTAACCTGCAAAACATTCAATTGTGAATTTAGAGAGTTAATAAGATCAAATTTAAAATTTTCAAGTTTAACCTTGATTTCAGCTCTTATGTCTCTTGTTCTTGTAGTAAATTTGGAAAAGAAAGAAGAAACTTCTCTATAATTCTTACCAGCCTTATAAATTCCTCTTGAATACCTTATGCACAACTCACAAACACCGTCATATGATAACTGAAAAACATCACCTTTTCCTATCAGATTTAAGAGTTCTAAAAATTCATTTTTGATTCCTTTAAGAAGGAGTGTTTTTAAGATCTCTTTTTCCAAATGCTTATGCTTTGATTTTTGAAGGTTATATTGAAATCACTCTACATAGTCCTCCAAGCTTTCATCTTCCCCTTGTATCATACCGAAAATATCTTCATTGGATTTGCAGTAGTCTTGGTACTTCTTCAACAATATGTTCTTCATGTCCTCCCATGTTTAGATGCGGCTCCCACCTAGGCTCATGAACCATCGGAGAGATGCTCCTTTTAGAGTAAGAGGAAACACTTTCAATCTTTCATCATTAGTACAGTAATCATATCCTCTACAAAGTATTTCAAACTCAAATAAGAATGTATCTGGATATTCATTTTTCAAACCAGGAAAATTTGGTAGAGACAATGGGGGAATTATGTACATTTGTATCACTCCTCCTATATCTTTGATAGGGAATTAAAAAGTTGCAATGGGAGCCATTTCTTACCATAATAGAAGATGTTCTTCATGTGTTTCTTTAAGGATCCTCCTTCCAATGTTCCTGTCAATTGGTTAGTGAAATGAGTGGTGCTTACAGCACCACTCGAGTGGAATTACAAGATTTTTTTCAAAAATTCTACCTCTAAAATTAAAAAAAATGCAAGCATTCATTCCTACCTTAAGATTTCACTCAATTTTGTTGTGAAGGCCAGTGAAAAAATGTGTTTCTTCCTCAGTGCGCAGATTCTTACCTTCTGTCTTTAATACCCAATTCTTCGCAAGAAGAAAAAATTAAATATGCATCACTCTTTCTAAATAGCATACACTCTCCCCGGCAATGGTGCCAAAATGTTAGGTGCATAAAAGGTATATTTTTAACACCTATTTATCCTACATTAATTATCAATCCAGGAACGAATTTTTATTTCAAGAGTGTACTCAGTCTGAGGCGACAATTTATCCAAGAGTAATGCTCTTCAATATGTAGTACAATTTTTTAAATACAAGAGTAAATGTATGCTTGGAAAAGAAATCTAACATAAACTCAAATGCTCTGAAATCCAACTATTCACTCAACAAACATCAATCGAGGATATAGTAGCAAGAACTCATTCCTCTAGAAATTGATGCACTTGAAATCAAACTGGAACAAGACAATCAATCTGGGAATGAGGAAGCAATAACCAATTTTCTCTACAGTTGACAGTCCTGCTTTAAAGCAATTAAAAGGAAATAGAAATTGAACTAAAGCTACTATTGAATGTAAACTAGGAAAACTCTTTAAAAGAAAAATCTTTCAATCTGTAAACTAATGAATTGGAAATTAACAACACACTGGAATTGAACGAAAATGTAAATGGGTAGCAAATTGTAACTTAAAATAATTGAACAACAAATCCTAACTAATGGGATTGAACAACAAAACTCTATTAAACGGAAAATCCTATTAAACAGAAAACTAAATAGCGAAGCTTTGTATCTGCACTCTGAAATGAACAACAGTCAAATGAAACAGCAAATGGAATGGAACATCAAATGCCAAACAGCGAAGCATAACAAGATAAGTAATTCGAGGATTAAGATTCTTGTTAAATTGGGAAGGAACGACAATGCAATCCATTATAATAAAATAGTAAACGATTAAGCATGGAATTATGAATTAATTAAGATAGAACCAATATCGCTTCCACGAATCCAAGGATGATCTAAGTAAGGCAATATGTTGTCTCAATTAATCCACGCTGTAAGAAATAAGATTCAAATCACACGATAATGAAATAACTCATAAACAGAGCGCGTAATACCTAAAGACAGTAAGATGATAAACAACTAATGAAATGAACTCACAGTAACATGCATGTATCAAATCGATCACCCGTTGCAAGAATCGGAAATATAACACAGAGGAGCAGTTCACGCTGCCAGGGGTCGGGCCCTTAACCACCAGCAGGGACTGCTCAAGCTACTTTAGATGATGCGAATGGAACAACAACTTAAATTAATCATTAAACTGGAGCAGCATTACAATGGAATCGTGTTTTCAATAACACAGCTTTTGATTAAGTTTACAATTCACAAAAGCAACAACGATCCCCTCTCTTTTACAAACGTCTCCTTTTATAACCAAAGAGAGGAGAAATTAAATAGTAAATAGGATCTCTCATAACAATATTAGATTGTTCCTAACAACTTGATCAACCAGAAAATATATTTCCATCCATCTTTCAATAAGAGCAAGTTGAATTTGGATTTGCAGCTGAGATAATTTGGAGGACGGCCACAATAATAAATCTGAGAAAATCATGCTCAAATAACCTTTCGTTTCTCTCAATATAGGCTGAATTTGGGCAAACTGTTCTCTTCCTACAGTTAATTTGGTCCGTTCTAGACAAAACCCATGTTCCGGATTTTCCAGATTCTTCTCCATTTTCCCAGAATCTCAACCGCAAAACTGTCACTTCTTATTCCAACGAATTTTTGAGTTGGAATATTTGGTGATGATTTGGAGAACAAATTTGCAATCTGGAAAATATCTTGGAGGGTAAAATGGTGAGTGTTGGTACAAAATATATTAATAAACCATCATTGATAAAATTATGCATAATAATCATTAATTTATTCAAAATAAAGGAGAAGAAATAATGTTAATCCATAAGAGCATAAATCATTATAAAATGGATTTATATGATAAATTATAATAAATGACATGATAAAGAAGAGTAAAAATGGATGAAATAAGTGTTAAAAAGTGGTCGTATTCACGACCCAACAACACGATCAATTTGAATGATTATGATTTCTTGCCATCACATGTATGCTTCTATATGATGATCTTATGAGTCTATAAACATAATTCTTACTTTTTTTTCTTTGATTTATAAGATTTTTATTAATGTGTTCTACTTCCTCTGATGAATGAATTCATATAACATGCTCATTTTGAATCTCTTTTTTCAAACCATATACCACAATGAAAATTTAAGTATTCCTATAAGTATAACTACATGGCCTCATCTTCATGTTTGCGGTTGTACCTTTGAAATCAGACCTAAAACCTAGACCTAGTTCCTTGACTGACATTCCTATCTAGCAAAATAAATAAAAAAAAACCCTAATTCACTAGCTTATATCTAGCCTAAGATCATTACTTCTCAAGTCACCTCATTGAATGTAAAAGTGGCATTGAGAGAACCCTCTCTGTTTTGGTAGGGCTAGCTACCAAATCTAAAGATTGTTTTCAGGTTACCTCCTTCAGTCTCCATTCTCAGCCTTGGGAAATAGAGGGAGTGATAAAAAATTTGGTGCTGTTGCCGGGGAGCGACCATAAAACATTCCTCGGGGATAATTATTTTAGTCCACTGAAGGTTAGAATTGTGGGTGACAAGTTATGACATTTGAAGAAGGTTGAGTTAGTAAATTTGTGCCAAAGTGAAAATTCTCAAGAAAAATGGCTCCCAAAAGACACACTAGGTAAAATCCAGACCAAAATCTCTCACCAATTGTTAGTCTTTTAATAAAGAAGAAAATAAAGTCTCAGAAAGTTATAAAGGGTATACCCTCATTTGTCAAATCAAAATTCTTGCCTATGAGATTAATTGCTCCAAAAGATTTGTCCTTCAATTTTAAATTTAAGACATCTTTGTTCAAGTCTAAGTCTAAATCCTTCCTTTTAGAAAATATATTTGGCCCCATATATTTTGAGACCTACTTACTATTTTTTGAGTCCTCTCATTTTGTAATATTCCTAACTTAGCATGCAGCTAAGGGAATATTAAAATTTTGTTTTTCTCTTAGATAGAGGAATAGAAAAGGTAGGGATACCCATAAATCTCTTTAGTAGCAATAAAATCCCTCTTAAATGGGAAAAGGATCATATTAATAGCTAGAGAAAACACCTTCATGTGTGAACAAGAGCCTAATGCATGTGGGCAAATTCAAAGTTTGACCAAGTCAACTAAGCTAATGTGGAGGATGTGAAACACTAATTTAGATAACCCAGTGGGAATATAGATCTAATTATACAGTTTGAATAAATCTACCTTATGTGTGGAAGGAGACATTGCATGGAGATCCAGTCAATATTGACCAAGTCAATCAGCGCTGTTATGGAGGAGTGGTATTGATGAAGGGACAACGCAGTTTTGGAGGGAGATTCATTGCATGAAGATGGAAACCCTAATGAGTGGGATCAAAGGTGAGGGGGCTCACATTATTTATAAGGAGGAAGATGACAACCATATGGGGGTTAGCTTATGATTATGATTTTCTGATTATATGGTATGTTTAGACATACTTATTTCTCTAGGTGTTTAGCTGAGATAGAGTGATGTTTAGCACGTGGTCTTCCTGTTTAGGAATTCCTTCTCTTCCATGGAGTAGCTCTTGGAGGAGCCTTGAACCATATTGTCCACTATCTGGCTTGAGTCCAAGTTCAACTTCCTTTGATGGCACAGATCTTGTTGATGGTTTGACTGTTTCAGAAAGCTGTAGCAAGTGGAGGCTAGAACTTCAGATGTAGGCCATCTCAATACTTATTTTCAGTGGAGGAGTCTTATAATCCATTAGGAGGAAAATATTGAAGGTTTTGAGCTATATTTCCATATATTGGCTCCAGGCCAACATCATTTTATCCCCTACAGCGCAGAGAGAGTCCATATCTTTGTTATTTCTGAAGGAGATGTTGCAGGGTGATTCAATGCACCATTTGGAGAGATGATTTGTTGAGTGTTGGGATCTGCCCTTCAATTTGGAGATCTATTGGAGGAGATCCTTTATCTTGTTATATTAGATCATATCCACTTTCCAGATCTAAATATTTCCATAGATCTGCAGTCTTAAAACTCAGATCTACATTTTGTACATGGTGTATTGCTGAAAACCCCAAGGGGGATTGATAAAAGAGCTTGTATAGTGCATGGATCTGCTATAGATCTAAATTTTGTCCAAATAACTACTCTAGATCTGATTTACAATCTATTGCTTTTGTAGAGGTAATAAAATAATGCTATCATGGTATTCCAACTTTCATACATGGTTGCAGTCTCTATTTTTGCATTATTTTCAGCTATTTATGGCATGGGAGGCCTGTTTAACTATGCAATAGTGATTTTTTTCTGAATTAATTTCATATCTAGTTGCTATAATATTATATATAAAGGATCCATGAGCTACATTTACATTTCATTGCACATATTTCTGAAAATTGTGTTATTTTAGCATGCATTGCTGAGCAGTCCCATTTTGGGATATTAAAGTGGTATCAGAGCATAGTCTTGGCTCAGCCTATGAGTTTCAGCCATTATGCTATAAGAATACAAAGAGAAGAAACATATCAGAATGATGGAGAGAATGAGATTTGTCTCATCACTTTTCAGATCCAGAAAGAACCTCTCCAAGGAGGTTAAGCAGATAAAGGAGAAGAGATGCAAAGAAGAGGAAGATTCATGCACTTCCTATTCGCAAAGAGGAGAAGACATGAAGCATGAAGAACACTTGGAATCTGAAATTCTAAGTGAATACCTTGTTGAATACAAAGATAAATATAGAGCCTTCAAGGAGACTCTAGCTTTACCACAGTTCATTCAACTGGAGGAAGAAATAAGACCCTACAGCTATGGGATGATGAGAGGCAATAGATTTATATTTTCCACTTTTGATGGATCACTCACATATGCAACAAAGGCCTGGGTGATGAAACTAGAGGCTTTCTTCCTACTACATCTAGTATTAGAGAGAGAGGTTGTAGAAATTGTAGCTCTGCACCTTGAAGTTGAATCAAATACTTGGTGGTTCAGCCATTTGAGCCATGCAAGAGTGTCTACTCTTGCTAAGTTTTCTCAAAAGTTGATCAGGAAATTTGGAAGAATAAATCAGAGGAGGAGAAGCCTTCACCACCATTGACTGCAGGAGCACTTGTTTAAGGAGGAAGACCACTTGCACCTTTGCAAGATGATCTCTATCTCTTGATATCTAGAGTCCCATGCACCATTTTAGAGATGCATGAAGAAGAAGAGGCTTGTACCAACACTAATGAAGCTATAGAAGAGCAGACATCATCATCAGTAGTTGGGGGAGCCATCACACTCGAAGGAGGAACCCTTGTAGCAGTACAAGATGTTCTCAAGTTGTACCAAGGTATGCACATGTTTCCATTTCCTGTTATTTCAATGCAACATATGGAGGATGATGGGAATGTACCATTGCATGACCAAGGGTCAAAATATATTTCTGATTTGGAGTAGCAAAATTTTACTGCGCTGAGCAACCTTGATTCATTCAAGGAAGAGAAAAATAGTCATCCTAATGTATCATTGATAAGCTTCACACAACCCTTGAGGTTGGAATGTAGTTTCTTGGAGGATGAGATGAGTATTGTCTTGAACAATACATTTCAAAACTGTGTGTTCAACATTGGATCTGATCTTGAGACAACAACTGCACCATCATGGAGATCAACAGCACTGTCATTTAGAAGCAGTGATGAGTTGGGGGCCCAACCATTGTTGGAATATTCCAATGACCTTCCCATATGTATAACAAAGAGGGGACCGATAGATGATGGAGGACATCTTAGGATGGATAACATCTCTCATGTTTCTATTGGATACTTATTGATGAGCCCTACACATCATGATGGGAGGTTTTTGCCTACCACCTATTTGGATCCTTATGGGATCAACTTGGTCATTGATGAGTGGTCTTCATTTGCAGATCTTCAGAAGATTGCATTTCAAAACCCCATGAAGTGCAAAGACAGAAATATGATTTTCGAGGTTGGTATTCTCCATTGGAGGAGTGCCACTTTTGGACATTATGATAAACACTCACCATGGGTTGGATGGGTGATGCTGATAAGCAAGAGGTTGGGAAACCACTTGCATATCTATGATACTGGAAAACAGGATGCAAGACTGCGTTGGTTACTATTGAGAGAGTTTGGTCATCATATGACACATTATATTTCAAAGAGTAGGATGGTGGATGGAACTTGGCATGGAACTTACATCATATGGCAGCAAGGAGTTTGGGAATATTGGAGTGATGTGACTCTTTCATCTCAATTATCATGTTGTTGCTCCATGATCTATATGGTGATGGTGTGGGGAGGCAACTAGAACTATTGTTGCTTTGGTTGTTATTGAGAGATCATGGGCTGATCTTATCCCATACTTTGCATGATGTTGCAAGAGTATGATATGGCACTATCATGGTGCAAGGGGACTACTCTTTAACCTTGGAGAATGAGGAAGTGCTTCCAATTGGGAGAGGATCTCTCACATATAGCAGCATTATGTTTGATGATGAATTTGACATGAGGATTGTCAAAGGAGGAAGCTATGATTTGGCAGGAGCCTATTTACATAGGCCAACAACGCTGTCACTTGGGATCTTGGGTTGTTTGATGGAGTGTTCCCAAGATCACTTCATATATGATGCACTTGAAGGGCATGCAGGAGATGAGAGTGATGGAGTAGTGGATGGAGACATATATTACCATGATATGATCTTATTGACTTGGATTTTCAAGCATAAGAAGAAAGATCTACATGCAGCACTTGTGGGCTTTCTTTCCATGCACTTTGATGCATATCATTCCTGGAGGGAGGATTTCACTTGGGAGGGCATCCAACATGATGTATATCAGCATATGGGGAGATGCATAGCCCGAAAGATGATGGAGAGGTTGGTACAACCACTTCCATACTCACTTGAAGAGAGGAAGAACTTTCAATTGAGCCATTTCAGCTCAATGACCAAAGTACATGATAGAGGATGTATAATTTTTCTCCATGATTTGTACTCCTTTATTTTTATGAGTAGCATATTGTACCAAGGAGTGTCTTTCCTCCTTGTATATTTTATTTTGTTGTACTTAAGGCCATTTTTAGCATTGATTTTGGCCATTTTATTTGTGGTTTGTTGGGGAATGCCACATGATTTTTGGTGTGCATCATTAGCACCAAGTTGTACTTTCATGATTCCACCTTGTAGGATAATTGTGGCAGCGAACAAGTGGCTGAAAATAAACTTGTTACATTTTGTTTTAAGACAGGAAAGGGATGCACTGCATTGGTTCCATATATGGAGCTATGTTCCACCTCCTGGTTGTCACATGGAAAATTTCTTTCATTTGTTTATGCTTCCATATATTTATGATGTTCCTATGTTTATGGGAAGCTCTATTATGGGAGTGGCACAAGATTTGAAGGTGCCCATTTGGAGTATTATTCTCCATACTTCATATGATGCATGTTTCAGGAGAAACAATCGGCAAACCATGATTGCCAGACTACACCTCTTGTCTTCATGTGGGAGGAACCATTTGGAGAGCTTGAGTTCTTTGGGGAGGCACTACATGGATGTTTTTTTTGGTGGGGCAGCTTGGTTAATTCTTGAGGACCGTGATATTTCAGCCCAAGATCAGCAGAAGCCCCATACATATCATAAGTGGAGAGAGAAGTAGCGTGGGATGGACATTCTAGTTCCACAAATTCAGTCATGCAGCCCACCTTCTTTGTAGGAGCTTAAGGTGGAGGAGATGTTTGATGAGTTACCATGTTGGGAGGTGACTCACTTCTTTTGGATGATAGCTTGGGGATGGAGGCTTCAAATGGGGATGATGATTCCCAATATATTTATGATTCAATGCTTCAATAAGGCCTCTATATCGCATATTGTTGTTTCCATGTATGTCCTACTTTTTCGTGATGAGAGCCATTTGGAATTTTTACCAAAGGCATGCTTTTACACATGGGAGGAACAACTTGAGGGCATATTGTTGAAAGGGCATCTTGTTCTTTGGAAGAGCATATCACTTGAGGATGCTACAGAAAGAAGAGGGGAGGCTCTTCAGTTCTATCCTTGCAGTTGCTTGAGGACAAGCAACATTTGGGAGGGGAGGACTGTAATATTCCTAACTTAGCATGCAGCTAAGGGAATATTAAAATTTTGTTTTTCTCTTAGATAGAGGAATAAAATGGGTAGGGAGACCCATAAATCTATTTAATAGAAATAAAATCCCTCTTAAATGGGAAAAGGATCATATTCATAGCTGGATAAAAAACCTTCATGTGTGAAAAAGAGTCTAATGCATGTGGGCAAAGTCAAAGTTTGACCAATTCAACTAAGCTAATGTGGAGGATGTAAAACACTAATGTAGATAACCCAGTGGGAATATAGATCTAATTAGACAGTTAGAATAAATCCACCTTATTTATGGAAGGATACATTTCATGGATATCCAGTCAATATTGACCAAATCCATCAACACTGTTATGGAGTCACCTTCCTTTTATAGTGAAGATATTGTTGAGGGTTTGACTGTTTCAGAAAGCTGCAGCAAGTGGAGGCTAGATCTTCAGATCTAGGCCATCTCAATACTTATTTTCAGTGGAGGAGTCTTCTAATCCATTGGGAGGATAATATTGAAGGTTGTGAGCTATATTTCCATACCTTGGCTTTAGGTAAACATCATTTTATCCCCTACAGCATAGAGAGAGTCCAGATATGCGTTATTTCTAAAGGAGTTGTTGCAGGTGATTCAGTGCACCATTTAGAGAGATGATTTGCTGAGTGTTGGGGATCTACCCTTCACTTTGGAGATCTGTTGGAGGAGATCCTTTATCTTGTTATATCATATTAGATCCACTTTCCAGATCTGAATATTTCCATATATCTGTAGTCTTAAAACTCAGGTCTACATTTTGTACATGGTGTATTGTTGAAAACCCTAAGGGGGGTTGATAAAAGAGCTTGTATAGTGCATGGATCTACTGTAGATCTAAATTTTTGTCCACATAATTTCTCTAGATCTGATGTACAAACTACTGTTATTGCAGAGGTAATAAAATAACGTTATCATGGTATTCCAACTTTCATACATGGTTGCAGTCTCTATTTTTTCATGATTTTCAACTATTTATGGCATGGGAGGTCTGTTTAACTATGCAATAGTGATTTGTTTATGAATTTCTTTCAGATCTAGTTGCTATAATATCATATCTAAGGGATCCATGAGCTACATTTACATTTCATTACACATATTTCTGAAAACTGCATTATTTTAGCATGCATTGTTGAGCAGTCCCATTTTGGGATATTACATATTTCAAGCTTGATAGTGAAGTCTGGTATAATTTTCATAAACTTCATGGTTTGGTTGATAAGTTTCAAGTAACTTCTGAAAAATCTTATTTCCAATAGCAACAAAAAGCTTCATTGTATATTATCACACCTTCTCACACAGCTACACCATCATCCCTCACTTTCACTCCATCACTTCCTCTATAGTTACACACTCTATAAACACCTCCACAACCTCCTCTGCTAGTCATGAACCTATGTTGATACTACTACCACAACTCACTACAGTACCTGTTTCGGGGAAAATCACCCTAGAGGTTTGTTGGGTTTAAACCTCCACAGAGCAGGGCATGCTACTTAAGAAGGACTCACACAACCATACATGTTCATGAAAAACTAAATAGAGTAGATCAAGGAAGTTACCCATAGGTCCTACGGTTGAAGCAGATCCCGCGGGGTCCAAACCCCCAGCAACCCTTCTTCCTTCTTAACCTGAAAGACAAGAAGAAAAAAGCACAAAGAACTGGTTGTACAACATATATCTACTCTAAATGTTAGTGAAATCCATATGAAACATTAGATAAACCATAACAAATGCTTAAATAACAATATTCTCATGTATGCAAGCAGACACTAACACGTATATTTCGGGAACAAGATGGTTCTTCTGTATTATAAATAGCATGTACAGAAATAATGAGTGGAGAGATCACCTGAATCCTTCCACGATCTTCGAGCAGACCATCGTCTGGATCCGTCCCACCCTTGCCTCGCTAAGATTCCTTCCAAACTGGTGCATACGAGATGACATATAAAGAGACGAGCATCTCCAGGAAACAAGGGTTTCCTGTAATGAACTAGGAAGTGCAGGAGGCACAGGAATTTAGACATGGATAGGGAATACCAACAGAGTATAATATCAATAATTTCTCTCTCTCCCTTAGGCCATGCACATGAGGGGATTTTATACTCCCTCAAAGTAGTTTCAACAGTTGGAAACAGTTGGCCACGTGCTGGGGTGGTTGAACTACCTGAGTAACCATCAACCCAGCCCAAAAATAGGGAATTTTTATATATTTTTTCATGATTTTAATGGAATACGCGGAAAAGTGCAGGTAGACTCGCGTATACACGCGGAAAAAGCTGGGCATAACCGCGTATGGGGATTTTTACACTGTTTTTAAGTGAATTTGTCCAAGTCTGTAGGAATGGGTGCCCAAAGCCATAAAAGCAATCATGAATCATATCAAGGTGAGAAATGATGCTATAACAGATGCCCCCTAATATATGAGGTCAGAAGGGGTACATGATGGCCGAAATGTATTATGCACATAGAAAGAACTTCGCAAGGACAAGAGAGGACTTCACCAGATTTCAGCCTGCCAAAAAACCAATGAAAGAAAACAGAGAGTCAACTCATGCCGAGGCGGGCATACCCATGCTCAGTCAAAAATACATCATATGGAAAGTACTGAATAGATCCAACATGTATACAAGTATAGCTGAACTGAAAGTACACAATGAATCATCTGAGCATGGCCCGGAAATACAAGTCTGAATCAATGTCCAAGTATCACATATAAAAAGCTGATCAAAGATGGTGCAACTGGATGTCTGATCAAATAAGTAACTGAATCTCCAAGTACCGAATCATAAGAGGTGGAACAAACGGTACTATCACGCAACTCGGGAGCCAACATATAGGATGCTGCTGTACTGAACTGCAACATATAAGGGTGGACGACATCACTGGCAGAAACTGCATGGACTGTCAAAAGTGAACCGAGAAATGCTGATGCAACCCGAGGTCTTCACCGATCACTATGGCACAATTCTACACAATGGGAATAAATGAGCTGAAGTCGACCATGTGAGAAATCGTTGGATTACCAGTCAATGATGTATACCATTAACCAACGCGAGACAACCCACCAATAATGAAAAATGAGTGTCAAGGTGCCCCAGTACAATCTAACAAGTGCGAATGAATGAGTTGAAGTCGAACACTTGAAAGAATCTACCAATCAAGAGGCAATGATGAATCCCCACTGTCGATAGCGAAGAGTCTGCCACTGATGACTGCAAACCCTAAGGTACTGACAAAAAGACTCTAGATCTTGTTCCCAGAGCAATGAGTCGGAGTCGATGGGAAAAAATCTGCTGGAAGGAAGGCATTAAGGCATCCCACATCAGTCCAGCGCGAGTGTAACCCGCAGGCCAAGATTTGGAAGGAATCGGACGAAGGAGAGTGATGGAACCAAAATCGAAGTACGTTTCCGACGTGCACAAGATGAAGCTAGCGCACGGAAGAAACCCTCTAAACCAACCAATAATGAAAGCTGACACAGAGGCGAGAAATCCACCGATAGGGTCAAATGGAAATCAAGGTACTGCACGAATCCCAAGTGTGATAATGTGTGCTGACGTCGAACATAGGGGAAACCACTCAGTCAAAGACCCATAATGATGATCAAATGTTGAGCACAAGGTCACCTATCAATGATGGAAATAGGGCCAGGGTGCGGCTCTAGGTTTGCTCTCAGAGCAATGTGTCGTATTCGATAAGAGACAAACCCACCAGCAAGAAGTCAATGAGGACCTTCTCAAACCAGCATGAGCAGAAGACCAAAACATCTGATGTGATAGAACAAGACACTGACAAGACCAGGAAGGCCGACTGAATAGTGAGTCAAGAGACACTGCAGAATGGCCGACTCTGGTTAGACTTCCCCTGAACAAAAACATGACTCATGATGACCAGGCAGTAAAAAGTGACACTGTATAAGTCTGTTATGCAGGAGGCAGAACAAACTCTCCATATGATTGGAAGAGATAACCAACCGGGGGAGGACTGACAAGTGAAACATGGTAAAGGCTGAACCTAGGTCAAAACTAAAACCATCCCAAATGGAGGAAATATATATAAGTATATGTGCTTTGTTCAAGGGCGACAAACTGACTCTGTACTGCCATCAAAATAACGAAGATACATCCCGTTCCCGCTCTTTTTGTTATATTTGATTTTTTTTTGTCTTTTTCATATAATAAGCCTGAAAAAGAATAAAAGAATGCTATGGTACAATGGATAGAACGAGTATCAAGAAAGCAGATGCACTAGTTCTGGGGATTGGAACAATCCTATGCTCAATGCAAGGTGGCGAAAACTGGTCAGTGATACTCAAAGGAACATTCCATCCATGGGTACAAAGGTGTCAAGTCGTGATAGCTAAGTGCATGCAATGGTTAACTTGTACAGAAAGTCAAGGTCAAAAGTTGGCTTAAACATCGAGTCCAAATGAAGCCGGCTAAAGGCCAGGATAAACAAGTAGCCAATATGCAATGCAGTAATACAACTTAACGACACCGGGGAGCCTCTAGGGTAAAAGCCAGAAAAAATGATAGTGATGAAGAAGAAGAATGAAGCTTCAACACATAAGTCATGGCGGGACTAAAGAGGACTCCCGAGCCTACATAAAACGCAGCATGGGCAACAAGTGATAGCGAGGAACTAACTAGGAAGCCCATGTAAAGGAAGGCTTTACCACCAAGTCATGATTAAATAATCGGCGAGTGAAATGGGTGTAATATTCATGACCTGATGGGATCGACCCTATGGCAAGTGATCAGTATGAAGGCTAGTATGCAAGATGCAACGGAAAGTGATTTCCCTAACCTATATGCCAATGAAGATCATATACCTGCCATGACGAGTCGGTAATCATGGATAAAAAATGGGAAAAATCTCAAATTCGTCAAAATGTACCTGAAAACATACCAAACTGGGCACTTCCAAGCATCCGGGTTATGCAGCTTAAGATAGATCGAAAAAATAAGCATAACAAATTTTTGCGAAAATTTTCAACTTTTTAGGCATAAATAGACAAATTACCTCATATTTGGTTCATTATTACATTGTTGATTTGGAAAAAAGTGCTCTGGAGCAAAAAACTTCTTTCGTCAAATCAAGAACAACCGACCGTCGAATCGCACCGAATTTGTCAAGTAAGCTCCTCAATCATCATTGCAAATAATTTTGTCCATTTATAAATTAAAATTTAGTGATTTTCACCACAGAAACCCTTTCCAAAAAACACGGGTTTGCGCATACGCGGGTTGGTAATAGGAAAGTCACGTATACACACGACTGTGCATAAAGAAAGCCGCGTATGCACAGGCCCAAATGAAAAAATGCATGGCTAATGCAGGATTTATTGAATTTTGACAGGATGAAAATCTCATGGAGAGAGCGTGAACACAGTGTAATTGATCAAGAATTCATGCAAGATCGAGCATCGCAAAATATTCTTCGGAATTGCAGATTGTTCAAATTTTTCAAAATGCCAAATATGAAAAGCAATGTCTGATTGCTAGAAATGCTTGTCAATTACTGGGAACCAGAAGAGGACTGCTTTATGATAGATCAGATGCCATTATGCATTGAAGTGGAAGACATATATTTTATCACTGGACTCTCCCGGAGGGGGAAACCAGTAGACTTGCACGGGAAGCCCCTGGGAGGGCTAACCGTGGAAGATTATGTCCACGTATATTGCATAGAGGGTTCCAAGAAAGTTGGAACTTAGATTGCAATTAAAGATTTAAGGGATTTGCACATGAAAATCCTCCTTTTCACCATTGGCAGAGTGGCAGGATCTGCCTCCCTACATCAGGCGTCTAGGACGCAAATGAGCATAGCAGTGGAATGCTTGACTCATGTGTATGATTGGTGCCCATCCCTTTTACTGAACATGAAGCAACAGTTGACCTCAATCCTCCAAGCAAAGACCAAACACTTTGGATACGGTACTATTTTTATGACATTCTTCTTTGAGAAGATACCAGCATTGAGACCCAGAGTTATCTCTACCATCAGCAGCCCGAGAGACCCAAGAATTTCCCGTTGGGCGGACATGATGAAGAGAATAGGGGGAAGTGAAGTTCCCCGGACCACTTGGGATGATGAGTTCTTCCTTTGGTGGGGAGAACAAATCATCGCTATGGAAGACTATCCCTATGCCAGGATGGATTTTCATGGAGATCCAGATCTTGTTCTTCCACCAGGCCCAGCATGGGGCACAGTCGGTAAGTTTGCAAATTTTTTTGACTTATATAATTTTTTTTGGATTTTTTCAAATATGTATGAAAAAATAAAAATAAACATGTTTTTGATTAGATTCATAATGACTGACAATGTAAACATGATCATGATACAGATATTGGACCATTTTGACCTGAGGGTTTCCCACGCCACAAGCGTCGCAGGGGCGAAGAAGATACAGTGGATTCAGACAGGACCCTCCAGGCTATGCAGAGGAACTTGGAGGGGTTAACCCGCCAAATACCTATGGCTGCCGTGGAAGATCTGCCGGAAGCCATCCAGAGACGGGTGGTAGGAGTGCCCCGAGACTGGGTACGATTATTCCGCCAAGTTGCCACCGCGATTATGTTCTATAGGAACACGACTTCTGGGCATGGACCTCAGGAGTATATAGATGTTATGTATTATATGACTGTATATTCTTTTTTGAGACTGAACATGATCGGGCATAAGCCCAAGTTTTGTATGACCTTATGGATCCAAATTTTGTAAAGTTTTTGAACACTCTGACGATATATATACAACGATATTTGATGTGATGTGATAAATGTATCAAAATGTATGATGTTTTTTATGATTAAATTTTATTGTATGGAATGATTAATATGCCAATCAATTGCTTGATTAGCTAATGAGTCTGCCAACCAATTGTCAGCTCGAGGAATATGAATGAAAGTTAAAAATTGAAATGATCTTTGTAACAAACGTACCCTCAAGAACAACCGTAATAAAAATGGGTCACGAACCCGATAAGTATTGTTCAACTGCGACACCACCAGCTGAGAGTCCAAGAAAAATACCAACGATTCAACACCCAAAGATATTGCCTCCGAGAGTAGATAAACAACTGCAGTGTATTCTGCTATATTATTAGAAGCAGGACCAATGCAGACCCCTCTTGATACTAACAACTGACCGGAAGGATAATGAAGCACCCAAGCCACGGAAGCTAAGTTCCGGGTGTGTCTACTAGCACCATCGGCGAAACCAAAATGACTCATGACATCCAACACAACCTACCAAAGCAGATCAAAAACATCACCAACTCATCAAAGATAGAAAATCAACCAGATATGTACAAAACAAAAATACTATATACAAAAGCAACATGCCAGGCCAAAGCCTAGGCATAATACTTCTTCAAATAGAGCCCATTTCGGGGCTCCGGTAATTCGTTCCCTTCAAAATCAACCAAGGTATACGCTCCTTTCTTAAGGAATTTTTAAACGATGAAGGGGCCATACCACATAGACTTAAACTTTCCTGCCCCCAGGGCGTCTTTTTCTTGGGCATAGACCAAAACAAGGTCACCTTCCGAAAAAACCCTGGGTTTGACCACCTTATCGTACTGAAATTTAACTCGGTTTTTATGCGCTTCATTCATCGTGGCGGCATCCCGACGCTGCTCATCGAGATGTTCTAGATGAAGGAGTCATTCTTCAAGAATAGAAGTGTCAGGAAGAAGTTCAACAGCTAACTTATGAGAAGGAATCTCGCATTCAATAGGAAATACGGATTCCACCCCGTGCACTAGCTAAAACGGAGTAAAGCCAGTTGCAGTTTTCACTGACGTCCTGTATGCCAAAAGTGCAGGATATAGCATAATATTCCAGTTAGATCTAGCTTTATCAATTGTTCTTTGAATAATTGTCTTCAAGTATTTATTCACGGCTTCCACTTGCCCATTGGCTTGAGGATAATACGGAGATGAATGCTCCTGCCGGAAACCCAATTTGAGAGCCAACTCAGCCATCATACTATTCTGAAAATGACTGCCATGATCAGTGACAATCTCTCCAGGAATACCAAAATGAGCGATAACCTGGTTGAAAAGGAAAAGAGCTGCAGTCTCACCATCATTCCCAAAATTAGGCATAGCCTCGACCCACTTCGTAAAGTAGTCTATTGCTACAATAATGTACTTGTGACCTTTAGCCAAAGGCGGGTTACAAGTAGTATAATCAATACCCAAATTCGTAAAGGGACTGACAGTAATGACTGGAAAAAGCGGAGCTGGACGAGCGCTCATTTTTCGAGTATAGACTTGACACGGATGACACTTTTTGACCGATTCGATACAATCCTTGAAAATTGAGGGCCAAAAGTACCCAGCACGCAAGATTTTTTGGGTTGTAGCAAGCCCAGATAAATGACCCCCACAAGCTCCACTATGGGAATCATTCAGCACAGCCTCCGCTTCTTCGAGAGTTAAGCAGCGTCTTAGGATTGAATCAACCCCTCGACGGTATAAAGCATCACCAATAATCAAATAATTCTTGGCCAAGTGACGCAACTTACGACGCTCATCTTTTGAAAAAGTAGAGGGAAACTTCGCAGTCTGGAGATACACAATGATATCTCCGTACCAAGGATCCTGTGAAGAGATAAGAAAAAAAAATTCATCCGAAAAGGATTCATCATAGATCATGTCTTCCCCACAGGGCAACTCGGAGATCAATTCCGTGAAAACCAATGATTTCTTGGACTTGGCAGAAATAAACTCAAGATCAAATTCCTGTAAAATCACAATCCATCTATTGTATTTGCCCCCAATCACTCGCCTACTGAGGACAAACTGAAATGGATTGGCAGCTGCCAAAACATAAGTTTTTCAAAGAATAATGTAATGCTGGAGTCGCTGCACAACATGAACTGCTGCTAAAGCTAACTTTTCTATCGGAGTGTACCGGAGTTCAGGTCCTACCAAGCCTCGACTAAGGTAGTAAATAACATGCTCTGCAAGAGAATCATCCTCCTGAACCAGAACCATACCAATAGTAGATTCTGCTGCTGCCAGATACAAAAGTAAATCCCTGCTATAATCAGGTGGACTCAATAAAGGAGCAGAGGTCAATGCTTTTTTCAAAGCATCGAACGAGCGTTGAGCGAAGTCATCCCAAAGAAATGGAACTCCTTTCTTCAACAATCTCATAAATCCCTTTGTAACTTCAGCATAATTTACGATAAATCTCCGAAGAAAATTAGACTTTCCTTGTAGACTTTGAAGCTGACGAATAGAGGAGGGGGGAGGCAACCGAAGTATTGCCTCAACCTTGAAGGGATCTACCCTAATCCCTTCCTTGGACACAATGAATCCCAATAACTGACCGGATGTAACCGCAAAAATGCACTTGTTCGGATTCATTCTAATCTTATAGAACTGACATCGTTCAAATATTTGCTGGAGGTGAGCAGGATGATCCATCCTCTTTCGAGAATGAGCAGCTAAATCATCCAAATACGCCTCGATAATCTTTTTGATGTCGTGGAAGGCATATGACATGGCCCGCTGAAAGGTAGCCCCAGCATTTTTAAGACCAAAAGGCATCTTCTTGTATGCAAATGTACCCCAGGGACAAATAAAGGCAGTCTTATGCTAATCTTCAGGACAGATAGTAATCTGATTATATCCGGAGAAACCGTCCATGAAGGAGAAAATCTCATTACCGGCACACTCGTCAATGATCTGATCAATAAATGGTGTGGGGTAATTATCTTTAGGACATGCTTTATTTAGGTCTCTGAAATTGATGCAAACTCGAATCGTTCCTTGCTTTTTATCTACGAGAATGGGATTTGAAACCCATTCAGTCAAAGGAACAGGAAAAATGAATCCCGCCTTAAGTAGCTTCTCAACTTCAGCTTTGATAGCTGCTGCCTTCCTAGGATTGACCGAACGAATTTTTTGCCTCACCGGCTTAGCGTTTTCATACGTCTTGATCTCATGCTGGACAATAGATGGGTCTATACCAGGCATTTCCTCATAAGACCAAGCGAATACATCCCTATACTCTTTAAAGAGCTCGGTGTAAATTTGAACCTCTTCACGGGAACATTCAGCTCTGATGAAGACATTCTCGATAATATTTGGATCCCTGGAAATGTTCACCGGGATAGTAGGAGAAATCACAGCCATGTTCCCTTCAGCATAAACCTGTGTTGGTGCTAAAGGGTTCAAGACTGGGTGAACAGGACCAGGGGACTGAGGACTTGGAAAGCTTGTTTCAACTTCGCTCAAGTCAGTTAAAAAGTAAGACTGATGATGCAATTCATCCCACGGTCTATCTATACCAGTCATGGCTTCCAGGATGGCCTCTTCAGATGGAAGAGTGGTATCAAGGCAATACTGGACAGAAGAAGAACTAAGTGTCCAAGCCGAAGCCACATCTCCATCCAACTCTTCCGGTGACAGAGGAGCTGGGATGGATTCTGTAGAGTCAACAATAGACTGATAAGAAATCTCAGCTGCAGAAATAGGAAATGCCATTCCACCCACTGGACCTTCCTCTAATGTGGCAGTAGGGGAAGGTAAGGTCCAAGGGTTCGAAAAATAATGAGTTCTAAAGAACTCTCTTCGAAGAGGAGCCTTGGAGGATGAAATTGCATTAATATGAACCGTAGGAGGAGGAATATCGAAAGTATCCATCAAAGAAGAATACATTCCAACTCCTAAATTCTCAACAGGTGCCTTAGAATTATCCAACTTAGGAACATATGAGTCAGTAGACGCATTCGGGTCTACAGGAGGACAGTCTAGTTGATCTACTGTAACGATCCTCCCTTCGTGAGGGAAACATATAATGTGAAATAATGAGGATGCAATGGCATCCATCTCATAAATCCAGTTTCTCCCCAACAGAAGGTTGTATTCCAAGCTTGCATCCACTACCTCAACCTCTATATTGACAGTTTTGCCCCCAACACAGATGGGCAACGCTGGGACAATACCATGGGGCCTGTGAGAATGACCGTCGAACACAGTCAGAAGAGTGGTAGATGGAACAACTTTGGGAGATCCAAGTGTCTTCCAGCATGCGAGAGACATCACGCATGTGGAAGCACCCTCATCAACAACCGTCTGAAAGATGTTACACTTCTGGTACGATGATTTAATATGAAAATCCATGTGATGAGGAAGTCTCTTCTTAAAATTAGACATATCAAAAGTAATCAGAAGAGAATTTTTTGGATGAATGGCCCCAATGGCAGTGAGCAAAGCACTGCGTTGAGCCGGACAAGACTGGAGTACCTCTAAAGCTGACATAGCACGAGGACTCTGCACCAGATCTTCCATAATCAAGTAGTTCTGGGAAGCCCTAGCATTTGGATTAATCATTGATCGCTTAGAAGATGCTTTGGGCATCCGAGGCATAGACTCAACAATAGGCTTCGTAATGTGAAGCAGCTCAGTAGCATCAAGGACTTCCTTAGCTTTCGAAGACTCTTCTCTGCCATAATCACGGGATCTCGTAGCGATATCTGCGTGAGCACTCATCATGAAAATGTTCGATGGAGTTTCCCCTTCCTGGGTTCCTCTAGAGGAAGCCCCAGGATTTTGGTTTGCGCCAACAACTAATTGTTGCCCTTGGGGAAAAGGGTTTTTTAACACAGCCTGGGAACCAAAATAACCCTGCTGGGCTAACAAGCGTTGTGCATCCTGAATTTTAGGGCAAAGGTGCATAAGATGGTCTCCAACACATAGCTTGCATGGAAACTTTACTTTCCTTTTCTCCTTTGGACCCTCACCAACATGCGCGTTGGTTTTATTTACATTACCCTTCCCGTTCTTGCCCTTTTTCTTATTATTTCGTCCCTTCTTCTTCCCTTCGGATTGTTGATTTCCTTTGGGATCAGAAGCTTGGACAACATTTATGGACAAAGACTGGGAAGGTGATGACTCAGCAAGCACAGCCTGACCAGAAGGAGCAGATTGCAAAGACAATCGTCATAAAGGCATTCCGAAACAAAAGGGACCAGAATGAGAAGCGTGTGCTTGGGTGAAACCAGAGCCAAACACAGCAGCACTAGAAGCAATCGAAGATAAAGCAATAGTGCCCCCTCCTTCAACAGAAGCAGGAGTCTGAATGCCTGCAGCACTCACAGCAGAAGTCGCGTTCCCAGTCGTGGCCATCGAAAGGTATGAATGATACGGAAGATCTTCCGGTCTCTCTGACTCAGGTCCGATGTATTGAACAACGAACGGATAATCAGGAGGAAGAGGAGATGGACCTGACGCAGGAGGTTCAGGTACTTCTTCAATTTGAAAATCTTCTTCCTGAGGAAATAAAACTCGCGAGGTGAGCGGAACGCTCCTCTCGGAACCGACACCAGAATCAATTATGAAACCTTCAGACCTTTGTGGAGGATCTCTCTCCACTACGTCAGATGTCACAGGGTGGTAACCACCTGCTAAATCACTCCTACGCCTTCTCGAAGAAGGCTCTGGACTCTCGGGAGATAACCCCCGGATTCTCCTCGATCGACGAGGCACTTGATTAGCCACTTTTATAGATTTTAAATTAGACTCAAAAAAGTGAAAAGCTAGGCAAGCTAGGAGAAAAGAGCACTCACTATAAGAAAAATCCCTGAGATACAATCAAGCAAACAACCTTCAAGTATTTCCGCTCTGGGTGATGAGGACCGGACACCAAAATATAGGAAAGAAAAATATAGGACCTCCCGAAAGCAGTCTGGGATAATTACGGCCCAGAACAACTAACGAAGGTATCAGAAACAGTTACACCGACCTCATAATGACAGCCTTTGTCGGCTCAAGCACCCAAGCTTCGCAAGGGCACCCCCCAGAAGTACTGCTGAAAGTGATGCGACGTCTGCCTCAGGTACCACGGGTATTCCCCCCCGCAGTCACCTGTGTGGAACCTAGGAGTGGAAACTATGGGCACCAATCCGTATCAGAAGCCAGGTGGAATGGTCTTGAGGTCAGATTCAGCTAATCAGAGAGGGGGTATCCCTCTTCTCAGCCTTCACTTCCCCTCGCGCTTGACTCTCTGGAGGAGAGCTTTCCCGGTCCACCTAACGGAGTTGGATTTCGCTCAATTAATCAACTTCTATGTTTTGTTTTAGCGGCCTTGGAGAGTTAACTCTCCACTCACCTAATCCAAGGCCCTACAACCTAGCTAGTTGGTGTATGACACTTAGAAAACTTGCTAGTTGATTTTAAATTATATCGCTTATTTTAATGGGCTGTTATGTTAAGTCACAAGGATGCGGAAATGAAACTTATGATGTTTTGACACAGAAAGAAATTAATAAAAACCAAACTACATGCAAATGCAGTTATTGTCTTTCGATGAAAATCAACTTCTACACGGGTTCTACGAGATTAAAAATTGTATTTTTCTTTTCAGATAGCAAACTCACACTCACAAAAACTATGAAAATGACTAAATGCTTAAGTGCACCTGATGCAAATCACTACAAGCATGCAAATCCTAAGATGCAAAATCTCCTAAAGCAGAGTGAAATTTCCCAAAAGTCCTTCAGTTTTATCTCTTTTTGGTTGTCCAGAAAGCTAGTTCCCAAAATCAAGAACTCTTAATATGAAGACACCAAAAACGCTTAAAAACAAGAGGAAGAAATCAATGACAACTCCTTTCCAAAATCAAGCCAAAATCCAAAGGCAAGAAACCTCAACAAAGCTTCAAAAGACACAAAGAAACGAAAACAAAAATGCAAAAAAAAAAAGCAAACAACAAAGCAAAATGTTTTTTGAGCTTTTGAGTTTTATAAAAGAGTTCGAAAAGACCAAGTGAAACTATAAAATCCCAAGCCAAACAACACTGAATTTCAAGCAAAAACTTCAAAAATGCTCCAAATCTTATAGGGCTAACTAGTAGCAAGATCAATATGAGCAAAAGAAGACAAGAAAACTTAGCCACTCAGCCTAGAAGAATAGTGAAACCTTGCCACAAACAAAAACTTCAAAGAACCAATAAAGACTCTTCAAAAGTTGCAACAAGACCTAGCCAACTGAACTCAAGAAAACCAACCAAGAAATGGGAAAAAATCGTAGCGCAAAGAAAAACACAAAGATAGGAAAGAGTAAATGAGCAGGAGCTCTCTGTTCTGATGAAGCAGAATAGCCAAGAATCCCCAGAAAGAGATCTTGGTACTCAAACCAGAAATGCCAGCACAAGAAACAACACTTTGCCCAAAAGACTAGTTTTCAATCAAACAAAAGAGAGAAAAGACCAAAGACCACTTTCTTCACAATCCAGAGGGTACAAAGACACTGCAGGAACAGGTCTCCACAGACAGAAAGGACTAAAAAGCCAAGAAATCCAAAATTTCAAAATCTTCCTAGGTATACGCAACTTTACAGTTTAGCAACAAGCGTGCATACGCGACTGTGCTAAAGGAAACTCGCGTATACGCGACTCCCTTTAACAAAAAATGCGTGTATAGGCGAATGTGTGCAGACAAACCCGCGTATATAAAGGTAAATAATGAAAAAACAAAAAGGATCAAGCCTGGATAAGAAACCAGGACTTCAGTCTGACTGAGAAAGAGTAAACTGGACTGGAAATAGAAGTTAAAACTGTTGGAAACCTATCAAACAACTGAAACCACCCAACAGGGGAATCACAAGAATGCGATCCCCAGTGGAGTCGCCAGTTCTGTTTCGGGGAAAATCACCCGAGAGGTTTGTTGGGTTTAAACCTCCACAGAGCAGGGCATGCTACTTAAGAAGGAATCACACAACCATACATGTTCATGAAAAACTAAATAGAGTAGATCGAGGAAGCTACCCGTAGGTCCTACGGTTGAAGCAGATCCCGCGGGGTCCAAACCCCCAGCAACCCTTCTTCCTTCTTAACCTGAAAGACAAGAAGAAACAAGCACGAAGAACTGGTTGTACAGCATATATCTACTCTAAATGTTAGTGAAATCCATATGAAACATTAGATAAACGATAATGAATGCTTAAATAACAATATTATCATATATGCAAGCAGACACTAACACGTATATTTCGGGAACAAGATGGTACTTCTGTATTATAAATAGCATGTACAGAAATAACGAGTGGAGAGATCACCTGAATCCTTCCACGATCTTCGAGCAGACCGTCGTCCGGATCCGTCCCACCCTTGCCTCGTTAAGATTCCTTCCAAACTGGTGCATACGAGATGACATATAGGAAGATGAGCATCTCCAGGAAATAAAGGTTTCCTGCAATGAATTGGGAAGTGCAGGAGGCACAGGAATTCAGACTTGGATAGGGAATACCAGCAGAGTATAATATCAATAATTTCTCTCTCCCCCTTAGGCCATGCACATGAGGGGCTTTTATACTCCCTCAAAGTAGTTTCAACAATTGGAAACAGTTGGCCACGTGCTGGGGTGGTTGAACTACCAGAGTAACCATCAACCCAGCCCGAAAATAGGGATTTTTTATATATTTTTTAATGATTTTAATGGCATACGTGGGAAAGTACATGTGGACTCGCGTATACACGCGGAAAAGTCTGGGCATAACCGCGTATGGGGAATTTAACACTGTTTTTTAGTGAATTTTGTCCAAGTCTGTAGGAATGGGTGCCCAACCATATAAGCAATCATGAATCATATGAAGGTGAGAAATGATGCTATAACACCGTGGGTCGTTACGTCAAAGATATCCATGTAGGTCGCATTTTTCATCGATTCCATGTGCTCTCTACGGCCTTTGAATGTGATGGGCTATTGGATCTTTCATCTCTATAAAATATTTCTCATGCTGTTGTCACCTTTTCATCATGCTTTCGGGCAGCTTATAACAATCCTCATAACATTCTTACGAAAATTGAGAGGGTGATATTCGTCATAATGTCCTTAAACTCACTCGGATCCTGCCGGATGCTATGAAAATGGGAATTTGGAATGACAAGGGTTGCCTTCAAAAGCCCTGCTATAACTACCATATTGGAAGTTGATGTTGCCAATTCAAGCCATCATTTACTTTAATACTACAACCACTCAGACGAGGTACCCCTCTCCCTTTAGGAATGAGGCTATATGTCTGAACAGGTGTGGCTTAACTGTGACCGAAAGATCCCTTGACTGGCGCAGTCTTGTTCCCTGCGTACATGTGATACATGTCTTCCACTTCTCCTATTTCAGCTCGCACTACTCTTATCCTTTTCATCGGTGTGGTGATGACATTGTTTGGTGTATCATCTGTGGGATTGACCTGCATGAAACATTTAGATTGTCAATTTTTACAGTTACCCTTTAGAGAACGATATCCCCAAATAATTAACATCAGATTATGAGCTTGGTGAAGCACCCAAACCGAGTGCCTAAACAATCCATGGTGCAAGAGCTTTTAATGTAAACACACAAAAAGGTTTCCATTCGAATGTATGCATGGTCATCCCTTCAGACATGGCGCAGCTGCGGTAAGAGTATCTCTTCATGATGGTGAGAAGGCTCACGAGGGGCTTGGGGTAGGTTACGAGGATGTCATTGTCTAAAGGCCAACCTTAATGGATAAGTGAGGACGGGGACCTAAAATTTTGAATATACCCAAAATTTTGGGTGGTGTTGTAGCGGGCTACAACATACCTACATAAGAAGACACTCAACAACGTTGGCATCCCATCATGGAAAATTTTAGGGGATAATATTCGCCAATGGGCTAATTTTCCATGGTTTTTCCAAAAAAAATTATTCGCCAATTTCCATTTTTTTATAAAAGTGATTCGCCCAAATTTTATAGTATTAAATTATGTTATCCTAAAAATCTCCAAAAGTTTATAGAGACTATATAAAGTCATTAGAAATTTGGATATATTTAAAAAAATATCACCAAACATTTTACAATTTTCATATTAGGGACTCGTAAGATTCGCTAAGGTTTTTAAACTTTAAGATAAATTTCCACCCTTAAAATATTCCCTGCATCCCATACACATCATACAACCCCCACAAACCCTCAAAATACTGAAAAAAGGGAAAAAAAATAAAAAGAGGGTCTTCGGCAGGAAAAACAGAGTTTTCTACAGGAAACTTTATCTTTGCTACAAGAAACTCAATCAGACCCAGAATTAGAGAAAAAGACCTTGGTTGAGGGGTAAAATATAGCCATGAATGGGTAGGAGGTCCAAGAAGTTGAGTAAAAGACAAAATATGAAGGCCAATATGAAAAAGGGGAAGAGAAGGATGACAAGGAGGAGCCTACCTCACCAAAAATGATCATCAAAGATGTAGTAGTAGTGCCAAACCATAACCCTCAACCCAATCTCAGCTCCTACAACACATTTATTGAAGGGGGAAGATTGATTCCTCAGAATTTCACAGTTCATTTATTCTATTAGTTGGAGGAGGAGAGGGCACACAATTATAACTGGGTGAATATTTCCACAACCAAAGGTGTGCATGGCATAGGGGTCATGGAGGAAAAAGTGACTAAGTTGGGAAGGGATTTGTCTGATGTTAGGCTCAGAAAATCCATGTTGAAAGAGAACCTTTAGAAGGCCCAAGAAGAGAATGTATAATTGCAGAGGCGGCTTCAGAAAAAGGACAAACAAATGGCCACCATGGCATATTTGTGCATGGAAGCCATCCAACATAGATATCCATTAGATTCCTATGTAGTTTACCTCAAGGAGGATTCGCTCCTATTTCAAATCAAAACATTGGCCTCTCATGGATCCTTACCTTTTCAAAACTGTAGACAATTCATTGACTTTTGCACCAGTCATGTATGACAGATAAGGGAAAATGGCAGAATTCTACATGCACAACCTTGTGTTGACAAAATTGAACATCTAGGACCCTAATCCTAGAATGGGAGACATGTAGTTAATGGTATTAGCATCTTGGATGGTTAATGAGGAAACTAGAGCACAAGAAGTAAGAAGGGTCATGAGGAGAGAAAACATAGAACCTCTACACATTACGGCAGAACTATTCAGCCATAGGGGAGTCATCAACAACCATCTCAAGATATAAAAGGATCCTGCACTTGTAGAAAAGTACCTCAACACACAATATCAAGCCATGGATCATTTTGATGATGTTTCTAGGTTGTTGGGAGATGAGTGCATAATGGCTAGTCAAAGGAGATGGAATTGCCTCCCTCACAACCTTAGAAACATGGAGTACCACACACCAGAAAGATTGAGAGGTGACCTAGAAAGAGAACCACTATACAAGAGGGCCATGCAAGCCAGAAATATTTAGTGGCTTGGTTTGAAACTCAGTCCACCCTTGCTACTGGGGCTGAGTGATGGAAAAGACCAAGTTGATCAGAACAGAGAATGGGAGGAAGTAGAAAAGAATGATGTCTTTTACCCTCTTGAAGGGACTCCCACACTTCTTCCTTGGAAATTCAGAGGGTCCATTAAATATTTGAAAGAAATGCATAAGGAGGACTAAGTTTCTCAGAGGATGAGGAACCATTTGGTAATGGGGTGATGATGAGATCCATCATTAGGTACATTTGGAGTTTTTAATTTTCACCTTTTTTCCTTATTAAGTCTATTTTTCTCACATTTAATTGTCAGCTATGGTCTTATGTTGCTATTTTAGATGGTGATTAAGGCTTGTGATACTTTGAATGCCTAACATGAGTTAAATTTAGGAAAATCACAAAGATATTTCATTTTTTATGAATATTTTTCCATTAAAGATCGGATTATATAGCAAGGAGAGATTCTATGGATATTTTCCACCTCCTTAACTCCCAAAGGCAGCCAAAGCATCATCGAGGTTCCCTCCAACAACTCGAAATCAAAGGTATCCAAGCGAACTCAAGATCAAGTGCACCAAAGCTACACTTCACTTCCAGTCAAAGTGGACACATTACCTAATTTTTAGGGAGTTGTTGGTGGCTATCCTCTAGGTTAAATAGGGCTGAACAAGATCTTATTAGGATTCAAACTTTGAAGGAAGATAATAGACTCTTAGCTCTTGTAATAGGTATTTGATACTTTCATTTTTATGTAATGAGACTATTTTTTGTAATAATATGAGTATCCAGATTGTGTTTCACTGAATTAGTTTTAGAGGGTTAGGCTTGTGGGTTAGGGCCCAATCATTGGCCTTAGTCTCTCTTGTATATTCACTTTGTACTTTTATGTCATTATAGCTTGTTTTCATATGATTTTTTAACTAGTTTGCTTACATTTCAATTCATTGTTTTTAGTTTGCTTCCATTTGTCTTTTGTTATATATTAAGCTTGTTTACATGTTGGTAGAATAGTTCATAAACTCAGAAAGCTGTGTGTCAAGGCTCCCTCTCTCATCTCTTTCATTGGAGCTTGAGGAGGGTAGACCTTCTCCATAGGCCAAATTTTATTTTAGGTTTATGATTTCTTGGAAAGAGTAGTTGGGTTGATGTAGTGTCATGAACATGTTTGGTGCCGAGTTAGATTTATGTTTATAGGATAAAGTAGGTTTTATTTCCAAATTCAACTCATCTTTTCCATTTCCTTCACCAGGAATTTGTCAATATTTGTTGAATGAAAATTTTTTTTTCTTGCAAGTTCAAGTAGCATAGAAAATTAGGACTTCACCAGCACCTTCAACTTCATTTCTCACCTTTCATCAACCTTATGTCCATCAAATTGCCACCAGCCTTGTTTTCAGATTTTTTCCCCTTCACACCGTGAGGAAACCCTAGAGGTGCAAGACGAGATTCTCAAGAGGTTCTGAGCTTGGCCAAAGGGTTGGCTACCTTCCACTCATCCGAAAACACCTTCAATCCACCTTCCTGATGCTTTTCTACACCATTTTTGGCTTCATATTTCCCTCAGACAATTTTCTGTAGAAATTCAGGACTTCCTTGTCGCACCATAGGAAACCTGTAGCAGCACTAGTGGGCCCCTCCTTAAGCCCAGAAAGAACCATCCACCTCATCCAGACCTATCAAAACCACCCAGACACCTTCAACATTTCACCCATGAGTTCAAGCCCTTCCTGAGCCACCTTAGCACTTTCTCCTCCTAGCTGAAAAAAAATGCATTTACAAGCATAGTTAGGTTATGATTAGATGCATGAGTAAAATAATCATAATTATAACATGAAGTAGACAAATTTTGTTTAGCCATTTGGCCCAGAAATGTGTGATTAGGTTAGTCTTCTTTATGCAATTTCAATTCAGCAATTTACTTCATGAAAAATTCCTAGTTTGCTTTCATTTCTTTCCATAGCTTAATTTGCAGATTTCTTTCATTGTAGAGTAGTTAGATGTACTTTCTTGATTTAGATTATTTATTTGATTTATGATAGAGTAATGGCTTTGAATCATTTGTAGCCTAGGTCTAAATTCAAAAGTGTGACAAATTTCTTTAAGAAACCCTATAAATAACACCCTTTCATAGAGCTCAGAAGAAGATGACATGAGTAGAATGCATCTACTGTGTATATAGCACTTTCACCTCCAAGTTTGTACGAACCCCAGGTTGATAAAGTAGAGTAGAATAGTCTCTGGGAGTTGCAACATTCTTGGTTCAATACCAGGGGTGACCAGTGACCTCTTGAAATTTCCCTTCTTCCAACCTTATCTTATCATCCTTTTTGGGTGAGTCCTCAATTGTTATAGGGATTTTGGTTGGAGTCTGTGGCTTTCCCTACCTTACCCTAACACTCTTTCTGTATTTAAAGTTTATGGGTGTTTTTATTTTTCTCTTGGCCTTCACTAGTGTGCTCAAAGTGGCTAAGGTAGCAGACACTTCTTTCTCTGTTATCTCAGGTGATATTTTGGTCTATTGAGGAGAGGTATCTGTGCCTAGCATAGGGTCTAATATTTCCTCCTCACATGTATTCTCTTCCTTATTCTCCTCTGTTTCATATCCCTCTTTTTATTTTTCTTTCTGTTCCTCTGTTTCTAGGTTTTTTTTTTTTTTCAACCTCCATCTCTTCTTCTTCCTCATCTTATCCTTTTATATCTTCAGCCTCCCTTTCTTCTTATTCTTCCATTCCCCTCTATCCAAGACTAGAGGTAGAGTTTTGTCCAGTTTGGGTGGCTATGAATGCTTCCCTATCCATATCTATGAATAAGGACCAGGGCACAGGGAGGTTCAATCTGTTTAAAGCATCATTCACTATCATCTTGATGAGGCCATGGTGAGGTAAGTGCTGGTACCTCCTTTCCCTCACCTTTTGGCTCCTGTATATAATTGAATGCAAGAGGAAATAGGGAATGCTCAGTATTTGTTCTAGAGGGATTTCTCCTTGAAATATAAGTTCATTCAACAACCTGAAGTGGTATCCATCAACCACACTAAGTCTGCCCTCACAGGAAATGAATTTCATAATGTGGAATGCTACTTCATCCCAAGGGTATGGAAGGATTTCTCTCCTCACTCCATTTTTGTCTTCAATGAATTCTTCACTTGGGAGAAGGAACCTCTTTTTAGCTGCAGTGTCAGACACCTTATCTTCCCTATTCCACTTTACTCATAGGGGAAAATTGGTGATTCTGCTAATAAACCCATGTGTTATTGTGATGGCTAGGCCTCTAACTACAATGGTGGCCCTCTCATATATTTTTGATTTCAGGGCGACTACAAATTCCTGAGCTATCTCCTCATCAAAGCCCTTGAGGAGCTTGAAGAAACCTAACCGCTGGTGGTTCCTGAAAATCTCCACCAACTGAGGGTGAGACGTTATCCTTATTGATATATGTGGGTTCCCTTCTGTTAAATCTTCCTCCCATTTTATGGTTATGTTAAGAAGGTGGTTGAATGATTTTGTTTAAGAGTTATTGGTGAAGTGTTTCCTTAGAGATTATAGTTTTTAAATAGACTCAGGCTACCTTGATTCAACCTCTTAATTTCTGAATTATTGCTAACTGTGTATAAATTTCATGGAAAATTCACAACTTTGGGAAGTGGAAACCACTTAACTCTAACCTCTGGTGTTTTTTTTCTTGGTAGATGATGGTCTTAGGAGTTAATACCACCTATGAGTGGCTCTTCTTTTCACCTTTTTCTCACTTTTGAACCTTCTGTGAAGTTTCCTGTAGCACGGGGTCTGCATGCAGACTCGGTCTTGGTGCCGTGTTCTGTGATGACTTCTATGAATTTCCTTCCTCCTAGTGTGCTCAAAATGATAAATGAAATAGGAAGAATGATCCAAAACTTCCCTTTATGGAAACTTAACCAATTTTGGAGCAGACTGATGACTTGGACTGTGGCACGAGTTTTCCTCTTTTAGACCATTGGTCCCACTCCACTTAATCATTGCCTCTACCTCAGAATCACCTCCATGTCCTTTTGAACTCACCCTTAACTTATTTTACTTGCCTAGGTGGTATGCATACTCAAATTCACGTTCGCTTTAACTTCACGAGGGTGGCCAGGTTAACTAGCCACCCTTTTTCCTTTTTAAACTCTAATTCTCGACATTAATTCATTTTGGTCAACATGAGTGCATAGTGAGAGGGTGAAGGGCCATACCTGAGCCTACCTTTTGTTGTGTGTGTGTTTGTTTTACATTTTCTAAGTGAGAAACTTATTTATGAGTGAGTTGCTTAACCTTTTTATTTGCTTGTTCTTTTTGCAAGTGCTACATGGAGGTCCTCGGGTGATCTTGCTGGTGTTATCATCCTCCTAGAGTTTATTGGTGGTCCTTTTTATCCATGTCCATCGATTTCTTCTCACTTTTTGACCTTTTTGTGCCATGTACATGATTGCTACAGGAAGTAATCAAATTCCTGTAGGAGTCCCTTCTCTACTTCTTTGGAGCTCCGTATTACTGATAAATGAAGGGAAATGGTGTATGGAGGTTAGAGATGGAGCTATGGAGTGAGTGGAGTAATGGAGAGGTGAGGGTAGAGGTCCTAGGTCCAGATATAGGTAACCTAGCTTCTAGTGGTGAAAAATGGGGTTTAGAGAGTGAGTACTCATGCATGGAGTGGAGTGAGGGATATGAGTGGTAGGTATAGGAAAAAAATCAATTTTCATTCTTTTCTTGAAGTTTAGATGCCCTTGATAGATTTTCCTTTGTCGTAGATGAGTTTCCAGTAGTAGTTACATGGTTTCCTGTAGCACTTAGGAAATCTTGTAGTAGCTAGGACATCTTGTAGCAATTACAGATAGGAGAAAAAATTTGGTTTTCTTCTTACTTGAAGGGAGAAATGGGTGGATGGATGCATGCTGGAATTTCTCATGGAGTGGGTATGCATAGGAGAGAGAGAATATAGGAATAAAATTGTTGTTGTGTGTCTAAAAACACATTTTATGAACAACCTGCAAAACATAAATAAGTGAGTGCATAGGCGTGATTTTTCTTTTTCTTTTGTATTTTCTTCTATTTTTTCCAAGGATAGGTGGGTTGCCTCCATAGAGATTTTCAACCCATAAGTCTGCCTTGGGTGCCTCAAAGAGGTTTACACCCAAGTATCTTTTATTTCTTTGTTTTTTCTTTTTCTACTCTAGGACTCCCTCATGGAGGTTTTCAACCTTGGAGTTGGCCTTGGGCACCTCAGAGAGGTTTTCACCCATGCCTCTTTATTATTTAGTTTTATTTTATTTTTTCTAGGAGGGGGGGGGGGGGGGCACACTAGAAACTATGGAGTTTCTAATTACATACACCTCCCAGTTTATGGAATTTATAAACTTAGCCCTAGATAGGAGCTTTGTGTATACTTTGAGCCTCTAACCATGGACAAGCAAGAGGATCCCCTCCTCATCTATGGTCATGATCTGAACTGTGCCATTATCATAGAATTTTTCCACTTTGTAAGGTCCCAACCATCTTATCATTAATTTTCCTTTGAAGTCCTTGAACCTTAAGTCATAAAGCAACACCCAATTTCCTTCTTGAAAGGTCTTTTCCATAATGTGCTTCAACATGCCAAAACCTTCCTTTGTAGCCGAATCACTTCTATGTGAAGGAGTGCCTGCATCCTAAAATCATGCAAACCATTTAACTGCAACAACATTTCTTGTTGGGCCTTTGTGATATATAGGTCTAACTCAGTTGCCTTCCTCAAGGTCTTGTATTCAAACTCAATGGAAAGTAGAGCTTTCTTCCCATAGACTAAGTCATAAGGAGTGAACCCTGTTGTTGTATTCCAAGTGGTATTGTAGGCCCAAGTGGCTTCCACCAATATGTTTTCCCAATCTTTCCTACTGTTTCTCACAACCTTGCGGAGGATATTCTCCAAGGATGTGTTTGTCACTTCCACTTGGCCATTTGCTTGAGGATGGTAGGCAGTGGATGATTTATCTTGTGTTTCCTTAGAAGATATTCAATGAGATGAGATTTAAATTAAGTTCCCTGACCAATGAATATCTCTCTAGGGCATCCAAAACTGTAGAACAAATTCTCTATCAGAAACTTTGCTATTTTCTCCTCTGTTGCCACCTTTACAACCCTTTTTTCAACCCACTTGGTCAAGTAGTCAGTGCACACTATGATAAACCTCTTATGCCTGAATGGTGCATCAATGGGTCCAATGAATTCCATGACTCACTTATCAAATGGCTCTAGAGACACCTAAGGGTGAAGAGGCATGTCATCCCTCTATGTAGGTTTCCCCATCCTTTGGCACTGGTCACACCTACTAGTGTATCTCCTGGCATCTTGGTGGAGGGTAGGCCAATAGTAACCTACCTGCAAAGATTTGAAGGTTGTTCTTTTTGTAGAAACGTTGCCTCCATAAGTATTATCATTGAAATTATGATAATTTGGGTAGGGCCCAACTTGAAGAGATTTCCACTGATCCATGTGAAAGGGGTGCTTTTTCTGATGATATTGCTCTTCTCCTTGGACAAGAGGTTTGGATGGAACTTTTCAACAACCAAGTAGTTAGATATGTCATCAAACCACAGAGAGAGAGTTGAGATAGAAAATATGTGTTCATCCAGAAGCTATTCATCCACCATTCCTTCCTCATCTGCAGGTAGATTTAGTCTAGATAAGAAATCTGCAACAACATTCTCCTTCCTTGTTTTATCAACAATTGTCACATAAAACTATTGTAATAACAACAACCATCTAGTTATTCTACAATTAACATCAGGTTTATTCATTAATTACTTGATGGCTGCATGGTCAGTGTGTACAAATTTATGATAACTACTGATATAATATCTATTTTTTTTTTAAGCATGGATAATGGCTAACAATTCCTTTTCTGTGACAGTATAGTTGAGCTCATACTTGGACAAATTCTTGCTAAATATGAATGTAATATTCCCAATTATTCCTAAGCTAATGGGAGTATTCATTTTTGTTTTGTCTTTCTATTTCATAAATAAAAATGTAAAGGAGGTTTATAAAATCCTAAACAGTAAATAAATAAATGCTAAATGTGGAAAAGGCTATATCTTGGCTATGTGAGTAATCACCCTTAGGTGTGAAAGGGGATAAAAATTTTGACTGGGTCAACCTTGACCAAATCTACAACACTGTCTTGGAGGAGTGGCCATCAATGAAGCACAACACAGTTTTAGATGGACTTGCTTGGTGTGAAAGGAGTGTTTTCAATGAAGGTGGTTTAGGGTTTGCAAGCTCTCAACTTATAAAAGGAAGAGGATGGTAGCATAAGAAGGTTGTTGATGGTATTGTATTTTTAGAGTATATTGTCTGTTTAGACATATCTCATTCTCATTGCTTTTTAGTTGAGAATAGTGTTTTTTAGCATTAGCTGTTCCTGATCGGGAATCCCACCTTTTTCCTTGAGAGGCCTCTTGGAAGAGTTTGCATTGTCTTGTTCACTATCTGGCTGAAGGCCAAGATTATTCTTCCAACTACAATGCAGATCCTATTGAGGGTTTGGCTGTCTTTGAAAGCTACAGCAAGTGGAGGCTAGATCTACTCATATCTAGACCATTCTAATGCTCCTTTTCAGTGGGAAAGTCTTATATCCCATTGGCAAGAGAGTATTGGATCAATGGAGCTACATTTTCAGATCTTAGCATGTGGCCAATCATTTTATAAAAACCCTACATCGCATTATTTCTTCCAAAACTGCGTTATTCCTGTAGGTGTTGTTGCAGGGAGTTTTTGCAGATCAGTTGGAGAGTTGGTTTTCAAGTGTTGGGGATCTGCCCTTCACTATAAAGATCCATTGAATGAATATCTATTTCTTGTCATATCAGATCTGATATGAATACTGTTGTATATTTCTGAATATCTGAATAATTCTGTAGATCTGCAGACTTAGATCTTAGATCTACTACTTATATATGGTGTAATGCTGAAAACCCCAAGGGGATCTGAAAGAGGAGCCTATCTAGTGTATGGATCTGTTATATATCTAAATTTTCATGCACATATCTGTTCTAGATATGAAGTGTAATCAACAGTTGTTGCAGCCTAATAAAATAACGATGTCAAGGTAGTTTATGTTCATATGTATGGTTACAACACCTCTTTTGAGGATTTTCTTCTATTGGAGTCTTCTATTTCCTGTTGTACATCTTATGGGCTATCTTGTGCACATATTTTTTTGATGTAAATGTAAATAAAGAGTCTCCATATTGGCCTCTTGCCTTTTCTTAGATGATTTACATTATTTCTCTACATATATGTCTTGTTTTGTTGCATTCCCAATTTGGGAATATTACAGTGGTATCGGAGCATCATCTTGGCACAACCTATGCTTTCTAAGAAGACAATATGTCTTCTGAAGATGAAGAACCTCTTACTGATAGAGAGAAGAGGTATCTAAAGAGAATATAGAAGAATTTTGATTCACCGATGACAATGAAGACAAGGGTAAAGCCCCTACATCTGGAAGTGAAGAAGAAGGAGAGGACTTTGCTAAGATCCTTTTGAGAGCCATGCAAGATCTTGCTAGAGAGATCAAAGAGATGAGATTGGACATAATCAAAGAATCTCCTAAGAGATTTCATCTTGGAGAAAGCTCTAGCATATCTCACCACTGGAATGATTAACCAGTGCATCAGCCACAAGTTTCCCAACGCTCTACCATGCCTACCTTTTTGGCTGTGGGAAATGAAGGGTTTCAAGAGAAAGAATCCCTTGAAGGATATTTTAAAAAATATGAGTCTCATAATTAGAGATTCAAAGAACACTTGATTTTTCAGGAGTTTTTTCACCTCAAGGACAAAAGAAGACCAAGGCATCGTCTCAAAGATGTTGGATTCACTCTGAATCATGATCGACATCACTCTATGGGAAGATTCTTTTTACTCAACTTTGATGGGTCATCCAAGTGTTCTTCCAAAGCATGGGTAGAAAAAATTGACACTTGATTTGTCTGCAGCAAGAAGGGTGTACATGTTCATCAATGGTCTAGATGAACCTCTTCATGGGTTGGTTAAATATACCAAGCCCACTACCCTGCATGATGCTGTTGAAAGGGCTAAAGACCTTCAAGATGCTTTTCCAAAAGCAAGGGCAAGTTTTCAGCATAAGCCCTCTTTTCCTTCAAAGGGAAAGGAAGAAAAAGATGCTCCTTCAAAGGAGAGCTCATACAAGAAGCCTCTTGATGATGAAGTCTGGAGAGATCTAAGAAAAAGGAAGCTATGCTTCACTTGCCAAGAATCATGGGCACCTAGACATAGATGTGCTCCTGGAAAATCACATTACATAGAGGTCTTCTCAGATGTTGAGGAGGAAGAAGAAGATGAACCAAGAAGAGGTCACAACGCTGACACTACAGGAGGAGATACAACACCATTAGGAGATGGGGATGGAGAATTTTATTCTATTGGAGGGGCTCTTGCATCTTTGAGAGGAGTACCTAAGTACTTGACCTTAAGAGTTCAAGGTTCCATCTTGAGTCAGAGGGTCTCTGTTTTTATTGATAGTGGGGCAACCCACAATTTCATTGATGCCCATCTAGTGCAAAGGAGGGCAATACCCACTAATACTTTTGAGGGAATCTGTGTTTTGGTCCCAGGAGATAGAACAATGCAATGCATGCATTATGTCCCATCACTTTCAGTCACCATGGGAACTTATAATTTGGTTGATCACTTCTTTGTGGTTGACATACCTAACACCAATGTGATTTTGGGTGTTCAATGGATGATTACATTGGGAAAATTCACCACTGATTGGGAGGCTTTGCAAATGGACTGGGTGGACAAGAAAAGTGGTGAAACTCAAATGATCAAAGGCATGCATACATACCCCTCACATACCACTTCCACACAAAGATCAGAGATGGATTTTCACAGTGGAAGCAAGGACCTTATAGTCCCATCTATGATGCTCATGAGATTTCTTAATGGGACACTTTTATCTAGTGGCAAACCACCTGGGAGGCCACCTGATTCAGTTTTGGTGGGAGATGTCTCATAACATGATGCTACAAATTCAGATCCAGGAGGGATGGGAGCATTGGAAGACAATGATACAACGCTGGGAGGCTTGGGTAGGCTCAAGGAGGAGGGAGATCTTCTTCCCTTATCATCATCACCCACTGTCATTTCTAATTCTGCACTGTGGGAGGAGAAGAATGGAAGGGATGGCCTTCCAACACATACCTTTGGCATGGGAGATGTCAAGGAGGAGAGCAGCAAGATGACATACATTTTTTTTGATACATCATCAGTGCTATCATTTTTGGGCAGTTTAGATCCATATTGGAAATCCCAACTGTTGGTGGATTATTCCAAGGATCTTCACACTTGTATGATACTTGATGACCAACTGCATGAAGAGGGCTATTTATTCCAAGGAGGATTCATCTATCATCATGGTAGGATCTTCTTGTCTAGATCCTCCAAGCTGAAGGAGAAGTTGCTACAAGGAGCTTATGAGGAGTTCTGTTTCAGCCACACATATTCAATGAAGCTCAACAACATCATCTTGAGGAGCTACTATTGGGAGGGCTTTGAAGGAGAAATATATCAGCATTGTCAAAGATGCATGTACCATGTGGAGATGGAGCAACAACATAACTCTATGGAAGAGTTAAATCAACCCTCTCTTTCTCTTTTGGAGGAAGGGGATAGATCTATGCACCACTCCATTTGTATGAGGAGGATTGTTGGTGAAGGGTATACTCATGTAAATCATGTTTTATTTTCTGATTGTATGTATTATTTTACCATGTATATGCAGGACATGACTCTAAGGAGGAGTATTATATCTTGTAAACTTCATGGCCAACATTGGGCCACAAAAATTTCTGAACTTGTCCACTCCCTTGGTGGACAAAGGGAGATTTTTCATCATGATGGGTGCTTTCCTAAGGCACCAAATATATCTCACACTTTCAGCCATAGTGAGATAAAATGGGCATCAATTAAGTGGTGGGAAAACCACTTACCACATCTAGATATGATGCAGGCAGGAGATGCACTGCGCTGGTTCCACATGTGGGACTATGACCCACCTCGATATGCACAAATTTATGTTTGTATGTATGTTGTTTTGTTCCCATACATTGATGATGTAGTTGTAATTTTTATGGGAATGTATGGAGGGAGGATGGGAGGTATGCATGTAACTTATGGGATGGAAACTCTCTATGTATATTATGCTACATGTTTCAAGGAGAGCATTGGGCCAGCCATGTTTTCTTCATTTGAGCTATTGTCTCCTTATGGGATGGACTATTTACATCTCATGTGAAATTTGGAGGAAAATTTCATGGAGGGATGGATTGGTGAACACTTGGCCGATGGAGGAAGCTTATCACATGATGGTGTCACCAATGGAGGAGGAGAAGAGTTGCAACCCTCACCTTATCAGTTGCTTGAGGACAAGAAACATTTGGGAGGGGAGGACTGTAATATTAACAATTAGTCCCAAGCTAATGGGAATATTCATTTTTTCTTAATTTTTCCGTTTCATTAATAAAAATGTAAAGGAGGTTCATTAAACTCCTAAATGGTAAATAAATCAATGCCAAATGTGAAAAAGGCTAAATCTAGCTATGTAATGCAAGCACCCTTAGGTGTGAAAGGGGCTGAATATTTTGACTGGGTCAACCATGACCAAATCTACAACACTATCTTGGAGGAGTGGCCATCAATGAGGCACATTGCAGTTTTAGATGGAGATGGCTTTTGTGAAAGAAGCTATTTCATTGAAGGTGGTTTAGGGTTTACAAGATCTTAACTTATAAAAGGAAGAGAATGGAATCATGAGAGGGTTGTTGATGATATTTTATTTTCTGAGTATATTTTCTGTTTAGACATATCTCATTCTCTTGTTGTTTAGCTAAGAATAGTGTTGTTTAGCATTGGGTGTTCCTGATCGGGAATCCCACCTCTTTCCTTGAGAGGCCTCTTGGAAGAGCTTGCATTGTCTTGTCCGCTATCTGGTTGAAGGCAAAGCTTCTTCTTCCAACTACAACGCAAATCCTATTGAGGGTTTGGTTGTCTTTGAAAGTTGCAGCAAGTGGACGCTAGATCTACTCGGATCTAGACCATTCTAGTGCTCCTTTTTAGTGGGAAAGTCTTCTATTCCATTGGCAAGAGAGTATTGGATCATTGGAGCTACATTTTAAGATCTTGGCATATGTCCAATCATGTTCTAAACCCTACAATGCAGTATTGCTTCCAGAACTGTGTTATTTCTATAGGTGATGTTGTAGGGTGTTTTGGCACATCAGTTGAAGAGCTGGTTTTCAAGTGTTGGGTATCTGCCCTTCACTTTGAATATCCATTGAAGGAAGATCTATTTATTGTTATATCAGATATGATCTGAATACTATTGTATATTTTTGAATATATGAATATTTCTACAGATCTGCAGACTTAGATCGTAGATCTACTGCTTATACATGGTGTAATGCTGAAAACCCCAAGGGTATCTAAAAGAAGAGCATATCTAGTGTATGGATATGTTATAGATCTAACCTTTCATCCAAAAATTTGCTCTAGATTTGAAGTGTAATCAAAAGTTGATGCAGCCTAATAAAATAATGTTGTCAAGGAAGTTTCAGTCTTTATGTATGGTTGCAGCACCTCTTTTTGAGGATTTTCTTCTATTGGAGACCTCTATTTCCTATTATGCATCTCATTGGCCATATTGTACATCTATTTTGCTGCTGTAATTAATTTTGAAGGGTCTCCATATTGGCCTCATGCTCTTACTTTGATGATCTGCATTATTTTCCCGCATAACCTTCATATATTGCTGCATTCCCCATTTATGGAATATTACATTTTTCGAAATAAAATTTGCTTATATATGAATGAATGTTATAAATAACAATGAGGAACTTATTAGAATTTGAATATTCTCAAATCCCTAGAAAATTGTTGGGCAAGATTCACATAGAAAAAATCTAATTTTTTAAATTTATTAAAAGTCAATGCAACCTAAGAAACTATGTAACACACTACAACAGATGATAAACATTCAGACATTGTCTTCTATTACTGTTGCTATTGCGACACCCTAGCTGAGTGGGTCACATTAGCAATGTTTTTTCATAGTTTCGCAAGAGCGACAACGTCACCATCAGGGTAGGAAGAGCAACACCACGTGGCGAGATTAAAAAAATTGAGAAAAATTGGGAAACTTTCCGATAATACGTCAAAACTGCTGGAACTAAAGTGTCGAAAAATTGACCATATGTACTAGTGAAGATTGCTGAGAATTGTGTTCTCACACATCTCCTCTTTGTGGATGATGTCCTTATCTTCCTGAAGGGTTGTATTAGTGACTCACCGGTCTTTAATTCAACAACTCAAATTATTCTGCGAAGCCATAGGTATGTCATGAAATCACACTAAATCTACTTTGTCATCTTTGGGTTGTTCACAACATGAAATTAATTTTTCTTTCCATAGATTTCCTTTTATCTCTTAGCTTTGATGAGGGTCTTAAGTATCTTTTTTTCACACTTAAACCTTCCAATTATAAAATAGCTTACTAGGCTTGGTTGGTTTCCAAAAGTGAAAGTCGACTCAATGTCTGGTATCATCATTGGATTTCACGTGTTTGTGCCTTGTTATTATCAAATTTGTATTAGAAGCTATTCCAGTATACTGGATTTCTCTTTCCTGGATCCCCAAAGGTACTCTCTCTAGAATTCAACACATTTGCTGCAAGTTTCTTTGGAAGGGTTCAAAAGATGGACACACCTTTTCCTGGACTAGATTGGATCTTATATCACTACCAAGAAGTCGGGGGGGATGGGGTATAAAATATCTCCCTACTTTATCCAAAGCATTAGCGTCCAAATTGGGATGGAAAATTCTTACAGCTGAGAAATTATGGACTAAGGTTGTCATTTAGAAGTACATCAACCCTTTTCATCCTATTGATTGGATTAGGAGTGGATGTTGGAACAAGAACAATATATCATAAATCTGGAGAGCCATTTTGAACTCTATTGATCATATCAAATCAGGTTTGGCTTGGAGAATAGGCTCTAGTCTGTTATCACTCCCTTCGTTTCCCAAGGATGAGAAAGGAGGTTGAAGGAGGTAACCTCAAACCAATATTTAGATTTGGTATCTAGCCCTACCAAACCAAAAAGGGCTCTCTCAGTGTCAATTTCAAAGTCATTGAGGAAACTGGAAAGGAAATGATCTTAGGCTAGATATAAGCTAAGTGAATTAGGGTTTTGTTTTGAATTTTTCTGGATAGGAGTGTCACTCTAGGAACTAGGTCTAGGTTTTAGGTTTGATTTCAAATGAAAAACCACAGAGATGAAAATGAGGCTAGGTAGGTATACTTATAAACACACTTAAATTGTCATGGTGGTATAGGGTTTTAAAAGAGAGAGAGTCAGAATGAGCATATTACATGAGTTCATTCATCAGAGGAAGTAGAAAAAAGTTATGAAAATCTTATAAAACATAGTGCAAAAAGTAAGAATTCTATTTATAGACTCATAATATTTATCATATAGAAGCATACATGTGATTTAATGAAAGCATAAACATTCAATTTTATGGTGTTACTAAGAAAAAACAATGCTAATAAGCATATCACTAAAGTCCCAAAATTATAGCTGCAACATGTCTTTGATTTCACTGTAAAAGGATGTACATAAGCTCCACACTGCAATATTAACTATCCAACCTCTAAAAATACTTGTGTTGGAGTAAATATAGAAAATAGAGAATATTACACCTCAATGGGTCGAAACCTGATCCAAAACACTTCATAAATGCACCCTATGAGTCATTTCCTAGTTTTTAGGGAAGTTAGAAACAATCCCCCCTAATTTAGCTAATAACTAGGAGTCTTTGTCTCCTTGAGTAATTAAAAAATTCCTCAACAATGAGGGGCATAAATAGACTTCCTTATCCATAAAATATCTCATGAGACAATTTTAACCTCGAATCTTTGACCATATTTCACTGACACCTGTCCAGAAAGCATCCAACACAAAAGCATAGTGAGTTTTACAGAAGCGTAGCATGGACTTGGAGGGAATTTTTAGGTGACTTTTAGGCATATTATTATTGATCTTAAGATTGGGAAAGGTATTCCTCGATTCCCTCTATGCAAACCAACCTTGAAATTGAGAAAATACCACCCGCAAGGCCTTCAAAACTTCATTTTTCCAAGCTTACTCCAGAAGTGTAGCATGCAATTAGAAACAATGGAAGAAACATGAAAATTATGATGTTTTTTGAGTTTTTCCTAAAAATTAGGAGGTGTCAAGAAAAAAAAAACCATATTTGGATTGTACACTCCAAAAGTAATCCAACCATGTAAAGAAAACCTCCATTGGACCTTCTGAGGAAAAGCGTAGTGTGGCCACGCTATGCTTCTGCAAGAGTGAAATTTCCAAAATTTTCCTAAAAACACAAAAAATACAAAAAATGCTAAAAACTTGCTCACTTTTGGTCCATAGAATCCTTTAATGATGATATATACAGTTAGGGATGCGTCAGCCAAAAATACAACTTATCCTTCTTCTTTAGCTTAGTTAGGGTTTCTTTAAGTTTTTTCTTCAAATTCTTAACCCTGATTTTGGCGATTTGGTTCCTAGTGAAATAGTGTCCCGCCATATGCCTGTGGAGGTTATACGGTTTCTTTCTTCCTTCTTTAACAACTTCTCTAGATGATAATTCACCCTATCAAGAAAAAAATCTTTGTATTTCTTTAGTTCAACAATGATCAAATCATCAAAACTTTGCTGACCTAATGGAGGAGATAACTCTGTTTCTTGTTCTTTTTTCACAGTTAATCCTCTTGCTCTTGGCCTCCTTGGATTTATCTCAGCCTCCTTGTCTTCAAAATAATCAAATTATATCACTACTTTCACCTTAAATTTCTCTACCTCAAGGTATGCCTTTAGTTTTCTTTGGAGCATTTTTTCACCTTCAATTGCATATTTTCTTGTTGTAGGAATGATATCATGAAATTTTCCCTTGAGAAACTATCCTTGAGATTTTCTATATCTGCCTCTTTTTAGCTGACATGTTTTCCACCTACTCTGCCATGTCAACCTCCAAAGGTGCTTTCTCCTCATGTTTTTGCAAGGGTGACTCACTCTCATGCATAGGTGGATGCTCCATGGTTTCTGCTAATACTTTCTCAACTGTAGGTTCAAGTGAAAGTACACCTTTAGTGATCATAGGAGAAAACACAATTATTTTACCCTTCTCATAAGTTTGAGTGACTTCAGCCCTTGGCATATTTGGAACCTCTGTTGGTCTGCTTGAAGAGCCAACCTGCAAAGGCTTTGATGATGCTGATGGTATGCTTTGAATGATGGGTGGACTGGTAGTGGGCATAGAAGCAACTGACTTCATGAATGTTTCCCAAGACACATTGATTTCTGAGAGCTGATGAAAGACTATAAAATTTACCAAGCCATGGTGAAACAAATTATTTTGGTGATCCTTTCCTTTACTCTGTACTTTTTCAGTCATTTTGACCAGACTCCTAAATAGATAGTGAGGCAAATTGAGTGGCTTGGTGGTAGTGAAATGCATCAATAGCCTTATGTGGTACTGTTACAATGTCGAGAACCTCCCTTCACATGTAAAATAATTCATGATCAACTTCATCAAATGGGAATACCTGCAAAGTAAATTCCTGAAGGTAAAGATGTGTTTAGGAGCATCTTCGTGACATGGTTTTAAGAAAACCTTTTAGTTCTCAATGTCCAAATCCATCCCTTTGAACCAGATTTCTCCATGGTTCGAGATACCTATTTTTGAGGCTATAATATGATGATATAGTGAATTCAATCCCTGCTATTTTAGCGTTATCTATCCTAAATCTCATGGAAAAAAGTCTTTTCAATTGAGTATGACAACCTACCTCTTGGATTCTTTCACAAAACCTGAAACAACTAATTTCTTCAAAGGATTTATTGACATAGGGAGAAGCATTGATATCCTACAAATTGGATGGCTCAAACATGTATGATGACCTCCCTTATTTAACTTTCTCTTCTCACCTTCCATGATTTTTGTCAGCAAAAGAAAACCCTAGCTTGATGTGAAGGAAAGGGAAGGTGAAAATTAGGAAAATAGAGGATACTGATGCAATGGGTTTAGGGACAGAGATGAGAGGTATTGGAGTTATGGAACAATCCATAAACATTTTGGGATATATGGTAGTGAGTTAGCAACACAATGCAAGTGGAATTCCTTTAAATGGATAAGGGAAAGAGGGAAAAAAGGCTAAAACACAGTCCTAACCCAGAATCTCTGCAAAAATGCAGTGTGGGCTAGGGTTTAGGGGAAAGTGAAAGAAATGAGGGAGATGAATGTGGGAAATGGTTTGGGGAGGTGTATGAGGTGTGTAGGGAAGTGATAGGGTAGAAAAACCAAGATTTTTCTCACTGAAACAAACCAAACACCAAATAAAGCCAAAAACACAGTGAAAACCTTAGGAGATGGATTTCACCATTTACTGAAGAAACTGGATTGAATGAGAGGTGAGGAATGTTCACTTACTGACTTAGAAGTATATGAAACTTGAGAAATGTTGATTTGACACTTCTGATATATTTTTGGAGCATGAATGACAAAAACGTAGCAGATTGCCAGAATCATAGCCTGGCTGCCCCAGAAACATAACAAGGAGCAGAAACGTAGCGTGCAATAGTCTAGATCAGTTTTTGGTGGTTGAATTCTATCTTTGGATGGAAGTGGATATTTATGGAGCATGAGAGAGGAAATATTTGAAAACTAAAGGATGAAATGAACTCAAGAGAAACTTCATTCCCCTTTAAAACTTACAAACTTTTCTTTTGGCTTTAGGGACATCATATGTACTTTGAGAAAAATATCTTTTGAAATATTTTGACAATGTAGCATACTTCTTTGCAAAAAGGTCAAGCTACCTTTGTTTTATTTCCTAACTTTTCTAACTCCCAATGAATGTGACTTCATTAATGATAATGACTCTTATTTCCTTTCTTACATGACATGGTTGAAATTATGGTGACAAGACAAAAGTAGCCCTAAACCATGACCTAGATGATGGTATGTTAACTGATTTATGACCCTAGACACTTAAATGAATTACATGACCTTGAAATTGATGATGACCATGAGTGGGTGGAGGGAGCAGCATTTGACCTAGACAACATCTAGTGAAAATTTTTTATTTGAGAATTTATTTGAAACTATAAAGTTTTACCTAGGACCCTATCAACTAACCTTGAAAGAGTACATTTTATCACTAGTGACTGACAACCACTAACATGGTCGACATGTTCGGATTGGGAGGGACCCTTGGTCTAGATGTGGAAATTCTCACCTTCTCCCACCGGAGCTCATTCAATTCTTGGAGGATGCTGGTATTTCCATGCTTGATCATGCTACTAACATTGACAATTCCATGATTTTCTCTCAAGCATGGAAATCATACCAAGAACTTCACATTCCTCCACCTTGAAAACAATATTGGTCCAATTACACTAATGCATTGGACGAGTCACATGTTATGATTTAAGAGAGAGAGGATGAACTCATTTGGGCATCCTCGAAGCATGATTATTATTCCCTGAAGGAAGGCTATCCTATCATATATGTTGATCATCATCCTCTGGAGATTCTATGGTGGTGACACCCATTATGGAAATTGAAATGTCCACCTAAGGCCATATTATTCATGTGGTGCATTCTTCGTGACAAGATTCCTACTGGAGTAAATCTTCAGAAACGTTCTTTCCTTGGCCCTTGATGGTTTTCTCTCTGCAGGAGTGCGGTTGAGGATGTAGACCACATGTTATTGCATGGCCCCACATCCTCTTCCCCATGGAATCAATTGATTAATGTCCCCAATATCATACTTTCATGGAATCGCCCATCTGTATCCAATGCTTGGGATTATTGGTGGAACAGTTACCAACCCCTTAAGCTCCACAATATCCCTTTAGTTTCCTGCTAGGGCACTTGGCTCGCTAGGAACAATCTCATCTTCCAGGAGAAACCTCCCAATTGGACCATCATATCTGCTCACACCATCTCCTTATATCACATGATATCCGATGAGACTGTAAATCCACCTCACAAAACTATTATTCCTTAATTTATTGACAAATGATATCATTGGGCATACTTTGATGGATCTACACAAAAAAATGGATGTGGTGGGGGAGCAGAATTATACCTTCATAAGGGACATTTTTCAAATTAAAAATAAGCTTTGGCAGAGGAAATAACAATTTTTTTGAACTTTCTTGCCTCAGATAGCTTATCTCTTTTGCAATATCAAAAGGATGCAATCAAATTAAGATTTTTGGTGACTCAAAAATTATCATAGATTGGATCAATCAACAATCTATTTGTCACGTGCACACACTTTAGAACCTGTTGGATGAGATCCCTCTTCTGAAATCTCAATTTGATATTATTTCTTGTCATCATATTTACAGGGAGAGGAATCACCTTTCTGATTCAATTTTCAAGGAGGCAGCACACCAACCAAGGGAACAATGGATGATCCATGAGCAGAATGGCCATCAGTTCTATCAGTATTTCCGTAGACCATATGATGACAGACCAACATAGGGGGAAGCATTGCCTTGATTTTGGATGGTTTATTTTGACTTCTAACATCACTCTATGTATTCATCAGTTATGTGATATGGCTTATCTTCTTGTATTTATTCTGAATATATGTATTGTAACAAACTCTACTTATAGTTGAATGTGGCATGGACACCACTTTTGACATATGCTTCCATGAAGCATCTACAACATGTAATTTTCACCTTATTAATGAAAGTTACGATTTTTCCCTGGGAAAAAATTTAAGCATAATGCTCACTTTATTATGGATACTCTTAATCTTTAAGTGGAATTTGTTACAATACCATGGGCCAATAGTATGTCTTCTTAAGACGATAAAAAAGCTCCTCAAAAACCTTTGAAAGTCTCTCTACTGTTAGTTCCAACTACTCTTGATGATGTTAAAAAATATTTTGTTTGACTTCCTTTTCTGTTGGTGTCAACATATATTTCCCAATATCTCATCTCCAAACATATTAATTGCAAAAGCATATGAATAAGGGAGGACGAGCCTTGATATAATCAACCTTTACAGTGCATTTTTTAGCCAACTATAGTCAGATTCCTTGCTTTCCAAATCTAAAATTTTCTGCTCTAATAATTCCAAACATATTAAATGAGAATGGATGAGAGTACGAAAATACAATAAATGAAAGTAAGCCTTATATTGACACCAACATAAAAATAATAATCAGAGATATATTGACACCAATAGAAAAAGGAATGAAACATAACCATTTTGAAGATGAAGTACAACATCAGGTAGAGGGAATAGTTAAAATACTTTATAGATGATCAACTGATTTTCGATCCGACTTTCCTCAGTGATGGATGTTGTAAAAAAATGTACTAGGGTACTCAAAATTATGTGTTGCATGAACACATCCAATTGTTTCATATAACTCCAAGGGTGTTCACAAACTATGAGATACATGATGGATAAGACAAGACATATTAATTCATCATATATCTTTCAACTGACGTATTAAAGGGTTTGTAACTTTAATTGGGAGAAAATCCATTTTATAATTTGTTTTAACCAATGGTGTATCTTAATGACCAATACAAATACATTACTAATTGTGGTTGATAGAAGAACAAAGGTGTTAAATATAGTTAAATTTTGGAAACTAATTACTTTCAATCCAATTATAATTAAAAGAAGAAAAGTAATTATTGTAAAACTAACCTAGACTAAAGTCATGGTCTAGATCTATGTGTAAATTGTCATCATTGTGAGATTTATGTATCCATTGTGTTAGATTTATGAGTATATTGTTGCGTTCTCTTAAAATGTAAATAATACGAGAGCATTGGAATTTCTTTGAGTGAGAGAGCTTCATGATCTAGATTTATGTGTAAATTGTTATCATTGTGAGATTTATGTATCCATTGTGTTAGATTTATGAATTCTTTGGGTTAAAGAGATTTATTGAGTATCTAATGGGTAGTTATAAACATATTTTTCGCCCCCATCTTTTTGAATCAACCATATGACTATCACTGTCAAAGTTTGTTTACTTTTTCAATATATTTTTCATGGATTATTAATACATTGATTAACTTTCCCTTTTATAAAAATTTAGAAAAAATTCTCATTATGAACATTATTTTACTAATACAGGAGTGATTCAACACCCTATTACATGATTGTGTTTTCTAGCTTCTGGAGTGATTCAACACCCTAATATAGGATTGCGTTGGAGTGATTCAATACCCTAGTACAAGATTTAAGGTTCATTGTAAAGGATGCAATTTTTTCTTGAGCTCTTCATGGTTACATATTTATTCAACCAAATATTTCATTTGTAATAATTGTTCCTTAATGATTTTATTTCTGCCCTTAGAAGAAAGGTCCCATCTTCTTCTTCTTACAAGGTAAGATTGTGGCCATATAAATTCTATGGCATTTACATCTACATGGAGAGGAATGTGAATGAAAAGAAATAAAATTTCTTGAATTTGAAGTTTCACAAGCTCATAAATTCGATTTTTCACAAGTTGTAAAATTTCAAATTTATGAATGGGATTTTCCTTGCATTCACATTCTCCTCCATATAGATGATTCAAAGAGGAGTATTTTCTCCCTGTAAAAATGACCTAGAACCTATATGGCCACAACCTTGAAAGAATGTGGACTCTTAATTCTAAGGGTAGAAATAAAATAAAAAAGAAACTCATTAAATAAAAATTATTACAAATGCAATATTTGGTTGAAGAAACATGTAACCATGAAGAGATGAATATGCTACAATGTGGAATTGGTCTCTTGTGGACTGTTGGAGGGAAATGTGAGAGAATACCAATTATGGACGAGATTAGGTACATATGGTCTGCTGGAGGACAACATGATGTTGTACATTTTGGAGCCAAAGTGAAGCACCTTGATAGACGAAGGTGACTACTATTGTAGCAGTTATGGATCTCAAGGGTCTGATCAACTAAGAGAAAAATTGTGGAGCCTGAGACTTGTGTGTGGAGAAAGACTTCCACAATAGATGATGGGAAATCCTCCTAGATTGTGTTCATTGTGAGATATGGAAATCTTGCAATGATAGGTGGCAGCCCTCCGTGTCCTATGTTGGTCTTCATTTTTGCAGCATAGGAAGACCATAGTGGGATGAAGTCCCTGAGTAGCTGAGGAGAAGCAATGGGAAGATTGAGGGTTGTTCACAAGTAAAGCTATGAACAACTCAACAAGAGTCTCGATGTGTTGATGCGTTGGTGGATGAACAATCAACTAGAGGGAAGATTGGAAAACTGAGATTCAGTGGCCAGATGTACTTAGAGCATTGATAGAGGCAGGAGTTGCAGATTGGGAGCCGAAGGACCAGGCATGTACAAGGTATGACCGAGAGGAGCTATTAGAGCAGTCTACAACCATATGGTTAGAGTATATTGTATTGTACTAGTGGATGTATGAGGGCCATTATCCCTAGAAAATGGGAATAATAAGAACGTAACCAATTACAAATAGTTTACAGTTTTAACAAGAAGACCTTTCGGGTAAGTGAACATTTTATTTAGGATGAAAATTCAAGTTTTGTATTTATGATTGAATTAATGTAACAAAGAAGTCAATTAATGTCAATTGACGTCATGAATAATGTTTATTTACGTGCACCGAGAGAGAGCTTGTATGTTTTGGGGGTGAGATAGAGATATAGATGGAATGGGGGAGAGAGGGACGAAGAGAGGGGAAAAGACAGGGAGGGAGTAAGATATATATATATATATATATATATATATATATATAGAGAGAGAGAGAGAGAGAGAGAGAGAGAGAGAGAGTGGAAAATGGAGGGAGAAAGATAGAGATAGATAGAAAGATAGATATGGAGAGATAAGTGTTAGAGAGAGAGAAGTGGAAGATAGAGAGAGAGGGAGTGGAAAAGGGAGGGATATATATATATATGGAGAGAGTGTGTGTATGTTTGGGGGGTGAGATAGAGAGATAAAGAAGGAGAGACAATGGAAGATAGATATATAGATGGAGGAGGAAAAGATGTGCTTAAACTGATAATAATGCACATTATTAATCTAATTAATTTAAATTAATGTACATCATACATCTAGTTGCATCAAATCAGAAATCAACATCTACACTGAAATCAATGCATCTAGTGCAAACTATAAAATATGATAAAAAACCAACATCTAAACTAAAATCATTATATCTAATGAAAACAATCAAATAGGATTATAAATCAACATCTACACTAAAATCAATGCATCTTGTGCAAGAAATCAAGTAGGATTAGAAATCAATATTTACACTAAAAACAATGCATCCAGTGCAAGCAATCAAATAGGAGTAGAAATCAACATCTACACTGAAATCAATGCATCTAGTGTAAGGTATTAAATAGTATCAGGAATTGACATCTACAATGAAATCAATGCATCTAGTGCAAGCGATCATATAGGATTATAAATCAATATCTACACTAAAACCAATTCCTCCAGTGAAAACAATCAAATAGGATTAGAAATCAATATCTACACTAAAACCAATGCATCCAGTGTAGGCAATCAAATAGGAGTAGAAATAAACATATACACTGATATGAATGCATCTAGTGTAAGGTATTAAATAGGATTAGAAATCGACATCTACACTGAAATTAATGCATCTAGTGAAATAAATCATATAGATAAATCAATATCTACACTAAAACCAATGCATCTAGTGCAAGAAATCAAATAGGAGTAGAAATCAACATCTACACTAAAATCAATGCATCTAGTACAAGGTATTAAATAGGATTAGAGATCGACATCTACATTGAAATTAATGCATCTAGTGCAAGTGATTATATAGGATTATAAATAAATATCTACACTAAAACCAATGAATCTAGTGAAAGCAATCAAATAGGAGTAGAAATCAACATCTACACTGAAATCAATGCATCTAATATAAGGTATTAAATAGGATTAGAAATTGATATATACACTAAAGTCAATGCATTGAGTGAAAGTGATCAAATATGATTAGAAATCAATATATACACTGAAATCAATGCATCCAGTGTAAGGTATTAAATAGGATTAGAAATCGACATCTACACTGAAATCAATGTGTCTAGTGCAAGAGATAAAATAGGAGTAGAAATAAAGAACTACACTAAAATAAATACATCTATTTCACTGAAAAAAAATTCATGACTTTCTAGATCTAACTTATATGTCTCTATTTGTCTCTGTGTGTCTCTTTATTCTTCCCTCTCTCTCCACATTCCATTCTATGTCTATATCCCTCCCTCTCTCCTCTCTCTCCACCTCTCTCTCTCCCTGCCTCTCTCTCTCCACCTCTCCCTCACTTTCTCTATATTTCTCTTCTTCACACTATCCCCTTTCCATCTATATCTATACCTCGTCCATATCTCCTTAGGTGTATCTCTATCTCAACCCCCTAGACACATCTCTCTCTCTCTCTCTCTCTCTCTCTCTCTCTCTCTTTGTCTCTTTCTCCTTCCCTCTTTATCACTATCTCCCTCTGTCTCTCCTTATTTATCTCTCTATATCAACCTCATACAGAGATAGAGAGAGGGAGTGGAAAATGGAGGGAGAAAGAGAGAGAGAGATAGATAGATATGGAGTGAGAAGTGTTAGAGAGAGAAGGAAAAGAGAGAGATAGATAGATATGGAGAGAGTGTGTGTATGTTTGGGGGGTGAGATGGAGAGATACAAAAGGAGAGACAATGGAAGTTAGATATATAGATGGAGGGGGCAGAGATGTGCTTACGCTGAAATCAATGCACATTATTAATCCAATTACTTTGAAATTAATGTACATCATACATCTATCTCTCTTACTCTCTCTCTCTCTCTCTCTCCATATCTATCTCTCTTCCCCTTGTCTCCATATCTCTCTCTCTCTCTCTTCCCCTTGTCTCCATATTCCTCTCTCTGTCTCTCTCTCTCCCTCGCCATCTGTCCATCTCTCCCTTGTCACTCCCTATCCTTCTCCACCTTTCTCTCTTTATGTATTTCTTCCCCTTCCTACTCCATCTCTCTCTCCTCTCTCTCTCTTCCGTCCTTTCTCTCCCTTTCTCTCCCGCCTCCCTCTATCTCTCCCCCATCACACAAAATATCTCTCTCTCCACCCTCCAACTTTGTCACTATCTCCCTCTATCTCCCATTCTCGCTCTCCCCCTCTCTCCCCACTCCATATTTATGTCTCCCAGACTCTCTCTTCCCTTTCTTTCCCTATCTCTATCCTCTCCTTTTCTCACCCTTCACTCGTCTCCTTTCTCCCTCATTCCATCTGCATTTCTCCCTTATCACTCCCTTAAAAGAGTAAGTTAACTTGAGTTTGGTATGAGGGTGTGATGCATTTTGGTTTAACCACATAAATAAACACTAGTTAAATATGAATGGATTACTCAAACTTGGGAAGTTATTTATATACAAAATTTTAAGAAATTAATAGAAAATTTGAATATTAATATTAATGGGTGGTTGAGATATGAAAATACTTTTATTTTATTGTTAGATCACATTAATCTAATAAATATTTTTATTTATTTTTATAAATAAGGAAATGTATTAATGGAATTTTACATTAAAATATGGAATAAAACAATTTTATAATAGTTATTTTATTTATTTTTATAAATAAGGAAATGTATTAATGTAATTTTATATTAAAATATGGAATAAAACAATTTTATAATAGTTATTTATTAGTATATTGATATAAATTTAATGTTTAAAAAGCATTCATAGACTTTGATCTATTATACGCATCAAAACACTTATTTCACGGTACATCTGAGGTTGAAAATATTAAAATAATAATAGTTAATTGAACTATAATTTTATTTTAAGTTATAATTATTGTAATTACACTTTATTTTAAGTTATAATTATTGCCTTAACTCTAGACTACCAAGAGTTTAGAGGGACCAAATCTCTTTTCACTGTAAAAGAGGTTTGCATCTCAAGAAATTTGATCCCTCTTCGAAGTTAAGATGGATCTAGACTCATTTTATTATTAAATATAATTAATTATAAATATAATTATTGATTTTTAATTTTAATTTTATTTTATTTTTAGTTTTATTTTTATGTAATTTATGGAAGTTAAAATGTTTTATTGATAATTATCATTATTAATTTTTTTCTTTTCTTTTTATTTTATTTTGACCAAGTTAAAATATTTACAACATATTACAACATATTTTCCATAAGCATGTCCCGAAGGTTACCTCAATTAGTCGATTTCATTGCTAAAGCACCTCGCTAATGGGAGGTCACGGGGTGAATTCTCCTTGATGCCCTTAGGGTAATGCTCTACTAATAAGTTGGCGGTATGTGATGCCCTCATGTTAGGTTGTGCTAAAAAGTTGGCAGGATTTTATCCTAAACAAGTTGGCAGGATTTTATGAAGAGTGCCTCTCCACGCAATTAATTTTTCACCTTTTATTATTTTTTATTTGAGGCCACATGTAAATGTTTACAAAAATTTACATACGACACTCTCCCCCATACCTTTAAAATTTTATTATTTTTTAATTGAGACCACATGTAAATGTTTACAAACATTTACATACAACACACTTCCTTTAGATTTAATTTTAATTTTTTTATAAATCAGAGGTGGCAGGAGCGGGAGGGGTGATCCTTCACCTCGATGAAAAAATCGAGATACAATATGCTTGGGGATTGGAGGTGGAACCCAACCATCAAGTGGAGTTCCTTTCTCTTTGGAAAGTTTTAGAGCTAGGCATTGAAAAGAAGATCCAAAAAATAGTGATATTTGGCGATTCATTGATAGTAATATCACGTGTTTTGGAGGCAACCTCTCTTTAGATAAACTCATAACTGAATTAAAAACTGGATACTTTAGCTAATAAAGGAACAAGATTGAACCAAGGGATTATAAAATTGAATAATAGGTGTATGTTAAATTCCCCATTTCCATGACCCCTCTTAAAAGAAAAAAAGGAAAAAATTATTTGCATCAATGAGCATTTAAAAATGTTGATATATGAGGGTTTGAAGAGCAAGTATATTTTTGGAGTATAAAGGTTACATAGGTGACGACCCATATTATCTAGTAGTCATCATTTATTTCCTAGCCTAGATGCCACCCCTTTAGTACTCTTGTCGATCTCGCATCCACAGATGGCATGTGAAGTCACCTCTCAAATGCCCTTTGTTTTCATTGCCTTGCATTGGACTAAAAAATTTTAATCGGTCGAGGAGTTTTCATTCAATTTGCCTCACATCGGAGCTCTTCCCTCACTTCATATCAATTTGTACCTCCAAAAATAATCTTGAAGTCGAATAGGCATGGATGAGCTAGGCCTGCATTCAATTGTGACAAGGAAGGGGATCAAAGTTCATGATGTATATGCCAGTCTCTGCAATAGGACTCTACATGATTATATTCGATGGATAACTTTATATTTCACCCTTAACGATCTAAAGCAAGTAGTGATTTGTTCTAGAGAAGAAGTGGAAATTCAAGCCAACAACTGTAAGTAAGTTTTGAGGTTGTGCATGTTCTCCATGGAGAATATTTTCTCCTCTTCTCATAACATTGAAAAATTCAACATCAAATAAATTATGGAACGAGTTCTAAAGGAAATTGTGTGCCTTCAACTAGCGAAACGAGGCTAAAGAGAAAGCTTAGAAATCCCTCCAATTATTGACAAATTCCAAGCTTGAATTGAAGCAGATCAAAATTGAATGTCTACAGAGTTCATTCAAGGCCGAAATGGCTGTCATTCACTGAAAATTGGCAGAAATGGAAGACACGTTTGTTGTAGGATTTCAACTAGAACCAGCGTAGGTCAAAGCCAATGAAGACTCAACAAGGAAAAAAGGGAATATATTTCAATATCGTGAGCATCAATATTGATTAATGAGCTCCAATTTTGAAGAAGTTCTTGGCTTCGAAGGCTAGTTTTTTTACCATTTCTTATCTATTTTAGTTTATGATGTTATGTAACTTTTTTTTCTATATCTAGGAGTTTACAATAGAGTATATAATAAGCATTTATTAATAATTATAGGAAAATAATGTCATAAGCATAGGCTTCTTGTGCTTTGGACATTTGAAAGTAGAATTATAGTGGAACTGAACAAAATATGTAAGGGTTATGGTCTGAAAACTAGATTTTCTTTTGAATAGAAATCTCCTAACCACACTTTTGGAAAAAATGTTATAAAAATAAATTAAAATAAAATATTTATAAAATATTTTGATTTTTAAATGAGTTACTATTTTTTGGCATGTGGTATTAATAAGTCATGGCGTTGGCCCATGGTATTGTAAGAAATCCTATTTACAAGTTAATAATATCCATGGTTATGAACCTTCTTATATTGTAAACTAGGTTTTTATGTGCTTATTAATTAAATTTGAATATGGTTATCCCATATTTATTTTATTTTATATGGTGAAATAGATCTTAATTTATAACTACTATTTATATATTATATATTTAATGTGATATGTATAGTAATATTTTCTTGTATCTAAACCAGCTTAGATCCATATTAACCTTAGATCTATCAAGTTCCAAGAGGATCAAATCTCTAGAGTTTCAAACCTCTTTTTTGTGTTCAAAACTTGAGGAAATATTTGCACCTTGAGAAATTTGATCCCTCTCAGTGCTTGATAGATCCAATGTTAAGATGGTTCTAGGTTGGTTATATAATACTATATAGTATCTATATTTTTATATATGTGTCTCTTTCTTATTCCCCCTCTATCCCCCTTCATCTTTGTGCCTATCTCCCTCCCTCTCTCCTTCTCTCTCTCCCCCAATATCTCTCTCCCCAATCTCTCTCTCTCTTCCTCTCTCACACTCCCCCTATCCCTCTCTCTCTTTCTCTGCCTATCCTTTCCTCACTATGTATCTCTCTTTTCCCCTCTCTCTCCCCCACCATCTATATCTATATATATCACCATATGTTCTTCTTCATATCTCTATCTCACCTCCCCAAACATAAAAAAACATTATCTCCATATCTATCTCTCTTCCTCCCTCTATCTCTATCTTCTTCCCTCTCCCCCCTCTAACTATATATATATATATATATATATATATATATATATATATATATATATATATATATATATATATATATTTCCATCTCTCCTTCTTTTCCTTTCTATCTCACACCCAAAACATACATACACTCTCACCATATCTATCTATCTCTTTCTCTACCTCTCCCTCTCTCTCTCTCTTCCCCTTCTCTCCCCCCCTCTCTCTCCTTCTCAATCTCTTTATTCCTACTCTCCTCTCTCCCTCACTCTCTCTCCATCTCTCCCTTTTCACTCCCTCTATCTCTCTGACTTTCTCCCTCTATTTCTTTATTCTTCACTCCATCTCTCTCCTCCTACAACTCCATATCTCTCCCTCTCTCTCTCTCTCCCTCTCCCTCTCCCTCTTGAGTCATCCCTCTCTTCCTTTCTCTCCCACCTCCCTTTGTCTCTCCCCCTCCCATCACTCTCCCTCTCTTTTCCCTCCAACTTTTCCACTATCTCTCTCCCTCTCTCATTCTATCTCTCCCCTCCATATCTGTGTCTCCTTCTCTCTCTTCGCTCCATCTCTGTGTCTCCCTCTCCCTCTCTTCCCCTTCGATCCCTATATCTCTCCTATCCTCTTCTCTATCTTCCCTCCTCTCCTCTCTCCCTCACTCTCTCCCCATATCTCCCTTTTCACTTCCTCTCTCTCTCTCCGCCTCTATCTCTCTGTCTTTTTTCTTTTCTGCCTCTCTCCCCCATCCAACCCCATATTTCTCACCACCTCTCTCTTCCTTCCTCTCTCTCATTCTCTCTCCTACCTCCCTCACTCTTTATCGAACCCCTATGCTAGTGGTGTCTTCCAACCAACACATAGGCGAGTGTGGCACCACTGAATTTTTTTGTTTCAACACTACTTGACTTCAAAAACTACACATACTCAACACTTAACCAAATTTTCACTGTGTTATCATGCAATGGAAAGAATTTCATTTATCTTTCATCAGTTAATCTTCATATGTAGCAGAAATAAATTTCCTTCAAAAGTGTACACACATATCATAAATGGGATGGGAAACTCCTGAATTAGTCTCAATTCTCAATTATAATTCAGTAATGTACAATATTACAAAAATTTACAAATTTATCCAATTCGCGGAGCCTATGAACAACCTGCACACTTTTTTTTCAACCTCGGGCACCAGTCATGCACTTCACAAATACTACCACATTTCCCCTGCACGTTTCTTTCCGAACGTCGTCATCATCATGGAGCTTCGACATTCCCTTCCTGACTTATTATCTCATCGTGCAGCCCTTGGCTTGCACTACTGTGTCACCCCATCCTTTTGCAACCTAACTCTCTGTTTACCCTACCGACTTTGTTGTGTCATCGTGAAACCTATTTCCTCCTTGGTCTTTGGTCTTGTTATGTCGCACTACGCCACTGCAGCCCACCGTAACATGACTCTTCCTGAACACTATGTGCAGTGGCCTTATGTTTTGTTCCACCCACACTGCCGGTGCTACAGTCGTGTGTCATGCTACCGTTGGGTATAATACTGCCCTGCATCCTATACACTTGGCATTCATCTCTTCACCTGACCTGTGGAAACCCAAAAAATCCCCTTTGGAATACATCAGTCTTGCATATCCACTGCACCTCTACCCATATACCTCGACCTTCTTCGCACTTCATTTATCTCTGAATTTATGTTTTATGGTTTGATGATTCGATGCCTCCTTCCACCGAATGTCTCTACCATGTATATATATTCCCTCCACCGATGGCGATTCTTCATGAATCGACGCGTCCTTTGGTTTCACTATGGGTTGGCTCGCCCATGTGTGTCTGGTCGAACTATGCACACACTTAACACACACCCCTTTAATATTGTTTGGTCATGGGTCAGCCCGCCTGTGCTTCCCACGACTTTCCCATCATGACTCATGAAACCCATCAAGACTCGTGTAGCCCATCACGACTCGCCCACTCGTCGCATTTCCGAGTGACTTTCTCGCCTCGGGTGCCCAACTTGTGTCTCTCGTGTTGCCTCTATGCCCGATCGCTCTACATAATGGTCGATTGCCTGCCCGACACGGCGTGCCCTCTATGATGCGCTCACCCTTCTGTTGCACATAATTGACCGCTATACTCATGAGTGCCTTTAATCGATGCTGGAATCGTACATAACCATACATATCCACCTAAGACGCCTTTAACTGAATGACTCCACTTGAGTCATCTTTAATTGAACCGAGTCACCTCTAACCAAACACGGGTGCCCATTGCACATCATGGGTGTGCCCTTACTATGATTTTTGTTTTTCAACACTCCTTGGGGGTTCCAAGATCGGAGTCCTAACATCCTCCCCCACTCTAAAAAAGGTGTCATCCTTGACATCCAACATCCTAGAAAACTCCATTGCCAAGAATGACATCTCCATATTTAGATCCAAATAACTTTTCTCATGACTTGCGTCATGCCCAAATCCTATCGTAACTCGGCAAGAATACCATGTGTTCAATCACCCTATGATGGTGATTAGTTGGGTAGCTAATCCAACCATAACATTGCCTCCACAAGAACACATGCATCCCACATCATCATGACTACCATACCATCCCATTATAAATCACTTCTATCTCACCCCAATGCCTACTTATTATCAAAGAGGAATCACTACCATGAGTAGAAGACTTGAACGTTCTTTGTTTATTAGATAAAAAATAGTATCTATAGGATCTGCCCAAAAATTTAAGGGAAATATTGCATGCAATCTCATGCACCTTGCATGCTCCATGGTTGTCATGTTCATCCTTTCTGACACACCATTTTCTTGTGGTGTTCCTAGAACTATCTTCTCTCTACGAATTCCAAGCTCTAAATAGTTTTTTTCAAACTCTTTCCAACAGTATTCACGTCCATTGTTTGATCTTAGAAACTTTAATTTCTTTCTTGTCTCATTCTTAATCGAAGCTTTCCATTTCTTAAAAGTATCAAATACATCATATTTATTTCGAATACAATAAGTCTAGGTTCTTATTTACTTTCCCAATTCTGATAAATCTGACTCTCTTATGCTTTCCATAAACACAATTTTCACAAAAATCCAAATCAACATGCTTCAAACCCGACAACAAATTTCTTGAGAAAAGAATCTGCATCCCCTTCTAACCCATGTTCCCGAGCCTATAATGCCATAGTGTCGTATCTTCTCATGTGGATGTTAAAGAATGAATCTAATTAGAAATACCATTGCATAAATACAATATACCAAAATTTTCTCCTTTTGCTATTACCAGGGCTCCTTTAGTGACCTTCCAGGTTTTTCCTATAAAATTAGTTACACAACCTTCACCACATAAATACCATGTTGAAATTATTTTTTTCTTCAGATATGGAACGTGCCTTACCTCCTTCAATAGTGATTGTTTTCCATTTTGTTACTTTATAGAAACCTTACCCATTCCAATGATTTTATAGTGTTTATAATCACCCAAATGAACCTGTCCAAAATATCCTTGAACATAGTCATGAAAATGTTTCTGATCAGGTGTGGAATGGAATGAAGCCCCATAATCTACCACCCATACATCAATAATATTCTCTAATGAAAGAATCAAAGAATATTGCAACACATCAGTTGTCACATTCACTTCATGATTGTTCTCTTATTGCCCACCTCCTTTTCCCTTCTGAGATTTGCAGTCTTTCTTCAGAAGTCTTTTCTTCCCACATTTTTAGTACATTATCCATGATTTGGATTTGGATATGAATTTTATTGAATTACTATGATTTCTCGAGCTCCTTCCTATTTCCTTTTTTCTTCTCCTAGTCTCTATAGTCAAAGAATTACGTGATGTCTCATCGGAGCTTTTCTATTGCTTTTCATTTCTAAGGTTGACACCACCAACATCATCAATATTTAAAGTACTAGATCTAGAGACAGATTTCCTAATAGCCATAATTAAGCCATTCCAACTTTTTGGCAACGAGCACAGAAATAACAGAGCCTTAACTTCGTCATCAAAATTTACCCCTACAGAACTTAAGTGAATAGTAACGGTGTTAAATTCATTTAAATGAACAGTAACAGATCCACCTTCTAAAATATTCATATTAAATAGACACTTCATATTAAATAGACGCTTCATAAGTAATACCTTATTTGAGGTCGAGGGTTTTTCATATAATTTTTCCAGTGTCACTATTAAACCTTCTGTTATTGTTTCCTTTGAAATTTTGAATGCCACTAACGCTGCCAAACACAACCATATTGTTCCTAGTGTCTTTAAGTCGAGAAGATCCCATTCTTCATTTGTCATACTTGTCAGGTTCTTTGATTTTCCGCTCAATGGTAGTTACAGATATTTATGATGCAGATAATATTCCATCTACATTTTACACATCTAGTAATTTTGGTCTTTAAATTTCTTGACCCTAAACCTACCATCTTCCACCATTGCTCCCACTCGACCTAGAAACCATTCTCTCCTGTGAATTATTTAGAAAAATATACCTTTGGCTTTGACACTAGTGGTAGAATTCATTTTCTTCATTTTCATCACCTCCGCTCATCGAATCCTCCTCATCGACGCTCATCAAATATTACTCCTCCTCATCCTCGCTTCTCATCATCCACTCTGCCATGACTGAGACAAATCCTTGTTGATATTTATCAGATTATGAGATGAATGAAATCCTTCTCAATATTTATGCGATTACTTGCTAAAAGCAAAGAAAAGAAAATGGCTAGTATCCGGGGGAGGGGGCGATGAGAATTGAGAAATACGATGATAAGATGCGATCATAAATGGCCATATTTATAAACATGAATAGACAATAAGCTCTTCCGGCCTTGGGCCGAATTACACGGAAATAAGCAAGGCCTATTGGTCAATGAAAACCATTTGTAACCATGAAAATTCGGCATTTTTATTTAATTTAATTTCATAACAGTTTCGAACCCCATATATTTAATTTAATTTCTTTTTATTTTAGGTTAAAGGTTAAAAAATATTTACCCATTTATAGAATTTAATGCTTAAAAGAGAAAGCTCACTTGAGTTTGGTATGAGGGTGTGATGTTTTTTGGTTTAACCGCATAAATAAATACCAGTTAAATATGAATGGATTGTTCAAACTTGGGAAGTTATTTATATAAAAAATTCTAAGAAATTAATAGAAATTTTGAATATTAATATTAATGGGTGGTTGAGATATGAAAATACTTTTATTTTATTTTTAGATCACATTAATCTAATAAATATTTTTATTTATTTTTATAAATAAGTAAATGTATTAATGGAATTTTACATTAAAATATGGAATAAAACAATTTTATAATAGTTATTTTATTTATTTTTATAAATAAGCAAATGTATTAATGGAATTTTATATCAAAATATGGAATAAAAGAATTTTATAATAGTTATTTATTAGTATATTGATATAAATTTAATGTTTAAAAGACATTGATAGGCATTGATCTATTATACATGTCAAAACACTTACTTCACAGTACATCTCACGGTTGAAAAGATTAAAATAATAATAATAATAATGAATTGAACTAGAAATTTATTTTAAGTTAAAATTATTGTCATTACACTTTATTTTAACTTATAGTTATTGTCTTAACTCCGGATCTACCACGAGTTTAGAAGGACCAAACCTCTTTTCACTTTAAAAGAGGTTTGCATCTCAAGAAATTTGATCCATTTTTGAAGTTAAGATGGATCTAGACTGATTTTATTATTAATTATAAATATAACTATCAATTTTTATTTTATTTAATTTTAGTTTTAGTTTTATGTAATTTATGGAAGTTAAAATGTTTTATTGATAATTATCATTATTAATTTTTTTCTTTTATTTTAATTTTGATTTAATTTTCATTTTTATTTTATTTTGACCAAGTTAAAATAATTACAACATATTACAACATATTTTCCATACCTATGTCTAGAAGGTTACCTCAATTAGTTTATTTCCCATTGCTAAAGCACCTCGCTAATGGGAGGTCACAGGGTCAATTCTCCTTGATGCCCTCAGGGTAACACTCTACTAATAAGTTGGCAGTATGTGATGCCCTCGGGTTAGGTTGTGCTAATAAGTTGGAGGGATGCTATCTTGAAGAGTGCCTCTCCACACAATTAGTTTTTAACCTTTTATTATTTTTTAATTGAGTCCACATCTAAATGTTTACAAAAATTTACATACAACACTCTCACCCATAACTTTAACCTTTTATTATTTTTTAATTGAGGCCACATGTAATTTTTTACAAAAAATTACATAAAACACTCTCTCCCATACCTTTTTCTTTAAGATTTAATTTTTAAAATGTTATAATTAGAGGTGGCAGGAGTAGGAGGAGTGATCCTTCACCCCGATGAAAAAATCGAGATACAATATGCTTGGGGATTGGGGGTGGCAACCAAACATCAAGTGTAGTTCCTTTCTCTTTGGAAAGTTTCAGAGCTAGCCATTGAAAAGAATACCCAAAAAATCATGACATTTGGCGATTCATTGATATTAGTAATCTCGTGGTTTTGGGAGGCTAAATGCTAGCACAATTGTAACCTCTCTCCCATTGTGTTTCAGATTCTCCTAAAACTTCAACCATGTGAACTAATTGAACTTTATCATGTTCTAAGGAATTTGAGTTCAACAAGAGATACTTTAACTAATAAAGGAACAAGATATAACCAAGAGATTATAAAATTTAATAATAGATGTATGTTAAATTCCCCCAATGTCATCACTCCTAACAACAAAAGAAATGAACAATTGTTTGCATCAATGAGCATTTAAAAATGTTGATATATGAGGGTTTGAAGAGCAAGTATATTTTTGGAATATAAAGGTTACGTAGGTGACAATCTAGATATGGTCTAGTGGTCATATTCTATTTCCCCCTACCTTCGTACACCACCCCTCTAAGTATTTTGTCGATCTCACATGCAAGGTATATGACATGTGAAGTCACCTCTCACATTCCATTTTTTTTCATTTTCTTTCGCCGGACTTCGACTTTTTAATCTGTTCAAGGAGTTTACATTCAATTAGGCTCTCACGTCGGAGTTTTCCCTCCTCACTTCCTTCATACCAATTTTCACTTCCAAAAATAATCTCAAGTCGAATAGACATGGGATGAAATCAAGCTCCGCATTCGATTGTGACAAGGAAGGGGATCAAAGTTCATGATGGATATAAATGCACTTTTTAGAATAGGACCCCTACAGGATTATATTCGACTGGATAAGCTGTACATTTAAATCTCTGTGATCTAAACCAAGTAGTGATTTGTTCTAGAGAAGCAAAGGAAAATTGAGCTATAAACTCGAAGTAAGAGTTGAGGTTGTGCATGTTCTCCATGGAGAATGTTGGTCTCATTTTCTCATAACATTGAAAAATTCAACATCAAATAGATTATGAAAAGGGTTCTAAATTCAATTGAGTGCCTTCAACTAGCGAAATGAGGTCAAGAGGAAAGCTTGAAAAATCCCTCCAACTATTGACCAATTCCAAGCTTGAATTGATGCAGTATCAAAATTGAATGTCTACGTAGTTCATTCAAGATTGAAATGGTAGTCATTCACCGTAACTGGGTAGAAATGGAATACATGTTTGTTGTGGGATTTTTAACTACACTAGTAGAGGTCAATCCAATGAAGACAGAGAAATGAAAAAGGGGGAATACATTTCAATATCTAGAGCAACAAGATTGATTAATGAGCTCTAATTTTGAAGAATTCCATGGCTTTGAAACCTAGTTTTTTTTATAGTTTCTTCTATTTTTAGTTTATGATGTTATGTAACTTTTATCTATATCTAAGAGTTTAATACAAAGTATATACTAAGCATTTATTCATAATTTTAGAAAAAAAATGTCACAATCATAGGTTTATTGTGCTTCAGTGACATCCTGAAAGTAGAACTATAGTGGAGTTGGACAAAATATGTAATGGTTATGATCTGAAAACTAGATTTTCTTTTGAATATAAATCTCCTCACTATCCCTTTGGAAAAAATGTTATAAAATTAAATTAAATTTTAATTTTATATATAAGACTTTTGTGATCCATAATGTAGATAAATTATCTTTCAATTTAATCACATCATTAGGATTAGGTCGATGTTTCGAACCAACCAATGTGATTCATCCTCGGGACAAGGTGGAGAAACTAATCGATCTTAATGTTTATAAAATATTTTGATTTTGAAATGAGTCATGGTTTTTTGACATTTGGTATTAATAAGTCATGTGTTGGCTCATGGTATTGTGTAATAAATCCTCTTTACAAGTTAATACATATCCATGGTAAAATGGGAGTGAATATCCATGGTTAAGAACCTTGTTATATTGTAAACTAGGTTTTTATGTGCTTATTAATTAAATTAAAATATGATTTAGTCCATATTTTTTTAAAAATTTATATGGTAAAATATATCTTAATTTATAACTACTATTTGTATGTTATATATTTTAATGTGATATGCATAATATGATTTTCCTTTATCTAAACCATCATAGATCCATCTTACCCCTCAAATCTATCAAGCATTGAGAGGGATCAAATCTCTAGAGGTGCAACCACTTTTTTGGGTGTTCAAAACTTGAGGAAATTTTTTCACCTTGAGATATTTGATCCCTCTTGGCCCTTAAGATGGATCTAGGATGTGCTATATAATATTTATATTTTTATCTATGTGTCTCTATCTTATTCCCCTTCTCCCCCCCTTCATATTTGTGCCTCTCTCTTCTCTCTCTCTTCCCCACTCACTCCCCCATCCCCTATTCCGTCTCTATTTCTCCACCTATCCCTACCCTTTCTATGTCTCTCTCCCCCCCCACCACATAGCACTCTCATGTATTTATCGAGTATATGATATGACTTATCTTCTTTTTTATTTATTCTAAGAGATGTATCGTACAAACTCTCACTTTATTTTTCGAATGTGGCCTGGCCACCACTTTTGACATATGCTTCCATAAAGCATCTACAACATGTAATTTTCACCTTATTAATGAAAGTTACATTTTTCCTGGAAAATATTTAAGCATCATGCTCACTTTATTATGGATACTCTAATCTTTAAGTGGGATTTTATACAATAATTTTTTAACTAAGTCAAAAAAATAACGCTTTAAAAATAAAATAATAATAATAATAGTAAAATGACCTATGGTATTGATACACATGGTATTGAAAACCCATGATATTGACCTAGGGGTATTCATGTGGAATATATTCTATTTAAAGGGGGAATTATGACTACTGATCCATCTTAACTCCGCATCTCACTACGTGCTAAGAGGGATAAAATCTCTTTTTCACTATAAAATAGGTTTGTATCTCAAGATATTTGATCCCTCCTGGATACAAGTAGATCCAAATTTAAGATGAATCTAGGTTGGTGACTATAAATCGAGAAAACCGACCATTTAAGATTGCATCTAATCCTTTTTTTTCTCATTGCCCACTTATAGTATTAATATTTTTATTTCTCTTTCTTCATAGGAAATGGATAACCTTCTTACATATACGCAGAAGAATGAGTAAAAAGAGGATTTAGCTAGGGATGATGATGGAGTGATGTTGAGATTCAATAAGAAAATTTTTAGCACCCATGCCTAGTGCATTAAACACCTACACTCAGGGTGGGGCCCACAAGGTTATTTTTGGTGCATGTCTATTTTAGTTATCCCTAAATTAGAATGGAAAATAAAACTCGTAATCTAAATCTCAAAATAACTTGTAAATAGTTAACGAAGAGTAATAAAATCGATAGTTTAGTGGATTTAGAGTTAGAGGTAATTGGTGAGGCATGCATAGTAATTCTAGTTTTAATAGAGTTTGAAGTGCAAAGAGTATTAGTTAATGCAGTGTTGTAATCAATTTAACTCAGCTTAAGTGAGTTATACTCAGCTGTGCTAGTTGTAACTACTTGATACATTAGTTAGAGATCAAGTGAATTAAATATTAATTAATTCACAATCAATGATCTCACATTCAATCGAAAGATTTACATATTATGTATGCTACATGCATGTCGTATCCAAAGGAGACCCAACTTGAGATCTAGTGAAAGGGAAGTTGAATATCAATTGTAGGATTATTGGGTTGCACCCATGCAAACCAAACACCCATTGGAGTGCCCATGGTGACTTGCATAGTCAAGGAAGGAAAAAAATTCCTATTCTTTAGGGATTGAATTCATTAGGGATTTTGGTAAGAAAGGGCAGGCTACCTAGAGGCAAGAATTGGCTAAGTATTGGTTAGTTTTATGTATGATCGTGTGAGATACTAGTCGATACATCGGAGTGATCTTGTGAGAAGAATTTTTGTATGTAACTTTTTTTCATGATCCATGTTGATATACAATATAAGATAGTCGTGTTTTGAGCAAATAAGCTTTCCCTGAAATTATCTCGTGTTGTGGTTTGATTTGATTCTTCTTTACTGTGTGATCACTACCGTGCTTTAATTCCGTAAAATATTTGTAGAAGTGATTCATATTTAACTTTTAGTACATTGTTGGATCTGGGTGAATCCATGATATACATGCTTTTTTTATAATTTATACAGTGGTATTTGTATCAGAAATCACAATTGTGAAGGAGAAGCCGAGTTTGTGACTGATAGAATTCGAATTTGCAAAAAGAATTTATTGGTGCTACAAATGGATCTGTAGATCGAGATGGGGATTTCACATGGCTTGATGTTGGATAGCACTCGAGGGTCTGCTCAAACTATACTTTCTTGAAATAAAATATGGAGGCAAATACTCAAAGATAATGTCTTGAAGGGACTCATCGACAATGAGATTCCTAAACCCGTTAGGGCATTTACGTGGGGCCAAATCTGATGCATGGAAAAAATAAAGTGGCAAAAGGCAGAGATGATCTCTGTTGGAGGGAGTACGAGACCACATTGTCTCAAGCCTCCATGTGAAAGCCACACCATATGAAATGTGGAAGGCTTTGACATATCTATTCCAGAGCAGGAGCGACCATAGGAAATTGGCGCTCAAAGATAAACTCAAGAAGATTAATATGGAAAAGGGTGACACCATTCGAAAATATCTAACAAAGTTTGTCCAATGTCGGGATGAGATGGGGAGCGTTGGAATAAGAGTTGCGGATGATGATTTGGTGGGCTCAGTCTCCTTAGGACATCCTAAGAGTTGGTATAGCTAGTGAAGACTCTATGAATGGATGGGGAAAAATTTCATTGGACAGAATGACTATGGTCGAATTTGGTGCAGCAGGAGGAGTTTGGGATGTGAGTCACTAGAGATGGATCTTCATCTAAGCACGAGGATGAAGACTAATGTGCTTTGGATGCCAAGGCAAAGAAGGGAAAGGGGTAGAAATTCCATTCCAAATCCAAGTCCAAGAATGGCAAGAAGCAGGACATGTCCAAGGTAGTAAGTGTTTTCACCGGTCACGAGCATGGGTATTTTGCTACTAACTATCCACAAAGTAAGAAGAACAAGAAGGCCGCCGGATATACATCCGGTGAGGCTTTTGCCTCAAAATCTTGATCTTGAATTATCACTGATCGCATGCATGGTGTTAAGTGGCCATTGTGATTCGTGTGGTATTTGGATAGTGGTGCTTCTTTCAACATGACGAGAGACAAGTGAAATTTTCAATAGCATGGAGGAGAAGGATCTTTAGATGCATATCAAAATAGGGAATGATGGATGGTACATTCCTACAGGGATTTGTACTATTACCTTTCAGATACATTTAGGTAAACTATTTCAATTAAAAGATGTAATGCATGTACTAGGTTTGAAGAAAAATTTAGTCTCAGTCGCAATGTTGGAGGATATAGGCTATGATGTTGTTTTTAGTGAAGGAAAAGCCTTCTCGTGACATAAAAAAATAAGAAAAGCCAAGAATATAGGGATTCGAGTTAAGAATCTCTACAAGATGGAGGTAGATGCCACAACAATGATGGCATGGGACAAAGTGGTGAGCCGGGATGAGGGCAAATTATGGCATGAGAGATTAGGCCATCTTCACCATGGAGCCTTGAAACCAGTGCAAGATATTTCTACTTGACTTCCAATGGGAACACTTGACCGCTATGAGAGCATGCAAGGGGTGTACCATGAAAGTATTTAAAGGCCACCTTTCATGAGAAGGAGAAACGAGCTTCAGGGATCCTTGAGAGAGTTCATAAAAACATGTGTGGACCATTCTCTATTGCTTCGACGATAAAGCATAAGTACTGTGTAATATTTGTTGATGACTTTTCTCGCAATTTTTGGATATTATTCATGCAGAAGAAATACCATAAATTCTCTAAGATTCTTGAGTTTAAGGCACTGGTGGAGAAAGAGTCAGGGAAACATGTGAAGGCTCTTTTAGGAGCGATAATGGTGGCGAGTACATCTCTAACAAATTCAAGAACTTCGTAGCAAAGAAGGAATTCAAAGAGAACCAATAGCACCCTCATAACCCACGTAAGAATGGAGGGTTACGTAAAGAAATACAACAATGATCGTACATAAGAGCGATGTTGCATGATCAAGGCGCATCGATGCATCTGTGTGGGCAAGCATGCAACATTGTGGTATTTCAGCAGTAACCGATGTTCTCATAGATACTTGGCATGAGTACACCCCGAAGAGGATTTCACCGGGTAAGAAAACCCGATGCTGTCACACTTTAATATTTTTGGCTCATCTTTGCATGTGACTAAAGATGTAGGGAGATAGCTAGAACCCAGAGACGAGATCGTGGGATTTTTATGGGGTACACTAAAACTCCCCATAATTACTATGTGTATTTTCCAAACAATAGAATGATCACTGTGCGATGGGATATAAAATTTTATGAGGAGAAATCTATGCGGTTGTCCCTTGAGAGGGAGATGGACTTGCATGCAGATGATAGACGGGAATTGTTGCTCTCATGATGAGCTCAAGATGTGGATCAACCACATGCGAGGGATCATGGAGTGGAGGAAAAAAAATCATGCAGTAACCATCCATCAAATATGGTAGTAGTGCACACCACTGAAGATGATAAATTGAGACTTGATGTCACGGATAATGTAGGAGCCCCTACTTCACAAAGGAGATGAGAAACTATTTCCAAATCGACGCATCTGGATACATGGCTCTTATGAGAAAATGTATTATGACTGAACCATCTTCTTTTCGATGAAGAAGTGCAACAACCCGAACTCGGGTTAATGAAATGGTGGAGGAGTATGAACTGCATTGTCAAGAACAATGCATGGATATTGTCCCAAGACTCGGCTGACAAATCAGTGGTCGCACGAAATGAATATACAAGGTAAAGCAAGCTACTCGATGGGAGTGGAGAAACATAAGGCCGTAGATTGTGGTCAGATTCTCACGATCGAGGGGATTGATTATGATGAGAATTTTGCACATGTTGCAAGGTACTATTCCATAAGATCCATCCTTGCACTCTCGTCGTAGATAATGGGAGCATCCATCATATGGATGTGAAAAATCTTTGTTTCTCAATGGGACCATTGAGGAAGAGATGTACATATGGTAGCTTGAAAGTTTCTCGATATCTTCAACAAGGTGTCGATATATATGTCGAATCAATAGAGCACTATATGGGCTGAAGAAAACACCCCATGCTTGGTACACTCTTGACAGACAACTATTTCATCGAATCAAGCTTCACCAAAAGTGAAGTAGATGCAAACTTGAACTAAATTGTGGTTGAGGGTAAGATATTGATTATTGTTCTTTATTTTGATGATTCTAATTTTGATTGGTAATGAGAATTTGAATACACTCATGCAAGGAGGATCTTGCAAGGGAGTTTGAAATGAAGACATGGACTCTCATTATTTTCCCCCTGACTGAAATATAGAAAGTGGATGGTGAAAATTTTTGTGTCTCCCAAGGTGTAAGTATGCAAAGGAGATACTAGGTAAGTTTCACATGGAGAGCTACAAACCCATGGATACTCCTCTTCCAGGAAATTGAGGAAAGAGATGCTACTTATGGAGAGGTAGTGGATGCTACTATCTACAAGAATTTAGTGGGTTCACTAATGTATATGGTGAACACGAGACGAGAAATTTGATACACAAGCTAACCAACTAAGTCAAGCTATGGGTAAGCCTACCAAGATCTTTTGAAGAAGTGGGAAGCATGTCTTGAGATACTTATAAAGGGGCACATCGTAGTATGGTCTCATGGCAAGACTAAGAGGGAGTGGAAGCTCAAGGCTCTGCGTACGCTATCATTGGGTTGACAATCCATCATACGTAAAGAGCACATCGTGAGGGGGTATTTAGAATTGGATCAACAACATTTTATTGGTACAATAGGAGCTAACCATCCATGGCACTCACTTAGTGGAAGAAGAGTAATGGGCATCAAGTCAAGCTACATGTGAGGCTATCTCGGATGAGAAAGATCTTGGTTGGTTTGTTTGATTCTCATATCGATCCAACAATGATTCATTGTGATAATAAAATGTTGCATTAAACTCTATATTAATCCCTGTTTTTCTTGATAGCTCCAAGCACATAGATGACTTGTCATCATCATCTCAGATTTTGCAAAAGCAGAATAATTTTGCTTTTAGTACATTCCCATGAAAGATCAGGGATGCTAGATATTCCTACATGCATGCACTCACCAGATAAAATTTTGAATACCATAAGAGGCAAGATCGTGTGTGAAGATAATTCCTTTCTTTGTTGAGAGGGGAGTATTGAGATTGAGCAAGAAAAGTTTCATGCAAATGCCCACGCCTAAGGCCTTAAGCACCTACACTAGGGTGGGGCCTCACATGTATATTTTTGGTGCATGTATATTTTCGTTATCCCTTAATCGTAATGGATCAATAAAGTGTAATCTAAATCTCAAAATAACTTGTAATAGTTAATCTGAGAGTGATAAACACAGCTAGCTAGTGGGATCTCAAGTTAGAGGTAGTTGGTGAGTATGCAAAGAGTAATTCTAGTTGTAACAGTAGTTCAGTGCAAGTTGGTGCATTACTTAATGATGTTGTAATTAGTTTAACTTAGTTGAGTGAGTTAAACTTAGTTTTTCTATTTGTAAATACTTGATACACTAGTGAGAGATCAAGTGAATGTAAATATTAATTAATTCACAATTAGTGGTTTCACATGCAACCTAGGATTTACTATTATTAGTTGTACATGTGTCAGATCCATGGAGACCTAGTTGAGATCTAGGTGAAAAGGAAAGTTGAATATCATTTGTAGGATTATTAAAGTTGCACCCATGAAACCAAACACCCATTTGAGTGCCCTCATGATACTTACGAATCAAGGAAGGTCAAATTCTATTCTTTAGGGATTTCATTCATCGTGATTGCGCAAGTAAAAAGGCAAGTTGTCTAGAGGCAAGAATTGGATAATTATTGGTCGCTTTTATGTATGACAATGGAGATAATTGGCCGAGTACCGGAGGGATCTTGTGATAATATTTTTGCATGTAATTGTTTCATGATCCAGTGTTGAATATACAATAGAATATAGTGAGGGTTTTTAGCACAATATTTCCCCTGGAAATTATCCGTGTTGTGGTTTGATTTGATTCTTCTTTACTTCATGAGATTGATGATTATGTTTTTAATTCCAAAAAATATTGTAGAAGTGATTCAAGTATTTAATATTAGTAAATTTTTAGATCAATTGAATCCATGATATACATGCTTCTTGTATAATTTCTACAAATGGATTGAAGTAATGTGATAAATAAAGGAAGAATCGTTGTTAGAGTTTTTACTTCAGTTGTTAACTATTTTCTGATAATTTTAATTTTAATTGAAATATACATGACAATTTACATATCAATAAACCTTTGTAAAATATTAGATAGAAAATTTATTTTATTTTTACAATATTTGTAAAAAAAGAAAATTATAAACAATTTTTTGGCAAATATAATACACAATTTTTTTAATGAAAAAAACATTTACTCAATTTATTTTAATAACTTTTATTTATTAATTAATACACTTTCTAAAAAACATGTATCACAAAAAGTGTTTCTCCCATTTTTAATTTATGGGTACATTGTAATTTTTAGAATATGTCTTTTTAGAATTTTTTTTAGTCTATTCTCACCCTAAAAATATCCCTCCTCAAAGAAAGAGGTTTGGTTTAGTTGGATCAAAACATAATCCTTACTTTTTATTTTTTCCCTTTCAACCGAAACAAATCTCCCTTATAGACTTGTGGGACCAGGAGAAGGACATTGAGAAGGCATCATCGGATTTGAAAAGGTACACTCATTATTACTCCGTATGGAAAGTTCATAAGTGATTCATGAGAGCTTGAATAGAGGTAAAGGGAATTATTACGTAAGAATAATTTAGATTTTTTAAAACAAAGAATTAGGTGTCCTCACTATGGTTGGCTAAGAAATTTACTACAAAGTCTCTGATCTGAATAGCCTCTTTCGTGTGCATTTGTTATTTGTTTTCCAAAGTCACTCGAGATCTCGTATTCCCTTTTTATAAAAATATAAAATTTTATGCTCTAACAATTCCCTCTACTTTTGCTTCTCAAGCTTCAATGAACACTTGTGTGCCTAATAATGTGTATACCAGTTGAAGTCCAACAAGAAATTGTAGCACCTACACTAGGGTGGAACCAGAGAGGTCCAAGCAAGACTTACACTAGCGTGGGGCCATGAGGTCTTAGCAACACCTACATTGGTGTGGGCTAAATTAGGTGCAAAGTGTTCATTTTAATTTTCCCTTTAATTAGAAGTTTGGACAATAAAATGCACCCTTGTCTCAAAAATAACTTGTAATAGTTAACTGAGGTGATAAACTTAGTTAGCTCATGAATTTGGAGTCGAGGGTAGTTGGTGAGGGTATGCAGTGGTAATTCTAGTTGTAACAGAAGTTCAAGTGCAAAGCAGTGCGTTGTTTAATGCATGTTTTAATAAATTAACTTATTTAAGTGAGTTAAAGTCAGTTATGCTAGTTGTAACTATTTGCACTAGTGAGAGATCAAGTGAATTAAATATTATTTAATTCACAATCATGTGATCAAACATGCAACTAATGATTTACTATCATTAGTTGCAAGGGCATGCTCGGCTTCTAGTGCACCCATGCAACATAACACCCATTGGATTTCCCTATGATATTTCGCACAATTAATCAAAGGAAAAAAATTCCTATTCTCTAGGAATTGCATTTCCTCATGAATTGTGTGAGAAAGGGCAGATGTTGAGAGGGCTCAAATTGGCTAAGTATTGGTCGGCTTTTTTTCTAGGACATGGTGGAGACTGTATAACTGAGTGTTGAGACCTTTGTGAGGAGAGGGAATTGTATTTGTTTCATGTATCCATGCTAAATATACAATAGAATATAGTGGGATTTTGAGCAACAAACTTTCCCCAGAAAACTATCTCGTATTGTGGTTTGATTTTATTCTTTCATCTGAGCCATAAGATTTCGGTTGTGTTTAATTTCCCGCAAGTGATTTGGTAGAAGTGCTTCAAAGATCTAGCTTTAGTGCTGAATATACAACAGAATATAGTGGGATTTTGAGCAAAAAAATTTTCCTGGGAAATTATTTGCGTTGTGTTTCGATTTTATTCTTTCTTTTTTGCGCCATGAGATTGGCGATCAGTGTTTAATTTCCGCAAGAGATTTGTATGAAGCGCTTTCGAATATTTAGCTTTTAGTATATTGATAGATCTGCTTGAATCATGATATACATATATGTTGTATAATTTCTATATCGTATCAAAGCATAGGAAATTACTATAGTAAAGAAGAAGCCGAGTTTAGGGACTCAATAGAAATCGAATTTGTAGAATACTTTCTGGTGCTACAAATGATTCAAGATAGAAATGTATTTCAAATGGATTGAGATTGGAGTATTCAATTGAGGGTATCCCTAAACTATATTTCTTGGATGATATGATGGAGGTAGTACTCGAAGACAATGGATTGAAGGAATTCATTAACAATGATGTTCCCAAACCCGTTGTGACAGATGCTATAAATCTTGATGCATGGCAAAATAAAGTTGCAAAGGCAAGGAGGATATTGCTAGAGGGAGTACAAGACCACATTTTCTCCATTATCCATGACAAAGTGACACCATATGCAATGTGGAAAGCTTTGACAGATTTATTTTAGAGTAGTAGTGACCATAGGAAATTGGAACTGAAAGATAAACTCGGGAAGGTCAAAATGGAGAAAGGCGACTCCATGCCAAAATTATCTAAAAAATTTTTTTCCAATGTCGAGATGAGTTTGGGAGCATTTAACCATCAAGTGCAATGATGATTTGGTGAGCCTGAGTCTCTTCCAAGACTTCCCAAGAGTTGGCATAGTTATCGACTCCCTCACACGGAAGGGAAAATCTTCCAAATTGGAAATGACTTTGGTCAGATTTGGTGCAAGAAGAGTTCAAACGGAATATCGGAGATGGATATTCATCTAAGAATGATGATGAAGAAAATTTTGATTTGGCCGCCAAGGTGAAGAAAGGGAAAGGAAAGAAATTTCATTCCAAATTTGAGTCCGGTAAAGATGGCAAGAAGCGTGACATGTTCAGAGTGAAGTGTTTTTAGTATCATGAGCATGGGCATTATGCCACTAATTGTCCACAAAAGAAGAAGAAAAAGAAAGCTTCAAGATCTGTAGCTGGTGAGGCTTTGGCCTCATAATTTGAGCTTGAATTCTTGCTCATTGCATGCATGGTTTCAAGTGCAATGGGGATTAGTGTGGTATTTCAATAGTGGTGCTTCCTTTCACATATGAGTGAGATAAGGAACTCTTTCAAGAAGCTTGGAGGAGAAGGACCTCCCTGATGCACATCGAAATGGGTGATGATGGGCTGTCACATTTCTACCGCACTGGTGCCATTACCTTCAAAGGAAACTCTGTAAACCCTTTCAATTAAAATATGAGATGCATGTACCAAGCCCTCGAGAAAAATTTGGTCTCATTTGCAATGTTCGAGGATAGAGGCTATGATGTTGTTTTCAAAGTGAAGGTAAAGATTTCTCGGGACACAAACAACAGACAAGACAAGAAGATAGGGATTCAAGTTAAGAATCTCTATAAACTTGATGTAGATGGTCGCACAACATACGATGGGCAAGGCGGACAAAGTGGTGAGTGATGGGCCTCTGCTAGATAATAAATTAAGGCCCATCTAACCCTTTCTTAGGCCCCATCTACCTCTCTTATACATCATAAAATGAAATATCAAATCTCCTTATACACTTAATAATGTTTTTCTTATGCTTTAATATTTTATTAGGAAGGTTTAAAGGTAATTTCACATTTGTGCCTAATATTGGTTATTTTTGTACATATTGAGAATATTAGTGTATACTACCGTATTTGGAGGAGAGATGATTTAGGGACTTTCTTCGTGTCACCGGGAAGATCAAGATTGAGAATAAATGAGTACAATTTCAGAATTATGGATAAACTCTTGGAGATATTAAAGGGGTTGTCCAACCTCCTTAATCCATCAAAAGCAGCCTAAACCAAACTCATAGACGAAGTGCACTCAATCGATGGTTGACTTGGAATCAAAGTGGACTCAATCAATATATTTTAGGGAGCTATTGGTAGCTTCCCTTTAAGAAAAATAATGTTGATCAAGAGATAATTAGGGGACTTCCATTCCACTCCACTTCAATTCCATTCCATTGGATTCAAATTTTTGCTGTAAAGCCATGAGGCTCTCTTAAAACTTTGATGGAAGTAACAGACTGTTATTTTTATGAAATAAGTAGAGAGATGCCATTTTATTGATCTAGTTCCAGAGAGATAGGCTCATGGGTTAGGGCCCAACCCATGTACCTCAGATTCTCTGCTATTTCCATTCTTCTCTTTCCATGTCTGCTTAGCTAGTTTTTCTTCTAAACATTTAGCTAGTTTACACAGTATTTTTATTGATGTTTTAGTTAACGTCCCCGTTGTATTTTACCGTAGATTTAATCGCTTGCAAATTATTAGGATAGTTGATAAACTCCATGAAGCCGTGAGGCCAACCTTCCCCTATCAACTCCGTCAATAGAGCTCGAGGAGTGTAGACTCTTCCCATGGAGCAAAAAAATGCTTCTCGCTTTATGATTTCTTGAAAATAGATTAAATCTGCGTGTTGTATCTTCATGAAAATATTGCTCTATTTTCTTGCATAAATAGGAAGGTTGATAGCAGTAGAGTAAGATAGTAGCCCGTAGGGAAGTTCTCCAAGCACTTTCCCTCTTCGTCTTCCATCTCCCATCCATCTCTCGCGTGTTACGCTCTACACTAATCGCTATTACGCCCTCCAGCCTATGATTTTTTTCCCCACATATTCTCATCGCCTTACCATTTTTTATGAAAAAAAAGTGAAAAACCTTTAAAACCATCGAAAAACCGACCCTCCACCTTGCTCCTCGAGTCTCCCACCACCGTACATCACACTTCACAAATCACAACTTTTCCCTTTTCCCAAAACACTTACCGCTTGTTATTGCTGATTACGATATCACGATCACATCTCTCGTCACGGTCCCACCGCCACGTCACCCATTGCAATCGCACTTCGCATAATTTAACTTTTTCTCCTTAACACTTACCGCTTTCGTTTCGTCGATTGAAATATTGCGAAATCGTAAATTGCACCGTTTGCCTTTTTCGCATAACACTTACCACTCATTCCGCCGATGCGATAACTTCGCCACGTCACTCATCACACTTTGCACTTCGCAGATATTACCACATCGCATATGGAAACCCGCAACTTCTACCGCATCGCAAATCACACTTCACATCATTTAGCTTTTGACATAACACTTACCGCTCATTCCACTGATGCGATAACTCCACCATGTCACTCGTCGCACTGCGCACTTCGCAGAACTTACCACATCATAGATCTTAACCCACAACTTTTACCACATCGCAAATCACACTTCACAAATTTTAGTTCATTCATGTTAGTATTTACCTCTATTCCTTTAAACTTGTGATATTGCGATTGCGACATCGCATATCACAACTTTTTCCTCCATCGCACTTTTTTGAATTCTTTCTGCTCCAAAGTCATTTCCCCATGCTATAATAAAGTTTCATAAGGGTTTAACCCCCATCTTTCCGCTTCCAAGCCTCGTTTCATATGTTAAACTCCCCCATTAGTCTCTTTTAACCCTTTTCTTCCCTCCAAGCTGCAAATTAATATTTTTAATTATAATTAAGTCATGGATAGCTTAGCTGCATGGATATGAGCATGGTAAATAGATCATGGTATGCGAGTGCGTTTAGCCATTTGGTCAAGTTAAGTGTGGTTTCATTATTTCGCTATTTCGTTTCTTTCAATTAAATTAGTTTTCATTCTTTTTCATTTCCTTTCAAAGAATTTAGTTTAGTTTCCTTTTCACTCATTTCCTTCCAACAATTTACTTTCAAGTTGTTCTCATAGTTTAAGAAATACACCCTTCGTAGCGTAAGAGGATGACATGAATAAAATGCATCCGTTTATGTATATAACACTATCACCCCCAAAGTTTGTATGAGCCCCCAGGGTTGATAAAGTAAAGTAGGGCGCACTCGGAGTTGCAAAGACTCTTTGGTGCAATACTGAGGCTCACCACTTTTTGGTGTCATTCCCGGGGAAAGCATCTAGTAGATGGTTGATCTCTATTTTAGAATTATTTTCTACTTTTCCTTTTCGTGTTGTTTCCAAAATATTAGAAAAATACAAAAAAATATTATTTTCATGCCTCATAGGAGAAAGGATACTCGAATATTTTGAAAATAAAAAAAACTTTTTCCACTACTAACACCCCCGACCACGTGGTGCGAAGAAACACATCACCATAGAATTTTGAAGCAAGAAGAGATGGGTGGATATGATGACAATGAAGAAGATCTTATTAGGTTTCCCATTCAAGATATGGACATAAATGTACCTATGAAGAACATCCCTCAATATTTCCTTCCCAACTTCCATGGTATGAGGACAAAGGATCCGGAAACATTTCTCTTTGAGTTTGAGATACTTTGTAGGTACTATGGCTACTTATCATACACTAAAAAATTGAGATTGTTTCTTGCAACATCAAGGATAGAGCTCTTAAAATGGTCTCATGAGTCTAGGTACTAATTGAATAAGATCATGGAATGATATGCAAAGGATATTTCTAGAAAAATATAAAGATCGTGATCTTAGAGAAGAAATTTTTAGAATGAATCAAGAAGAAGATGAGAGATTTGGAGGATCTACTAGAGAGGTTCATGTATAATGTTAAGAGGGAAAGAAATTGCATCATCTAGTATTTGACACAATCGAAAACCCTCTTTACTAGAAAAATTAGGGATCAGTGGATTGATCTCATTAATTTCATGAGTAGAGGAGATGTATACCAATTTTAATTTGAAGAAATTTGTGAAACACTCAAGCGCATATCAAGAGGAAGGGTAAGAGTAAGTAAATAAACATCAACATTGGTAAGGCAAGATGAACTTGGAAATTTTCTTGATAAATTTAAAACATAAATTTTTAGCAATCTAAGTGAATAAGTAGAAATGTTAAGAATGCAAAATGAGAAAAAAGAAGATGCTGATATTTTTTTTGTCCATGTAGAATCATATCCTACTAAATTTTGTTCATCATTCCCAGGTTTAAAGAATTTTACCAAGAAGACAATGGAGAAAGGCAATCAACAAAGAAGCATGGTTTATGTAGCTCCATGGATACCCTAGTAACCTAGTCAACTTGATATGATGCAAGGATCCACTTCACAATTTCAAGCTTATTCACATCCATCTCAAACTAATTGGGATACACTCCTCCTTGGCAACCTTGGCCAGCCACCCCCAAAACCAATCTTGAAACATGGCTGCAAGTTCATTATTGGGAAAATCCACAATATCCTCAATATTTCCCTCCATATCCTCCATACCCAACTCCATGATATCCCTACCATCCACCTCCACCACAAATCCACAACCTCAACCACATCCATCTCATATATCCACCCCCCACTCAACTACCCGTACCACCATTTCCAAACCCACACTCAGTGAAGTATCTCATCCCCACTTACAATGCCGAGGTACAACACTACCAAACATATCCTCTTTATCTAAATGGTCAGATCTTAGTTCAAGAAAGGTATTGCAAAGAAGAGATTTGATTAATGTCATCGAAGGACAACATAAATAAGAAGAAGATATGAATGAGGAGATCAAATAATCAACGCTCGTACTTGATGAAGAGCAGATATCAAAATCAAAATGTTGAGAAAGTTACCTCATGTTTACCAAAGATTTCCTCCATGTGTTCAAGATAACAATCAACAAAAAGAGGAATATTTGAATGTCATAATAGAAGAGGACATGCAAGGTGATCCAACTCAGCAGTGAACTAGGGGAATCACAACTATATTTCCATATGGTTCCAAAATGAATCATTAAGTCAGAAAGGCAACACTCTTCTCCAACAACACTTTATACAATCCCTGACCAAAGAAATTCATATCTCATATTCGTGACAGTGTCGTAGCATGTATTCCAAGTGTGCAAACATCCGATTTTATCTATAAACTTTGATGTGTGCATGGTTCCATTAGAAGTATTCCTATACTTGAAAAAAGGTTTTATTTTTTTTCAAGTAGAGTAGGAAAGTGAAGAAAAGGAAAAAAGAAAAGAAAAAAAGGGAAAGAATAAAATATTATATGAAAACCTCTTTGAGTGCGCTCCCGAGATTGGATCATTGATTGAAAAACCTCCATGAGGCAAGCCACTGGGTTGAAAAATAAATAAATAAATAAAATATCCTAGGTGAAAACCTCCTTTGAGGACACACTGTATGCATCTTCTAGTTGAAAACCCTCATGGAGGTAGTTAGTAGGCCTTTAAAAAAAAAGAATAGAACAAAAAAATTGTGCATTTATCCATGTATCTCTCTTTGATGAATCCAGGTGATCTCCAACCATTGCAAGTAGAAAACAATAAGTTGGCACAAAAAGAAAATTTGGTCAAAACTTTAGTGAAAGGTAGTCAAACTTGGGCTTCCTCCTCCTATGCTCAGAAGCTCCAAAAGGACCTCAAGCAAATTATCGAATGCAACTTCAGAACCACAAAGACAAGTTCAACAACCATATCAGCAACAACTTCAATATCACATGAAAAAAAAATCAATGGTAAGAATGGTATGGAATCATCCAACCCTTTCTTCAAATCTATTTTTAGCCTAATAAAACATTAAAGAGTGTGAGAAGGAAATTTTTTTTATATAGCTAAAATCGCGAGCAGAGCAACCTCAAAGATTATTCAAGCAACTAGCCTCACTTTTTCCACCAAGAAAAGGAACAAGAAAAAAGCAGAAAAGGACTTGAGAAAGTGTGCAGTAAGTAGCTCCTTATAATAGAGGACAAGGAGTGCCAAGGGGATAACCAAGGGTGAACTCAATTCACAAAAACACATAACTATGAGTTTTACATACAGAAATAAAAAGAAAAAAAAGAGAGAGAGAGAGAAAAAAATATCAAATAAAAGGTGGATCCATCGCCTCTGGGCATGAAAAATGTATTTACTTAGGGCATCTAAGGACCTCCATGAAGCACTCACAAGAAGAATTGCAGAATAATAAAAGCACGAAGATTAAAGTGTAAGAGTAGCATATGGGCCAATAAAATAGAAAATGAAATACAGCCAAAGACATGCAGAAAAGACCATACAGGTAGGGGAGGATGAATAGGTTGCTGAAGAGGATGAGCAAAAAATTTTAAGAGGGGTGATGATGGGCCTCTAAATTAGACATAAATTAAGGCACAACTAACCTTCCTTAGGCCCATCTATAGTATATTAGACATAATTTTTTTTTGTTTTTTGTTTTTTGTTTTTTAAGGCACATAAAAGGATATATTAAATCTCTCCTTCTACACTTAATAATGTTTTCTTATGCTTTAATATTTTCTTAGGGAAGTTTTAAAAGGTAATTAAATGTTTGTGCCTAATATTGGTTATTTTAGTAGAATATTGTGAGAATATTAGCTAGAGAAGGAGATGATTTAGGGACTTGCTCCCTCGCCAATGGAAGATCAATGATTGGGAGAATAAATGAGCACACATGTCGGAAGTTATGGAGAAATATTGGGAGATATTCACAGCAGTCAACTCGTAAAATTGCAGCCAAGACTGACTAGGCACCAATCGATGGTTTACTTGGAGTTAAAGTGGACTCAATCACTATGTTTTAGGGAGTTGTTGGTAGCCATCCTTTAGGATAAATAAAGTCTGATCAAGAGCTAATTAGGGGACTCCACTTCCATTCCATTCCATTGATTCGAGTTTTTTCAGAAAGCCATGAGGCTTCGTTAAAACTTTGCATGGATGTAACGTATTATTATTTTTATGAAATGAGTAGAGAGATGCCATTTATTGATCTAGTTCCGGAGATTTGGGCTTTGTGGGTTTGGTCCTAACCCATGTACCTCAACCTTTCTCTTCTATTTCCATTCTTTTTCTTTCATGTCGTTAGCTAGTTTTTCTCCTTTGAAAATTTAGTTAGTTCTGATGATGGTATTTTTTATTGATGTGTTTAGTTCACGTCCCATTGTCTTTTACTATAGATTTATTCGCTCAGCAGAGTGGTAGGATAGCCGATAGAAACTACATGAAGTCAGTGAGGCCATCTTCCCTCTCAACTCATCAATAGAGCTCGAGAGGGTAGACCTTTTCCCCACATACCAAAAATGCTTCCTCGATCATGATTTATTTGAAAAATAGATTAGATCAGCGTTTGTATCTTCATGAACATATTGTCTATCTTTCTTGCATAAAATAGGTAGGTCGATAGCAAGTACATGCATTATAGTTTCAAAGGGAAGTTCTCCCAAAAGACCACCCGCTTTTTCTCTTCCATCTCCCTCCTCGTTAGTGACTCCGTCTTCTCAGTCCTCCGTCGTAGTCCAATTCGATAGGTAGCTATCAAAAGTCTCAGCTCAATATACAAAAGCAAATGCTAAACAACCTTTTCACCCATCGTTACTTTAGATGTTTGCAAAGCTTGTTTTCAGAATGTTTCAATAACACTTGCAGGCTAGGAGAAGGTTCAGTAGTTTTTTATATCAGGAATGTCATCAATTAGAAATTTATTCTTCTCAAAACCCTGTTTTGAAGAAGAAATCATCAAATATGTTCTGGTAATAAATAGGTAAGTGGTCAAAATATTTCAAATTTTATAGTTCTTCAGTGGCACCAGCTTCACCATATCCCTGCAAGAAGACAGCAAAATCATTAAAATTGACCTCAAAAAAGCCAAAGAAGATTGTGTTTATAAAAGCCAAGGGTGAAATTACAAATACATTGTAATATGGGTTTGCAATTAGATTTGAAACAAAATCTGATTGTGAAGATATTAGTATCAAGTATAAAAGCCAAACAAGTTTCATTTTCACAAATCCATAGCACCCAAATCGTGTTTTCCAAATTGGAGGGCCGATTTCAGAGTTTTAAATTGCGTGGGGCGTGTTGTTGGGCGGCGACCCACGCGAGAGGCGGCGACCCACACAGGCGGGCGACCCACGCGAGTCAGTTCGGCGGTGTAAATTTGCAAGGGGCGCGACCCACACAGGCGGAGCGACCCACGCAGAGGTGAGCGACCCACGCATCAACAGAAGTCCGGAAAATGGTTGTATGCGCCCAGTCTTCATCCAAAATGACTTCAATGAATTGCAAACATGTTTTAACCTTTGCTCAGTAGATTTTTGTCGTGGTTGTATTGATATTGGGAAACAAGCATTGCGTGAGGAAGTACGGGAGTGTTTCTTAGACCTGGGGTCCTTTCCAGAGGATAGGAAAATATCTGTGGATGCATTATTGGACATCTTGGTTTATGTGAGAATGATGGAGTGGCACTATGCTTTTGTTATCTTATTGGAACTTACCAGTAGGAATATGTTAAATTTAACAAGCAATCTCAGGAGTTGTGCGATCAATTATGGCCCTGTTATGTTGGCATCTCGAAATTTGGATTGTTAACGGGGGGAAGAGGTTGTTTTATGCTAAAAAAAAAAGGAGAATGGTTTGCCGGGAAAATGAGGCTACTCGAAGACCATGCGTTTGATGCGCGAGTTGTTTCCATTCACACGAGGTGCAATAGAAAAGGATCGGTGGTGAGATGAATTTTTGATAAAAACAGAGTTTAAAAAGCGTTTTGTTTAAAAGTAAATTTTTATTCAAATATCAAATGCCAAGGTCAAAGGCTAAAAACAAACAAAGACATCAACGCAACGGAAAAATAGGAACCAATTTCCTATTTCAAGACCTACGAAAAATCAAAAAGATGCGCTCCATGTTTATTAGTCATCGAGAGGATTTTTAGAAGGATATTGTATTTTAAAATAGAGAAATTTGTTCTCTTTTCTAATTTTTGTATTTTCGGTTCAAACTGACACCACGATGGCTGGGTCGATCTGTTGTTTTTGTTTTAGAATAGTTTATAAAAATAATCATTTGGAGGGGAGAGAGTTCTGAGAGCTAGTGTAGGAGAAAATTAGAGTTTTATTGTACAGTCTTTGACAGAGATTTTAATGAAGAGATACAGCTCTGTTTTCTGAGATTCCTGTGGCATGAAGTTTGACAAATGTTTCTTCTCTGTTTCATATGTATTTTGTAATGTTTTTTCATTTCATTCCTAAATCATTTCTGTTGAATACTTTTAAGTGAGAAAGGCAGAATTCAATTTATTTGCTCTGTCTTGAGGAAGTATTCATAGTTAATGTTTTCTTCTGTTCGACAAGGATCCATCTTCTATGCCCTTGTCGACTTCTCAGCAGTCTTGCCATTCCGTTTATCTTCAATTTAATTGTTAAATTTCTTGCTTACCTTGCCTCAGGAGATAATCTGTGTTTTTCATTTGATCTCTGTTCTTGCTGTTCTTTGCCTCACACAGCCCAGAAACCCCATCATTTTATCAAAAAACCCTTTCATATCAGTTTACTAGCCTAAGATCAGCATTTATTATCGGTTATCTCAGCCCCTTTGAAGATCCTTTGCTGAGTTTGACCCGGAGAGAGCCCTCTCCTGTCCTCGTAGGGCTAGCTACGAGGCTGAGCTTGGTTTGATGTTGCCTCGAACCTCGCCTTCTTCAGCCTGAGGCAGATTCGAGCTCTAACATAGTGGCGACCATACTGGGGAAGATCTTTCCCCGGTAAAGGATAACAAAGTTGCAGATCTGATGCTGATGGTGGACAGCAGTCAGACACATATGAAGGCTGAAATCATTCACCCGGCGACTTCACACACTAAACAATCCAGACAATCAAATGCTTCATGGTGACTTCACTGCAGGGAGATCAGTAGCTGTGAGATTTTCAAGATGGACCGGATCACGAGAAGATATGCTCCCTTGAGCCGAGATCACATTCCAGGTTTTCCGAATAAGATGCCCAAGGTGGATTGGTCGAGGAATCTGCCTACGTTTAACAATGATGGTAAGAAAGATGCTGCTTTACATTTAGTCAGATTTCACATGCATATTCGCAAGTTGAAGGTTGAATTTCCTGAAGATTGCTTGATGAAGATATTCCTGGCCACACTGGAAGGTGAAGCCCAATCATGGTATGAAAATTTGCCGCTGGCCTGTATTTACTGTTTAAAGGACTTTCATGCCCTGTTCATTGAAAGATATCAAGTGACTTATCCATCATTAAATTTAGTTCATGACTGTTGCAAACATGCTTATTCTTTTATTGAAAGCCTGGAGAAATATTATGAAGATGATAATTTCATGAATGATGAAATCATGGAGGCCCTGTACGAGAATCCATTTCAGCAGAATGAAGAGAACCTAAAGGATACCTATCAAGGTGCTCAGGAGACTTTGCAGCAGGTTGATGGCCATATGGCTGAAAATGATAAAAAGCAGAATGTCATTTCAGATCTGCCCACAGAAGACAGCAGCATGCAAGTAAGTCCAGTTCCAATTGCAGATTGTGGTAATGTCCAGACAGCTACTTCAGCTTCAGATTCAGATCAGAATGACCAAGCATATCTTGTGCTGAAGCCCATCGAGGAGAACTCTGCTGTTGAAATCATCTGGGATGCAGAAGACACAGTAATGGATCCAAATGTTCTCAGTCATACTGTTAGATCATCATTAGAACACAGCCTTCATGAAGAAACAATCCAGTCAGTTCATGAAAGACAGAATGAGATCTTTGTGCAAGTAAGTGATAAATCTCCTTTCAATAACTCAGTAATGAAGGATAGTTTGAAAGCCCTGTCATATGAAGATAATTACTGTGTAAGCAGAAGAAAACAAAAGGCATTTTCTCCTTTGTCTGAAGATGAGATAGATCTACTTTTGAAAGGTCTTGTTTCAGCCAAAACTACAACAGATTTGCAGTGCATACATAATCAGGAAAGTGTTGGTGAAACCTCTTCCTCTTTTGAAAAAGATGATTGTCTTGTAATCAGTTGTGTAGATCAGCAAACAGATAATTTTTTCCTTCACAAAGATGATAAGGCTGTCATGTTTGATAATCTTGAAGATTGTTCTTTGTTTAACAATGACCTAGATCATGAAGTTGAAGAGTATATGTCAGAATTTTTAATGGTCAAGGAACCTACAGCTAACACTCAGATGGCAGATCTGTGCATGTCTATCCCTCAGAAATCAATTGTCCTTTCAGATCAGAGTGAGGTGATTACTAGTATTTTTGCAGCTGGATCTCCAGATAAGCCAGTGCTTCAGGATTTTCAAGATCCCTTCAGCATTCTTCTGCAAGCATTAGAAAAGATAAATGTTGCCTGGTTTATTGTCATGGGATTTGGTTTCAGTGATTGTGTTGAGTTGCCTACAGGTTTAGCATTCTGCCTGCTCAAGGAGAGTAAGAGCAGAAATTTGAGGTGTAGCCATCTGCTGGATTGGTTGCATTGGAAAGACAATTATACATGATTGTACATATCACATCAATATGCAGGGGGTTGTCATCAGGGTTTTGAAATTTTGATGGACTGCTGCCCTTTTCAGAAAGTTTTTGTTTAATTCAGTCATTTCAGTTTGCATCAAGTCAGTGTGAGTCGAATTTCTAATTAATAAACTGAGTTATCAGTCTTTAGTTTGTTTGTCAGAATAATGATTCCATCGCCCAATGGATGGAGGCACTGTCTGCTCTCCCAAAGTTCTGCGGTTCTTGGCACCTCCAAGAAGCGGCAGCTGCCATCCCCATTGGAGCCAATGTTAGACTCCGTCTTCTCAGGTCCTCTGTCAGAGTCCAATTCAGATAGGTAGCTATCAAAAGTCTCAGTTCAATATACAGGCCAATGCCAAACAACTTTCACCCACTGCTACTTAGATGTTTGCAAAGCTTGTTTTCAGAATGTTTCAATAACACTTGCAGGCAAGGAGAAGGACCAGTAGCTGTTTATATCAGGAATGCCATCAATGAGAAATTGATTCTTCTTCAAAACAGGGTTTTGAAGAAGAAATTATCAAATATGTTTTGGTAATAAATAGGTAAGTGGTCAAAATATTTCAAATTTTATAGTTCTTCAGTGGCACCAGCTTCAGCCATATCCCTGCAAGAAGACAGCAAAATCATTAAAATTGACCTCAAAAAAGCCAAAGAAGATTGTGTTTATAAAAGCCAAGGGTGAAATTACAAATACATTGTAATATGGGTTTGCAATTAGATTTGAAACAAAATCTGATTGTGAAGATATTTGTATCAAGTATAAAAGCCAAAAAAGTTTCATTTTCACAAATCCATAACACCCAAATCGTGTTTTGCAAATTTGAGGGCCGATTTCAGAGTTTTAAATTGCATGGGCAGTGTTGTTGGGCCGAGCGACCCACGCAGAGGCCGAGCGACCCACCTGGGCAGAGCGACCCACGCAGGTCAGTTCAGCAGTGTAAATTTGCAAGGGGCGCGACCCACCTGGGCAGAGCGACCCACGCAGAGGGTGAGCGACCCACGCATCAACAGAAGTCCGGAAAATGGTTGTATGCGCCCAGTCTTCATCCAAAACGATTTCAACGACATCCAAAACGACTTCAATGAATTGCAAACATGTTTTAACCTTGGCTCAGTAGATTTTTGTCGTGGTTGTATTGATATTGGGGAACAAGCATTGCGTGAGGAAGTACGGGAGTGTTTCTTAGACCTGGGATCCTTTCCAGAGGATAGGAAAATATCTGTGGATGCATTATTGGACATCTGGGTTTATGTGAGAAAGATGGAGTGGCACGATGCTTTTGTTATCTTATTGGAACTTACCAGTAGGAATCTGTTAAATTTATCAAGCAATCTCAGGAGTTGTGCTATCAATTATGGCCCTGTATTTGGCATCTCGAGACTGGATTGTTAACAGGAAGAGGTTGTTTATGCTAAAAAAAGGAGAATGGTTTGCCAGGAAAATGGGAGCTACTCAAAGACCATGCGTTTGATGCGCAAGTTGTTTCCATTCACACAGGTGCAATAGAAAAGGATCAGTGGTGAGATGAATTTTTGATAAGCAGAGTTTAAAAAAGCGTTTTGTTTAAAAGTAAATTTTTATTCAAATATCGAATGCCAAGGTCAAAGGCTAAAAATAAACAAAGACATCAACCGCAACAGAAAAATAGGAACCAATTTCCTATTTCAAGACCTCAGAAATCAAAAAGATCTGCGCTCCATGTTTATTAGTCATCAGAGGATTTTTAGAAGGATATTGTATTATTTTAAAATAGAAGGCTGTTCTCTTTTCTAATTTTTGTAATTTCAGTTCAAACAGCACCCTGATGGCTGGGTCGATCTGTTGTTTTTGTTTTAGAATAGTTTATAAAAATAATCATTTGGAGGGGAGAGAGTTCTGAGAGCTAGTGTAGGAGAAAATTAGAGTTTTATTGTACAGTCTTTGACAGAGATTTTAATGAAGAGATACAGCTCTGTTTTCTGAGATTCCTGTGGCATGAAGTTTGACAAATGTTTCTTCTCTGTTTCATATGTATTTTGTAATGTTTTTTCATTTCATTCCTAAATCATTTTACGGTGAATACTTTTAAGTGAAAAGCGAGAATTCAATTTATTTGCTACCTCTTGAGGAAGTATTCATAGTTAATGTTTTCTTCAGTTCGACAAGGATTCATCTTCTATGCCCTTGTCGACTTCTCAGCAGTCTTGTCATTCCGTTTATCTCAATTTAATTGTTAAATTTCTTGCTTACCTTGCCTTAGGAGATAATCTGTGTTTTTCATTTGATCTCTGCTCTTGTTGTTCTTTGCTTCACACAGCCCAGAAACCCCATCATTTTATCAAAAAACCCTTTCATATCAGTTTACTAGCCTAAGATCAGCATTTATTATCGGTTATCTCAGCCCCTTTGAAGATCCTTTGCTGAGTTTGACCCGGAGAGAGCCCTCTCCTGTCCTCGTAGGGCTAGCTACGAGGCTGAGCTTGGTTTGATGTTGCCTCGAACCTCGCCTTCTTCAGCCTGAGGTAGATTCGAGCGCTAACACCTCCATATCCGTTTTTTTCCCACTTATTATCACTGCCTTACCCTTTTTATGCAAAACACGTGAAAAACCATTCAAAACCATCAAAAACCCAACCTCTGCCTTTTCTCCTCGAGTCTCCCTCCACTGTACATCGCACTTCGCAAATCGCAACTTTTTCTTTTTTCCCTTAACACTTACCGCTTTTTCTTGCCGATTGCGATATTGTGACCGTGCTCCACTGTCGATCCCACCGCCACATTGCCCATCGCAAATTGCACTTCGCATCATTTATCTTTTCCCCTTAACACTTACTGCTCGTTCTTGCCGATTGCGATATTGCGAAATCGCAAATCGCACCGTTTACCTTTTTCACATAACACTTACCGCTCATTCCGCCTATGCGATAACTCCACCACGTCACTCGTCGCACCTAGCACTTCGCAAAACTTACCACATTATAGATTGCAACCCGCAACTTTTACCACATCGCAAATCACACTTCACATCATTTAGCTTTTCGCATAACACTTACTGCTAATTTCGCCGATGCGAGAACTCCGCCATGCCACTCATCGCACTTCAAACTTCACAGAACTTACCACATCGTAGACCGCAACCCCCAACTTTTACCCCATTTTATAAAATATCACTTCGCACATTTTAGTTCGTTCCGTTAACCTTCACCGCTATCCCTTTAAACTTGCGAAGTTGCGATTGCGACATCGCACATCACAACTTTTGTCCCCCATCACACTCTTCCATCGCACTTTTGAGTTATGTCTGCTCCAAATTCATTTCTCACACAATAATAAGGTTTCAGATGGGTTTAACTCCCTCTTTCCGCTTCCAAACCTCGTTTCATGTGTTAAACCCCCCATTAGCCTCTTTTAGCCCTTTTCTTCCCTCCAAGTTGCAAATTAAATATTTTTAATTAGAATTAGGTCATGGATAGCTTAGTTGCATGGATAGAATCATGGTAGATAGATCATAGTATAATTAGAGTGCATTTATCCGTTTGGCTAAGTTAAGTGTGGTTTAGAATTAGTTTCCTTTCTTCTATTTGTTTCCTAAGAATTAAATTACTTTCATTCTTGTCATTTCCTTTCAGTAATCCAGTTTAGTACCCTTTCTTGTCATTTCCTTTCAGCAATTTACTTTCAAGTTGTTCTCATAGTTTAAGAAATAGCACCCTTTAGTAAAGCAGAAGAGAAAGAAATGAAAAAATGCATCTGCAATATATATAGCACTGTCACCTCAAAGTTTGTATGAACTTTGGGTTGATAAAGTAAATTAGGGTAACCTGAAGTTTCGGCCTCTTGGTGCAATACCAAGCTCACTAGTGAGTCGAGATGAGGGAGTAACTTATGGCACGGGAATTGGGCCATTCACACCTGAGCCTTGAAGGTCATGCAACAGATTTCTACAAGACTTCCAATGGGAACACTTGCTCAGTTAGACACCTGAAAGGGGTGTGCCATGTGGAATTATGCAAAGGCCACCTGTCATGAGAAAGAGAACTGAGCTTTGGAAATCCTTGAGAGAATCCACTCAAACGTGTGTGGAACATCCTCTACTTCTTCGACCGAAAAACATAAGTACTATGTGATATTTGTTGATCACTTTTATTGTAAGTGATGGCTCTAATTCATGCAGAAGAAAGATAAGATATTCTCAAAGTTTCTTGAGTTTAAGGCACTGGTGGTGAAAGACACGAGGAAGAAAGTGAAGACTCTTAGGATTGAAAATGGTGGGGATTACATCTCTAACGAATTCAAGAAATTCTACAAAAAAGAAGGAATTCGAGGAGAACTGATAGCACCTCATAACCCATAGCAGAATGGGGTTGCTGAGAGAAATAACAGAATGATTGTGGGTGCAAAACGAGAAATGTTGCATGATTAGGGCTTACTGTTGCATCTGTGGGTGGAGGCATGCAACACAACGGTATATGTGCAAAACTGTTGTCCTCATAGAATACTTGGCATGAGTACACCAGAAGAGGCTTTTACTGGTAATAAACCTGATGTTTCACATTTTAAGATTTTTGGCTCATATGTTTATGTGCATGTGTCCAAATATGCCAGGAAGAAGCTAGAACCAACAACTCAGACTGGGATATTTGTGGGTTACATTGAAACTACCCACAAAACAATGTTCTAGATGAAATATGTAACAGCACTGCCACTTTGTTACCTACTTTTTTTTGGTAGCATAAAAAGCACCCGATTTTGAAAAGTGGTGATGCAGAATCATCTTTTTTTTTTAGCACATTTTTGACACTCTAATATTTTTTATTTATGAAGTATGAATATTTGTTTTAGAATGTTAGTGATTTTCATGCTAATTTTGAAACGTATTGATGCAGCATCAACTTTTTTTTTTTTTAGAGCGGTGATTCTCATGCTAATTTTGAAACGTATTGATGCAGCATCAACCTTTTTTTTTTAGAGTGGTGATTTTCATGTTGGTAATAAAACACAAAACTTAGATAAAAAATAAATTTTAAAAAAAACAATAAAAAAAAACCAAAAAAAATGTAAAAAAAAACAAAATTAACTCGTAAAAAAAAATAAAAATTTAAACAAAAATAAATTAAAAAAGCAAAAAAAAAAGACAAAAATATTCGAAAATTATATCAAAAGAAATGACAAAATTTGAAAAAAAAACACATAATTTAAAGAAAAAAAAAACAAAAATTAACCAAAAAAATTATAAAAAAAAAACAAAACATCAAAAACATTTTTTTCTAAGTTATTAAAAAAAACCATATAATTATAAAAAAAAATTAAATAGAAAATTTAAAAATAATTAAAATTACAAAATTAAAATTTAGATAAAAAAGAATAAAATACAAAAAAGAAAAAATTAAATTAAAAATTTAAATTAAAAATAATAATAATAAGAAAAAAATATAAATTTTTAAAAAAAAAAAAAAAATTAAAATTGAAAAAGAAAATTAAAATAAAAAAAACTATCATTAAAAAACAAAAAAAATGAAAAAAAACCACGTGCAAATAATTAAAAAACAAATATCCATAAATTTACTGTTTTTTTTTAAATGAAACAATTTATAAATTTTAAAAATGAAAAACTAAATAAACTAAAAGATTAAAAAAAATTAAATTAAATTAAATTAAAATTTAATAAATTTAATAAATAAATTTTAAATTTTAAAAAATAATTAATCTAAAATATTAAATTTAAAAACAAAAAATTAAAACAAATTAAATTTAAAATAAAAAATTTGAATTAAAATAAAATAATTTTAAATTTTTTTAATTAAAAAAAAAATGAAATTAAAAATAAAAATTTTTGATCGTGGTGGTGCCGCCAATCTTCCTCTCGCCAAGGAGGCGGGGGAGGCCGGCCGCTGGGCGGGCGGGGAGGCTGCATGCAGCCCCCCCTGCCCGTGGCCTCGCCACCCACACAGGGGAATCGGCCCCTCCCCGTGGCGGGAGACCCGATTCGGGAAATCGGCCTCCGCGGCGGGAGGGCGATTCGGGAATCGGCCTCCGCGGCGGGAGGCGTTCCGGAATCGGCCTCCGCGGCGGGAGGGCGATTGAAGATCGGCATCTGCGCGAGGGGCGGTTCCCGGGAGGTCGGCCTCTGCGGCGGGAGGGTGATTCACCGGAGCTCCGGCCTCGGGCGATTCCGGGAATCGGCCACTCGGGCGATTCTCGGGTCGACCTCACGCACGAGGCGATTTCGAGAATCGCCTCCCTCGGGGGCGATTCTGGGAATCGCCCTCCGCCACGGGAGGCCGATTTCGGGAATCGCCCTCCTGCGGCGGGAGGGCAATTCCTGGAATCGACCTCCCGCGGTGGGAGGGCAATTCCTGGAATCGACCTCTCGCTGCGGGAGGGCGATTCCCGGAATCGGCCTCCCGTCGCGGGAAGGTGATTCCCAGAATCGGCCTCTCGCCGCGGGAGGCCGATTCTGGGAATCACACTCCCGTCGTGCGAGGGCGATTTCCGGAATCGACCTCCCGCGCCGTGGGAGGGCGATTCCTGGAACTGGCTTCTCGCCGCGGGAGGCTGATTCTCGGAATCGGCCTCCCGCCTAGTGGCCGGCCTCCGCCGCCACTAGGGCGGGAGGCCGATTAGTGGCGCCACCACGATAAATTTTTTTTTTTTTTTTTTTTTAAAATTTTAATATATATATATATATAATTTAATTTAATTTATTTATTTATTTTTTTGTTTTAATATATAATTTTTTTTTTAAATTCAATTTTTTATTTTTTGTTATTAAATTTTATTTTTTGTTTTCATATTATTTTTTGTTATTAAATTTTATGTTTAGTTTTTTCATTTAATTTTTTAAAATTTAGAAATTTATTTATTTATTTATTTATTTATTTAACTGAATTTAATATTTTTTAATTTTTTATTATTATTTTTTTAATTACATAAAAAATTTATATTTTTTTATATCAATTAAAATTGTGTATTTAAAATTAGTTTTTTTTTTTTTTTTTTAAAACTTAATATTTTCAAATTAATTTGTTTTTTAATTTATTTTTTATTTAATATGTTTTTATTTTAATTTATTTTTTTCAATTTTTCAATTTTAATTGATTTTTAAAGTTTTTTAACTTTTTATTTTAACAATTTTTTTTTTCTTTATATTTAAAATTTATTTTTTATTTCAAAATTTATTTGTTTATTCATTTATTTATTAAAATATTTTTTTTTTTTTAAATTTAATTTTATATTTTAATATTAACAATTTTTTTTTTAAACTTAATAAAATCTAATATATATATATATATATATATATATATATATTTTAATTTTAATTTAATTTATTTTTTAAAATCTATTTGTTTTTTTAATATATATTTTTTTAAATTTAATATTTTTAGTGTATTTTATTTTTCATTTTTCATTTTTAATTAATTTTTGATTTTTTTAACTTTTAATTTCAATATTATTATTATTATTATATTTTTTAATTTAATATATTTCTTTAAATTTAATTTTTTATTTTAAAATATAAATTTTTTTTTTTAAATTTAATAAACATTTTCTTTTTCTTTTTTAAATTTAATTTCTATATTTTATTTTATAATTTCTTTCGTTTTTTAACTTCTTCTTCTTCTTCTTCTTCTTTTTTTAATAATTTATTTTTTATTTTTTAAATTTAATTTTAATATTTTTATTTTGTTTTTATTTTTATTTTTTTATTTCTATATATTTTGAAATTTTAATCTTTAAATTTTTTATTTTTTATTTTTTTATTTTTTTTTCTTAAATTTTAGGTTTTTTTTTAATGTTTGAATTAAAATTTTTATTTTTAAATTTTAAGCTTTAAATTTTTTTTATTTTTTAAATTTATTTTTTTCTTAAATTTTAGGTTTTTTTAATGTTTGAATTTTAAAAATTAAAAAATGTTATTTCTATTTTTAAAAATGTCAAAAATATGATACAATTTTTTTTTTTGTTATTCCAGCATTAACTGGTTTTGTTTTGAGAGTGTTTTTTCAATCTTTTTTTCAAGAAACAATTTTGTTTTTAGCATAATTTTATAAAATGTTGAAATTTGACCTTAAAAAAAACCAAGTACGTTCTGGAATACACTTTTTTTTGTTTTTGGGGTGTTTTTTCATGTTTTTTGAGTCTTTTTGGGCTAGAGTTCCCGTTTTGAGGTTAGGTTACCTATTTCATCGATAACAATGTTACAACTATTGAGTGTATTTTCCAAACAACAGAATGATTATTGTGTGACGCGATATAAAATTTGATGAGGATAAATCCATGTGATTATCCCTTGAGAGGAAGCTGGATTTGCATGCATAAGAGGAACTCTTTGTTCCCAAGGATGAACCTCAAGATGTGGAGCAACCACGTGTAGAGGATCATGGAGTGGTAGAAAACACTCATGCATAGCCATCCATTAGAAATGGCAGAAGACGCACCACAGAAGTTGATAGATTGAGACTTGATGGAGCAAAGAATGTAGGAGCCCCTACTTCATTGTGCAGATGGAGACAGTCTCCTGACAGGTTTACTAGATACATAGCTCTTATGAGAAAGTGTATTGTGACAGAACCATCTTCCTTTCAGAAAGAAGTGTAGAAAACAACTTGGGTTGATGCTATGGTAGAGTAGTATGACTCCATCATCAAGAATAGTGCATGGAAGGTAGTCTCAGGACCAGTCGACAAATCAGTGGTTGGATCTAGATGGACCTACAGCGTAAAGCAAGTTGCTGATGGGAGTGTGGAGAAGTATAAGGCCAGATTTGTGGTTCAGGGATTCTCACATATTGAGGGGAACGACTATGATGAGACTTTTGCACCAGTCACGAGGTACTCTTCCATTAGATCTATCCTTGCACTCTTAGCGCAGATGGGGTGTTGCATTCATCAGATGGATGTGAAAACTGCGTTCCTCAATGGAGTTATTGAGGAAGAAGTGTACATAGATCATCCAGAAGGTTTCGATATCTTCGACAGTGAATCACATGTGTGCTGACTCAAGAGAGCACTGTATGGCTGAAGCAAACTTCTCGTGCTTGGTACACTCGGATTGACAACTATTTCACCGGGTTGGGCTTCACCAAAAGTGAAGCGGAGAAAGCCATAGATTTTAATGTTGTAAAACTAACCCAAACTAAAATGATGATCTAGATCTATGTGTAAATTGTCATCATTGTGAAATTTATGTATCCATTGTGTTATATTTATGAGTAGATTGTTACGTTCTCTTAAAATGTAAATAATATGAGAGCATTGGAATTTCTTTGAGTGTGAGAGCTTCATGGTCTAGATATATGTGTTGCCTTAGATTTATGAATTCTTTGGGTTAAAGAGATTTATTGAGTATGATCTAATGGGTAGTTATAAACACAATTTTGGCTCCCATTTGTTTGAATCAACCCTATGACTATCATTATCAAAGTTTATTTACATTTTCAATTTATTTTTCATGGATTATTAATACATTGATTAACTTTCCCTTTTATAAAAATTTAGAATATTTTCTCATTAAGAACATTATTTTATTAATTAAATAAATTGTTAATAATAATTTAATTTTATGTATTATTTTACTAATGAATTAAATTAATGGTAACAGTCAAAAAAATCCATTTAATAAAAAAATAAAGTTAAACATATACTTTATCCAAAATTTGGGTAGTTTAGTACATTTAAAATAAATAATACTAATCGAGATAAATGAGATAGAACCATGTTTTTCTTTCACCCTAGCTAAATTGTGTTTGCTAACTTCTTGAGTGATTCAACACCCTAAATGTGTTTTCTAGCTTCTAAAGTGATTCAACATCCTAATATAAGATTGTGTTTGCTAGCTTCTGGAGTGATTCAACACCCTATTATAGGATTGATGAGCTGAAGTGATTGAATACCCTCGTAGAGGATTTAAGTTTATTCAACACCCTATTATAGGATTGATGAGCTGAAGTGATTGAATATCCTAGTAGAGGATTTAAGTTTCATGTTAAAGGATGCAATTTCCGCTTGAGCTGATCATGATTACATGTTTCTTCAACCAAATATTTCATTTGTAGTAATTGTTCCTTAACGAAACGATTTTATTTCTGCCCTTAGAAGCAAGAAGAGGTCCCATCTTCTTGCAAGGTAAGGCTGTGGCCGTATAAATCCTCTGTCATTTACATTTACGTGGAGGAGAATGTGAATGCAAAGAAATCAGCTTTCTTGATTTGGTAAATTCGATTTTTTACAAGTTGTAAAATGTCAAATTTATGAATGGGATTTTCCTTGCCTTACTTCTAAGGAAAGAAAGAAAAATTTCAGAAAGAAAATCATTAAATAACCATTATTGCAAATGCAATATTGGTTTGGCTCCCATGAGCTTGACATTAATGGCACTGCATAACTTGAAATCAATAACAAAAAACATACCTACAATACTATGGAATGTGATATTGGTAAGAAATATTGTACATCGTTGTGGCGATCTAGGGTAGCATTCCCTTCTCATTGCCCACTGCTCATATTAACGTTTTGCTTCTTCTTCACACAAGATTTTTTATTGCGAGCACAGAGAAATGTTCTACGTAAGATGATAGATATCTTTGCAGATGTAAAGGAAAAACATGCTCGCATCCTCTTAATCCACGATTTACATTAACGATTGCTGGATGCATATGCCAAAAGAGAAATCGAGTGATTGTTTTCGCGAGCGGGTGTTGCGACCATTAGACCGCATTAATCTACAAATTCTGTAGTTACCATCTGTGATGTGATGTGTGTGCAGAGGAGGACAGCACAATGATGGATTGTGGTCACACTTTCTGCAATGTCTGCTGGACGCGTTACTTTCTTGCTCAGATAAGCGAGGGACAGAGCAAGCGGATTAAGTGCATTGTAATATCTTGTGTGACGAAGACATTATAAGGATCCTGTAATATCGATCGCTTCCTATTGACGACAACCAGAAAGAGAAAGAGAAAGTGAAGTGGTGCCCTAGTGTTCACTTCGCAATCACCAACTTTCTTCGTCACATTGAGGATCCATGCACTTAATCCGCTTGCTTTGCCCCTCGTTTATCTTAATAGGAAAGTGCTTGGCCCAGACATTCCAGAAAGTGTCCTCTGCCTTCAAACATTCCTCTGCACAGACAATGCAGATGGTGACACCCGCTTGGGAAAACAACCAGTCATTCCCTCTTTCTGCAAATGCATCAACTAATCCCAGCGTTAATGAATCAAGAGTGTGCGAGCAAGTTATTCTTTTACAAGATCCATCACCTTAAGTAACTTCATTTTCTTCACCGCCCGCTCATCAAATCCTCCTCCTCATCATCCACTCCGCCATGATCTCGATATTTATAAACATGATATAACGGATGCTCTTCCGGCCTTGGGCTGACTTACACGGCAAAGGCCTATTGGTCAATGAAAACCGTTTATACCCATGAAAACCGGATATTTTTATTTAATTTATTTTCATAACAGTTTCCAACCCCATATATATATATATATATATATATATATATATATATATATTAAAGGTTAAAGGTTAAAAAAGCTTTACCCATTATTTATAGCATTTAATGCTTAAAAGAGAGTAAGTTAACTTGAATTGTTATGAGACTTCCATGCTTTTTTGGTAGGTTATCCTATATAATTTTTAGTATGAGAATGTGATAATTTTTTAGTAAGTTATCAAATAGTTTAACTATATAAAGAAATAGAAATATGTTAAATATTAATAAATTACTTAAATTTGATAAGTTATTTATATTAAAACTCACATCAATGCTTTCTACCATTTTCCGAAGAGTCTTGTTGTAGCACCTGTACCTTTTGCTTTTGGATGCATATCCTAGAAATATTCCTTCATATGCTCTTGCATCAAATTTTCCAAGATTTTCATCATTATTCTTTATGTAACACTTGTTGCCAAAGATTTTGAAATGTTTGATTGAAGCTGGCTTTCCATGCCACAGTTCGTAGGGAGTTTTGTCACTGCTTGGCCTTAAGTGAGCTTTATTAAGGATATGTACTGCTATGTGCACTGCTTCTGCCCAGAAGGTTTGAGGAATATTGTTCTCTTGCATCATGGTTCTGGCAATTTGTTGAACAGATCTGTTTTGTCTCTCTGCTACTCCATTCTGCTGAGGTGTCCCTGCAATAGTAAATTGTTGTTTTATGCCATGTTCATTGCATAGGTCAGCAAAGTCATAATCTGTGAATTCACCTCCTCTGTCTGATCTGATGCATTTCAGCTTGCATCCTGTCCGATTTTCGGCTAATGCCTTAAATATTTTGAATTTGTCTAGAGCTTCTGATTTATTCTTCAAAAAAGCAACCCATGTCATTATGGAGAAATCATCTATTATTAGCATGAAGTAGGATTCTCCATTTGGTGTTTTAGTTCTTGTAGGTCCACACAGATCCATGTGCACAAGCTGGAGTGGTCTTCTTGTTGACAACTCCTCTTTGGCCTTAAAGGATGTGCAGGTCTGTTTACCCAATTGACAAGATTTGCATATGGTATTAGAAGGCCTCTTTATTTCTGGCATGTCTCTGACTGCTTTCCTTTTACTCAGTCTGATGATATGATCGAAGCTGAGATGTCTCAATCTCCTATGCCATAACCATGACTCCTCAAGTTTGCTAAGATGGCATGCTTCATCTTCCTCTTTGATAATGTAAACATTGCTCTCTGTTCGAACACCTTTGAGTAGAGTCTTATTGGTGGTGCTTGATCTGACTTCACAGTCTTGTGCTCTAAATAGAACTTCGCAACCTTTGTCACACATCTGACTGACACTCAGTAAATTTGCTTTTAGCCCATCTACAAATAGTACATCTTGGGCCTTTCCTCTGCCATTGTCTATGCTGACTGAGCCTTTTCCCTTGATCTTACCTAATTTGTCATTGCCAAAAGTGACATTGCCAGATTTATTTTCATCAAGAGTTATAAACTTGCTTCTGTCTCCAGTCATGTGTTTTGAGCAACCACTATCCAAATACCACTGGGTTTTCAGTTCTTGAGAAGTTAGAGCCAAGTCACATTTATTCACCTTCTTTATCCACTGGAGGCATCCTATTGTTTGGTATCTTTTGTGAGGTGATGAACGATATCTTATTAGAGGACATTTAGAGGGTATATGTCCAACTTGATTGCATACACAACATTTGATCATAGTTTTTGTAGAATTATGAGTATGACCAAAATTTCTTTGATTCATAAACCTTCTTGAGGGGTTTAACATCAATCTTTGTCCATACTTTCTACACTCAATGATTTTATGGCCAATTTCCTTACAATAAAAACAGTAACCATAGAAACTATTTGAATACCTGATGTAATGTTGTCTCTTCCATTTGGTTGCTTGGGGTAGTCTCTTCAATGTTTGCATCTTTTGTTGGTTTGAATTACTCCTCCTTACATGAAAATATGCAGCAATGTGTCCCAGCTTGTGGCAGACATAACAGGTGGCATTATTTATTGGAGGGAAGAATCTCCTTTGATGGTTTCCAAATTTTACATATTCAGGGGTCTTAGTATTTATTACATTCTTTTCCATTAATGGTTTCTTCTGATCTTTGTCTTCCTTATTGCAGATTTCTTCTTTTGTAGGAATTGTTTGAGCTGCTTCATCATTCTTCTTTGCTTTTACAAAAATAATTTCTTTGTCAACCTTTTCTTTTCCTTTACTTGATTCTCCTTCATAGCCTATTCCAGTCTTTATCATAGGGGATCTTTGAGCAACTAGAATTTCATTCAACTTACTAGAGATTGTTGTTTGAGAAGAGTTTATAACCACTTTCCTTTGAGCATTTTCTAATTTCTTTCTGAGACATACTACTTCTTCTTCCAAATTTTCTTGTTCTTGAGTTTTTTCTTTGATTTGCTTAAGCAACACGTCCTCTATCTTCTTGGCTTCTTCAAGCTCTATCTTTAGCTGCTTAAGGACTTCTGAATTCTGTTCTTCTCGTACATACTTGAGGAGAATGTCCTTTTGTTTTCTAAATTTCAGTTTGAGTCTATCAATCTCTTCTAGAGCACTTCTTAGCTCCCCGTCAAGGTCGACTTCACCTTCTTCTTCTTCATCTTCTAGCAAGAGACCTTCAAGTTCTTCTATGGCCATCAATAAGAACTTAGAGGTTTCTTCTTCACTTGAGGATTCATCTGAATCTTCAGATGTACTGCTGTCTTGTTGAGCATAGAAGGATTTTCTGCTGAACTTCTTTCCTTTCTGCCAGTTCTTTGATTTATTTTTCTCTGACTCTTGAGCCTGATTCCTCACTTTCTTGTGAGGACACTTGGCAGCATAGTGTCCCACTCTTCCACAGTTAAAGCATTTTAAGGGGAGTTTACCTTTGTATTTACCTGAGCCTCTATCCAATTTCTTGACAAAATTTGCCTCTTCTTCATCCGAGCAAGAGCATATGTCTCCCTCTTCTTCTTTCTTCTTTTCTGTTTTAAAGGCTGCTTCCCTCGTACTTGGCTTCTTCTGTGGGAGCCTCATTTCATAGGCTGTTAGATTTCCAAGTAGCTGGTTCATGGTCAAGGTCTCCCAATCAGCGGTTTCTTCTATTGTAGACACCTTTGGATTAAACCTGGATGGAGGAGATCTTAGAATCTTTTGTACAATTATACTTTCTGGCATTTTTTCTCCAAGAGCGTTCATATTGTTAATAATTTTTGCAGCTTTTAGGAAGAAACTGGCAATGTCTTCATCATCATTCATTTTTAAGTTCTCAAATTGGGCTCTATAGACTTGAAGTTTGGCAGTCTTTACTTTCTTGTCTCCCTCATGTATGTTCTCAAGAGTATCCCATATTTCTTTGGTAGAGTCTTTGTGCATTATTTTAATAAACTCTGCTTCACATAATCCATTCAAGATGGCATTCATGGCTTTTGCGTTAGCCACAAAATCTTGTTTTGTTTCTTTCTCTGTGTCAGTTGCCTTTGGAGCATATCCTAATTCCACTACAACGCAGACTTCTATTCCTAGAGACATTATGTATGTCCTCATTCTGATTTTCCAGAAAGCATAATTTTCACCAGTGAAGAAAGGGGCTTTATTGGTTGAGCATCCTTCTTTACTAGCCATCTTGGGAACCTAGGATCTCCTTTCAGCTGTTAGACTGGTACTAAGGAACTTGGCTATGATACCAATTGTTGAACCCTTAGTTAAATTCTCAAAGTTTCTTGAGTTTAAAGCATCGATGGAGAAAGACACGTGGAAGCAAGTGAAGGCTCTTACGAGCGACAATGGTGGTGAGTAAATCTCTAACAAATTCAATAAATTCTATAGCAAATAAGGAATTCAAATAGAATTGATAGCACCTCATAACCCACAACAGAATGGGGTTGATGAGAGAAATAACTGAACAATTATGGGTGCAGCACGAGCGATGCTACATGATTAGGGCCTACCATTGCATCTGTGGGTGAAGGCATGCAACAAAATGGTATATGTGAAAAATTGTTGTCCTCATAGAATAATTGGCGCGAGTACACCAGAAGAGGCTTTTATTGGTAAGAAACCCGATGCTTCACTTTTTAAGATTTTTGGCTCATCTGTTTATGTGCATGTGTCCAAAGACGCTAGGAAGAAGTTGGAACCAACAACTGAGATTGGGATATTTGCGAGGTAAACTGAAACTCTCCACAACTATCGAGTGTATTTTCCAAACAACAGAATGATTATTGTGTGATGGGATATACAATTTGATGAGGATAAATCCATGTGATTGTCCCTTGAGAGGGAGATAGATTTGCATTTAGAGGAGGAACTCTTTGTTCCCAAGGATGAGCCTCAAGATGTGGAGCAGCCACATGTAGAGGATCATGGAGTGGTAGGAAACACTCATGCTGAGCCATCCACCAGAAATGGCAGAAGGCACACCACGGAAGCTGATAGATTGAGACTTGACGCAACAAATAATGTATGAGCCCCTACTTCACTGTGCAGACGGAGACAGTCTCCTGACAGGTTTACTGGATACATGGCTCTTATGAGAAAGTGTATTGTGACAGAACCATCTTCCTTTCAGGAAGCAGTGTAGAAAACAACTCGGGTTGATGCTATGGTAGAGGAGTATGACTCCATCATCAAGAACAGTGCATGGAAGGTAGTCCCAAGATCAGTTGACAAATTAGTGGTTGGATCTAGATAGAATTACAAGGCAAAGCAAGCTGCTGATGGGAGTTTGGAGAAGTACAAGGCCAGATTTGTGGCCTAGGGATTCTCACAGATTGAGGGGAACGACTATGATGAGGCCTTTGCACCACTCGCAAGGTATTCTTCCATTAGATCTATCCTTGCACTCTCAACGCAGATGAGGTGGTGCATTCATCAGATGGATCTGAAAACTGCATTCCTCAATGGAGTTATTGAGGAAGATGTGTACATAGATCATCTAGAACATTTCGAGATCTTTGACAGTGAATCACATGTGTGCCGACTCAAGAGAGCATTGTATGGGCTGAAGCAAACTTCTCGTGCTTGGTACACTCAGATTGACAACTATTTCACAGAGTTGGGCTTCACCAAAAGTGAAGCGGAGAAAGCCATAGATTTTAATGTTGCACCGATATTGCTTACCAAATATTTTTGAATGTATTCATGCATTTTTCCACAACTTGTATTAGTGAGCTCACTGAGATAAATATCTTTCCTTTGGTTTTCTGTAAGACTCCGGTGATCAAAAATCCCCTCAATAACCTTTGAAGTCTCTACCATTAGTTCCAACTACTATTGATGACGTTCAAAAATATTTTGTTTGACTTCCTTTTTTGTTGGTGTCAACATATATTGCACAATATCTCATCTCCAAACATATGAAATGCAAAATCATATGAATAAGGGAGGACAGGCCTTGATCTAAATAGCCTGTGGAGTGCATTTGTTAGCCACCTATAGTCAGATTCCTTGCTTTCTAAATCTAAAATTTTCTTCTCTAACAATTCCAGGTATATTAAATGAGAATGGATGAGAGTACGAAAAGACACTAAATGAAAGTAAGGTTATATTGACACCAACATAAAAAGAATGCTCCGAGAAATATTGACACCAACAGAAAAAGAATTGAAAATAACCATTTTGAAGATGAACAATAGTAGGTAGAGGGAATAGTTAAAAGACTTTAAAGATGATCAACTGATTTTCGATCCGACTTTCCTCAGTGATGCATGTTGTAAAAATGTATGAGGGTAGTCAAAATGATGTGTTGCATGAACACATCCAATTGTTGCATATAACTCCAAGGGTGTTCAAAAACTATGAGATACATGATGGATAAGACAAGACACATTAATTCATGTTATATCTTTCACCTGGCATATTAAAGGGTTTGTAACTTTAATCTGGAGAACATCCATTTTATAATTTGTTTTAACCAATGGTATATCTTAATGACCAACATAAACACATTATTAACTATGGTTGATAGAAGCACAGAGGTGTTAAATATAACTAAATTTTGCAAACTAATTATATTAAAGGGTTTGTAACTTTAATCCAGAGAACATCCAGTTTATAATTTGTTTTAACCAATGGTGTATCTTAACCAATGGTATATCTTAATGACCAACACAAATACATTATTAAGTATGGTTGATAGAAGCACAGAGGTGTTAAATGTAGCTAAATTTTAAAGACAATTTTGGCTCCCATCTATTTGAATCAACCCTATGACTATCATTGTCAAAGTTTGTTTACATTTTCAATCTATTTTTCATGGATTATTAATACATTGATTGACTTTCCCTTTTATAAAAATTTAGAATATTTTCTCATTAAGAACATTATTTTATTTATTAAATAAATTATTATTAATAATTTAATTTTATATCTTATTCTACTAAGGAATTAAATTATTGGTAACAGTGAAAAAATCCATTTAATAATAATAAAAAAAAACTAAACATACACTTCATCCAAAATCTCGATAGTTTAATACATTTAAAATAAATAATGCTAATCTAAATATAAATGAGATAGAACCATGTTTTTCTTTCAACTCAGTGAAATTGTGTTTGCTAGCTTCTGGAGTGATTCAACACCCTAATTGTGTTTTCTGCCTTCTGGAGTGATTCAACACCCTAATATAAGATTGTGTTTGCTAGCTTATGGAGTGATTCAACACCCTAATACAGAATTGTGCTGGATTGATTCAACACCCTAGGATAGGAGGTTCATTGTAAAGGATGCAATTTCCGCTTGAGCTCTTCATGGTTACATGTTTCTTCAACCAAATATTTTCATTTGTAGTAATTGTTCCTTAAAGAAACGATTTTATTTCTGCCCTTAGAAGAAAGAAGAGGTCCCATCTTCTTGCAAGGTAAGGTTGTGGCCGTATAAATCCTATGTCATTTACATTTACGTGGAGAAGAATGTGAATGCAAAGAAATCAACTTTCTTGAATTTGAAGTTTCACAAGCGTGTAAATTCGATGTTTTACAAGTTGTAAAATGTCAAATTTATAAATGGCACTGCATAATTTGAAATCAATAACAAAAAACATACCGACAATACTATAGAATGTGATATTGGTAAGAAATATTGTACATCATTGTGGCGATATAGGGTAGCATTCCCTTCTCATTGCGCACTGCTCATATTAAGGTTTTGCTTCTTCTTGCATGATAGCAACCACAGAATATGAAAAGGTTTGCCACGGAATCGTAAAGGATTTGTTGATAAGCGGGGTTTAAGAGGGGGATTTGATGAGCCGCGATGAGCCTTCTTTGTTTAATGAGTATCAAAATTATTTCTTAAAAAAAAACCTATATATATATATTTTTAATTATTACATGTTTTTTATTTTATAATCATAAATAATTTTCATATTATATGATGTTAAATTTACTAAATTTTTTATGGTGAAATTTTGAAGAAAGTTTTTCATATAATTTTTTTTTATTTTTCAATTCGAAACAAAAATTACAAAATAAAAAACTCACTCAGTCTTTATTGTACATTATAGTTTTACAAAATTGACATTAGATAATTAACAATAGAGTTAGTTGAGAAAGCTCTAAGAGGTTTTTTTGTACAAGTTTTATCATAAATTTTCCGTCCATCCAATATATACTGAGATATATTTTATTAGATGCATGGTGACGAGAGAGACTAAAAAATTCAAAATAAATATCTCTTATGACATCCATATTGTCTATAAACCATCCAAATTTTCCATCTTATAAAACAATTTCTAACAATAACTGCTCAATTTACTCTCCAATTTTTGAAATCCCCACCCATGTTGGGGAGATCACAGTGTAAAATGAAATGTTCTTGTGGGTTTTTTTAAAGTTTTCATTAAAAAAATTAGACAACGAGAAATTCAATATTGTGGTATAACAATTAATTTTTGAATCAATGTGAATAAAAATCATCACATTAGCTCAATAAAAAATAAAAATAAAAATAAAATAATAAAATAAAAATAGTAATAAACTATAAAAACAACCCATGGTATTGACCCTTGGTTTTCATGTGGAACATAGTTTATTTACAGAGGGAAATTAAGATGGCATAGATCAATCTTAACTTTGGATCTACCAAGAGCCAAGAGGGATCATATGTATTGATATGTAAACCTCTTTTAAAGTAAAGAGAGATTTGATCCCTTTGAGAAATAAACTAATTATTTAATCAAACTATTTTTAAATGTTTATAAATTAAATAAAAAACACTGACATAATGGTAATTAACATTTTAACTAGGTCAAAATACAATAAAAAATAAAAATAATAAAATAAAATATTAATAAACTATAAAAACAACCCATGGTATTGACCCATGGTATTCATGTGGAATGTAGTTTATTTAAAGAGGGAAATTAAGATGGCCTAGATCAATTTTAACTTTGGATCTACCAAGAGCCAAGAGGGATCATATGTCTTGATCTGCAAAACTCTTTTAAACTAAAAAGATAATTGATCCCTTTCATAAATAATATAGATCTAAACTAATTATTTAATCCAATTATTTTTAAATGTTTATAACCATTATTCTTTTAAAATTTTACTTATTAAAATGTATTTAAATTTTCATACATCCAAATATATATTTTTTATTTTTCTATATTATTTTTGTTACAACTATTTTATTATTCCAAAAATACATGGTTTTTTTTTGTTATATATTATTTATGTTACAACTGTTTTATTATTCATGAGTAGTATTTTTTAATATATATAAAATTAAATTAATAATGAATTTTTTTAAAATATGTGATCTTTTTTAAATTTCCAAATTATTTCATAGGACATGGTTTATCTTGAGCAATAATGATGAATGCTCATAATTCTCATTTCTTAAATAACACTAAAATTACCTTTAATTACTTAATTGTAATAGTTTCTACGTACATAACTGTTTGTAACTACATACATACTCTTTAGGATTTTTTTTTGTTAATGAATATCAAATTTATTTTAGCTAAAAAATCTTACATGTTTTTTACTTTATAATAATAAAATTTTTTCATATTATATGATGTCAAACTTACTCAACCTTTTATTCTGAAATTTTAAACAAAGTTTTTCACTACATAATTTTAGCTTTTATAATTTTTTTATTTTTCAATTCCAAACAAAACTTACAAAAGAAAAAACCCACTCAGTCCTTACTGTAAATTATAGTTTTACAAAATTGACACTATGTAATTAACAATAGATTAAGTTGCCTAGAAATCTCAAAAGTTATCATTCACATAGTGATTTATTGACGTTCTTAGTTGAAATGGATCATATTAGATGCATGATGGCCGGAGAGACTAAAAAATTCAAAATATATATCTCTTATGACATCCATATTGTCTACAAACCATCCAAATTTTCCATCTTATACAACAATTTCTAACAATTTTTGAAACCCCCACCCATGCTGGGGAGATCACATTTTAACTGGGTCAAAACAGACAATGAGAAATTCAATATTGTGGTATAATAGCTAATTTTTGAATCATTGTGAAAAACAAAACATCACATTAGCTCAATAAAAAATAAAAATAAAAACAAAATAATAAAATAAAATAATAATAAAATATAAAAACAACCCATGGTATTGACCCATGGTATTCATGTGGAATGTAGTTTATTTAAAGAGGAAATTAATATGACCTAGATCAATCTTAACTTTGGATCCTACCAAGAGCCAAGAGGGATCATATGTTTTGATATGAAAACCTTTTTTAAAGTAAAAAGAGAATTGATCCCTTCACTAAATAAACTAATTATTTAATCAAACTATTTTTAAGTGTTTATAAATTAAATAAAAATATTGACATAATGTAATGAACATTTGAACTAGGTCAAAATACAATAAAAAATAAAAATAATAAAATAAAATAAAATAATAATAAACTATAAAAACAACCCATGGTATTGGCCCATGGTATTCATGTGGAATGTAGTACATTTAAAGAGGGAAATTAAGATGGCCTAGATCAATATTAACTTTGGATCTACCAAGATCCAAGAGGGATCATATGTCTTGATATGCAAACCTCTTTTAAAGTAAAAGGAAAATTGATTACTTTGATAAATAATATAGATCTAAACTAATTATTTAATCAAACTATTTTTAAAAGTTTATAACCATTATTCTTTTAAAATTTTACTTATTAAAATGTATTTAAATTTTCATACATCCAAATATACATAGTTCTTTTATTTTTCTATATTATTTTTGTTACAACTATTTTATTATTCAAAAAATACATGGTTTTTTTTATTATATATTATTTATGTTGGAATTGTTTTCTTATTCATGAGTGGTGTTTCTTAATATATAGAAAATTAAATTAATAATGAAAAATTTTAAAGTGATTTATCTTGAGCAATAATGATGAATGTTCATAATTCTTACATCTTGATATGCAATAATTTTTGTTAATGAATATCAAATTTATTCCCTTCAAGAAAACTATATACATATCTTTAATTAACTAATTGTAGCTAAAAAAAATCTTACATGTTTTTTACTTTATAATTGTAAACAATTTTTATATTATATGATATCAAACTTACTCAACTTTTTATTCTGAAATTTTAAACAAAGTTTTTCACTACATAATTTTGGTTTTTATAATTTTTTTATTTATTAATTTCAAACAATAATTACAAAAGAAAAAACCCACTCAGTCCTTACTATAGATTATAGTTTTACAAAATTGACACTATGTAATTAACAATAGAGTTAGTTGAGAAAGCCCTAAGGAGTTTTTAAAGAAAAAAGAGAATTGATCCCTTTGATAAATAATATAGATCTAAACTAATTATTTAATCAAACTATTTTTAAAAGTTTATAGCCATTATTCTTTTAAAATTTTACTTATTAAAATGTATTTAGATTTTCATACATCCAAATATACATAGTTTTTTTTATTTTTCTATATTATTTTTGTTACAACTATTTTATTATTCAAAAAATACATGGTTTTTTTTATTATATATTATTTATGTTACAATTGTTTTATTATTCATGAGTGGTATTTCTTAATATATAGAAAATTAAATTAATAATGAAAATTTTTAACATTATTTATCTTGACCAATAATGATGAATGTTCATAATTCTCATTTCTTAAATAACACTAAAATAATCTTTAATTACATAACTAATTACATAACAATACTAGTTTCTAACTACATAACATTTTGTAACTACATACATACTCTTTAAGGTTTTTTTTGTGAATGAATATCAAATTTATTCCCTTCAAAAAAACTGCATACATATCTTTAATTAACTAATTGTAGCTAAAAAAATCTTACATGTTTTTTACTTTATAATCGTAAAAAATTTTCATATTATATGATGTCAAACTTACTCAACTTTTTATTCTGAAATTTTAAACAAAGATTTTCACTACATAATTTTAGCTTTTATTAATTTTTTTTATTTTCAGTTTCCCGACAAAAATTACAAAGAAAAAAATTATAGGTTTTTAACAGATTATAGTTTTATAAAATTGACCTTTGTAATTAACAATAGTTTATCATAAGAATTTCCCTCCATCCAATATATACTGAAATGTAATGCAATTTTGCTACTTCGATCCTGATAAAGAAAATATAGTAGAAATATACAGTTATCATTCACACGATGAATTTATTGACGTTTCGGTTAGAAATGGATCCTATTAGATGCATGGTTGCGAGAGAGACTAAAAAATTCAAAATATATATATCTTATGACATCCATATTGTCTACAAAGCATGCAAATTTTCACATGTATACAACAATTTCTAACATTACTTGCACTTAGTTATAGTTTCTTTTTAGTTGTAAATGTTACATGAACATGTCTAAAAGTGATAAAACGGCAACTAGAGGAAAAAAAAAAATATCGATTTTGGTTAGCTTTTAACTGCTTGTGGTGGCCAATGAACTGGTTTCTTTCAGCAGTTGAGGCCCTACGATAAATGATATAATATGTATAGCAACTTGCTCTTTAAAAATATGTAAAAAATGTAGAAAAGGTGCTAGAAATTTTAAAAAATAAAAAACAGCCAACCACTCAATTTACTCTCCAATTTTTTGAAACCCCCCACCGCTCTTTGGGGATCTGAGTGTGAAATCAAATGTTCTTGTGGTTTTTTTAAAGGGTTCATAAAATGAAAACACACAACAACTAGAAATTCAATATATCTTGAGTATATTCTAGTTTATAACCTGATCCATAACCGAAGAAAATGTTTTCTGGATTTCTGGGTTATTGAATTTATAACTTATACAATCGAAAATGGATAGCTATATCACAAGTTATCATTCACAGGTGATTATTGACGTTCTAGGTTAGAAATGGATCCTATAACCCATATGCACGGTGACTAAAGAGACTAAAAATTTGAAAAGAGATATTTCTTATGACATCCATATTGTCTCTGAGTAATCCAAATTTTCCATCGATCTCTTATGACACATCTGTTGTCCACAAATCATCCAAATTTTCCCATCCCTTGCAACAATTTATCATAATAACCAATCAATTTACTCTCAAATTTTTGAAACCCCCACCCATTAAGAAGTCATAGGTAACAAAATCAAATGTTCTTGTGGTTTTTAGTTCATCGTAAGCAGACAATGAGAAATTCAATATTATTGGTATAATAGCTAATTTTATTATCATTGTGAAGAACAAAACATCACATTATCTCATAATATACTTAATTCTATGAGATATCAGATGATTACAAGAGTTTGAATCATGATAACTGGAAGTGACAACCAAAACTAAGTTGTAGCCTGAGAAAAAAAAATCATAACAACTCACGAACATATCCAGGTTTGCAGTGAACCCCATACATAATGATGGACCTCGTGGGAATTTTAGTGCACATAGAACAACCTAAAAATTATATGCTCTTGATCAATTTAGAATAACCTAAGATGTGTGAATTGGATGTGTAGGTGGGTGGTACAATAATTGAGAATGCTTCTTAAAGGGTAAAGTTATGTACTCACCACTTAGCCAAAGCTATAAAAATTAGGAACTCGTAGATTATAGATTTACAAAATTGACACTATTTGATTAAGAATAAGAAGTTACAAACATCGGCTATTTGAAAAGTAAGGAGGTAGTAATTTGTGTTGTATTTTTTAAATGAATATTGTTAAATTTGTAATTAAGGTAAATATTAAATTGATATTCTAATTTTAAGATATTTATTTAAAAAATTAAAACATACATTTGAGTTTTGTTTTATTAAGCTTTACTCACTCTAGATGTACAGAGAATGAGTCTGTCTCGGGCCCAAGAAGATTGTTCTGTACCTGCTTCATATTCTAGCTTGCACCTTGACACTCCTCTCCTCTCCTTGCACAAATTTAAACTATGAGGCGAAAGGTAGTTGTTCCCGAGATAAGAACATTTAGCTATGATAATAAAAATACATGATGATACTCTATTACATAATTTTCTCTACAAATGTGATGGAAAATGTGCCTAAATGTTGACAATTTTCATGGTTGAGCATTATAAGCTACATGCAATTTACAGTCTTGTATACAAGATCAATAAATTTATGCCCAATATCCAACACCATAGAGCAATACATGTTCACCAATTCAACAATTGCTTCCAAATAACATTGTAGAGTTGTTTTCTCAATAAACTTGTTTACACACTCTTGAACTTGTAAACACTTGATTTTGTTTGCATATAGGAGCATTTAGGTCTGATAAGAAAAAGTGTGATATTGTTTCATAATTTTCTCTACAAATGTGTTGGAGTTATTTTCTCAATAAACTTGTTTTTTCTTGCTTTTAAGTGATGAAATCCATGGTTGTTGCATATAGGAGCATTTATCTCTCACCAAGAAAAGTGTGATATTGTTTTATGATTTTCTCCCGAAATGTGTTGGAGTTGTTTTTCAATAACCTTGTTTTTACTTCTCTTTAAGTGATAAAATTCATCGTTGTTGCATATAGGAGCATTTAACCACGATAAATTGTGTGATATGCTACCATTGTAATTTGCTCTACAAATGTGATGGAAAGTGTGCCACTTTGCCATGAATGTTGGCAATTTCATAGTTAATGTAATATAAATAAATAAAAATTAATTTCTTCTACACAAGATCAAGAAATCTATGTCGAGTAGCCAAAACCACGAGAACAAGACATGTTTTGAGACTCCATAAATGCTACCAAATCTCTCTTGGTCTTGGAGCTATTTTCTCAATCGCCTTATTTTTACCCAAAATAATTTCATATCGGCGATAGTGAAAAAACAAGAACATGAAACCTAACGGATATCAATAGTAAAAAGAACAATGTGTCATATTTTGAATATTTTCAAAGATCATGAAGGAAATAATACGTAAGTGACTCAATGATTGATCAAGATTAAATGTGGAGGAATTGCACCCAAAAACAACCTTTGATTTTGAGAGGTAGAAAACACTTATCATTTCTTTATTCTGAGGCATTCATGTTGGCATGATCACACAATGTATTTTTACTTAACTTCAACATAGGTACTCTTGATTTGTAAGGATCAAAGGAAGAAAATTTACTTCTGCTTCTTCCATGGAAGAAAATTTTCGTGTTTTCATTCCTCACAGCAATGCAAAATATACCACGCAGCATCTTACTTATTTCTTCTAGGCTACTCTTTCTAATACTGTTTCTTTATGATGTTTTCTTTGCAACATATGGTGCGATTGCTAGTAATAATTTAATTTTATATATTATTCTACTAATAAATTAAATTATTGATAATAGTGAAAAATTTTAACCCAATAAAAAAAAATAAAAAATTAAACATACACTTCATCCAAAATCTCGATATAGCCATTTCTGATAAATAATGCTAATCTAAATATAAATGAGATAGACCATGTTTTTCTTTCACCTAGCTAAGTGTGTTTTGCTAGCTTCTTGAGTGATTCAACACCTAATTGTGTTTTCTGACTTTTAGATATTCAACATCCTGATATAGGATTGTGTTTGCCCATTTTGGAGTGGAGTTAACACCCTAGTACAGGATTGATGAGCTCAGGTGATTGAACACCCCAAACAGGATTTAGGTTTCATTTTAAAAAGGATCATTCCACTTGAGCTAAGTCGCTGGTTACATGTTTCTTCAGCAAATATTTCATTTGTAGTGATTGTTCCTTAACAGAAACGATTTTATTTCTGCCATAGAAGCAAGAAAGAGGATTAAGATCTTCTTGCAAGGTAAGGGTATGTGCATATAAATCCCTCTGTCATTTACATTTACGTAGAGGAGAATACAGAAATGAACTTTCTGAATTTAGAATTTCCCCAAGCGTGTAATTTCGATTTTTACAAGTTGTAAAAATTTATGGGCCAGTTTTCATGCGTTACTTCTAAAGAGAAGAAAGAAAAGAAAATCATTAAATAATGAGTATTACAAATGCAATATTGGTTTAAGCCCATGACTTTGACATCACTGGCACTGCATGACTTGAAATCAATAACAAAAAAACATGTGCAACAACGCACTAAGTGTGTTATTGCATAGCAGGAAATCAATAAGAAAAAATATACCACCGACAATACTATGGAATGTGATATTGGTAGAAATGGTGGCACATCATTGTGGCGATCAGGAGTAGCATTCCTTCTCATTGCCACTGCTCATATTAACGGTCGCTAACTGTACACAAGATTTTTTATTGCGAGCACGAAGGTTCTAGGGTAGTAGATATCTTTGCAGATAGCAAAGGAAAAACATGCTCGCGTCCACTCTTAATCCACGATTTACATTAAAAATTGAGTGATTGTTTTCCTGGCTTAAATTTGTTGCAAGCCATTAGACCGCATTAATCTACAAATTCTGTAGTTACCATCTGTGATGTGATGTGTGTGCAGAGGAGGACAGCACAATGATGAATTGTGGTCACACTCTGCAATGTCTGCTGGACGCGTCCTTTCTTGCTCAGATAAGCGAGGGACAAGAACCGAAGCGGATTAAGTGCATTGTAATATCATGTGTGACGAAGACATTATAGGGATCCTGTAATATCGATGCTTCTATTGACATGACAAGAAAGTAGAGAGTGAAAGTGGAAATTCGTTTAGTATTCACTTCGCAATCACCTTTCTTCGTCACATTGAGGATCCATGCACTTAATCCATATTGCCCCTCGGTTTATCTTAATAAGAAAGTTCTTGGCCAACCATTGCAGAAATTAATGTCTGTCTTCTGACATTTCCTCTGCTGATCTGGCCAGATGGTGACATAACCGGAAAACAACAAAGTCGTTCCCTCTTTCACCGTGCATCAACTAATCCCAGCGTTAATGAATGAAGAGTGTGCGAGCAAGTTATTCTTTACGGAGATCCATCACCTTAAGTAACTTCATTTTCTTCTTTACCGCCGCTCATCAAATCCTCCTCCTACCTCATCATCACTCCGCCATGATCTCGTTATTTATAAACATGATATAACGGATGCTCTTCCGACCTTGGGCTGACTTACGGCAATGAAAACCAGATATTTTCTTTTAATTTAATTTCATAACGGTTTCGAACCCCATATATATATATATATATATATATATATATATATATATATATATATATATATTAAAGGTTTAAAACACCCATTATTTATAGCATTTAATGCTTAAAAGAGAGTAAGTTAACTTCAATTGGTATGAGACTTGGTGTTTTTTTGGTAAGTTATGGAATATAACTTTAGTATCAGAATGTGATTTTTTTGTTAAGTTATCAAATAGTTTAACCCCATAAAGAAATAGGTTAAATATGAATAGATTATTTAAACTTGATAAGTTGTTTTATATAAAAAAATTCTAATAAAAAATTTGAATATTAATATTAATATTAACGAGTACGTTGAGATATGAATTTTTTTAATTTTTATTTCTAGTTCACATCAATCTAATAAATTGTTTTATTTATTTATAAATAAGAAAATGTATTAATGTATTTTATATTAAAATATAGAAATAAAATAATAGTTATTTAATTTAGGTACATAAATAAGGAAATGTATTAATGGACTTTTATATTAAGATATGGAGATAAAGAATTTTTATAATAGTTATTTATCGGATATTTATAGAAAATTTATGTTTAAGAAAAACATTGATCACGATATATTTCTTTTAAAAAGATTAAAATAATAATAATAATAGTTGAAATTTGATGTCTTTTCGAGTTAAGGATGGATGTTGATTTATTATTCAATTATAAACATAATTATCGATTTTTATTTTTATTTTATTTTTAGTTTTTAGTTTTATGTAATTTATGTAAAATTAAATATTTTTATTGATAGTATCATTACTTAAAATTATTTCTTTTATTTTAATTTAATTTGTTTTTATTTTTTTATTTTATTTGACAAGTTAAAATACTTTACAACATGTTAACATATTTCCATACCTATAATAAAGTTAACTAAATTTGTTGTTCTCATTGCTAAGCACCTTGCTAATGGGATGTCTTGTGCTAATAAGTTGGTGGGATGTTATCATGTGAGTTGGAGTGGATACTATCCTAGTGCATCTGCCAAACAATTAAATTTTTAACCTTTGTTATTTTTTAATTGAGGCCACATGTAAATGTTTAAACATTTACATACAACCTCTCCCCATACCTTTAACTTTATTATTTTTAATTGAGGCCACACTTCTTAAATTTTACAAACATTTAAATACAACACTCTCCCCCATACCTTTTTTCTTTTAGATTTAATTTTAAAAATGTTATAAATAGGAGGTAGTCGAGTGGTGATCCTTCACCAGTTAAAAAATGAGATAAATATTGTAGGGATTGGGGTGGCTTAAATGTCAATCTGGGTTAACTTTCTTAATTTTTAGAGCTAGCCATTCGAAGATCCAAAAGGAGGTCATGATATTTGGATATTCATTGATAGTAATCTCGCGAGTTTGGGAGGCTGAGTTAGCACAGTCCCAAACTCTCCCATTTTTGTTTCGGATTCTCCCTCGCTTCAACATTGTGAACAAATTGAACTTTATCATGTTCAGGAATTTGAGTTCAAAAACACATACTTAACTAATAGAGAGCAAGATGGAACTAAGGGATTATAAAATTGAATAATGAGAGTGAAACCCTTATTTTGAATATATTAGTTACGTAGATGAAAACATATGGTCTAGTGGTCATCATTTGTTCCCGGCACAGGACACCCACCCCTCAGTTCTCTGTCAAATAGCATCCATAGATGGCAGTCACCTCTCAAATTCCATTTGTTTCATTTCCTTGCATTGGAATTTGAATTTTCCTTAACAGTCAAGCGTTTACATTCAGTGCATCATGTTGGAGGCTGTTTTCCCTCACTTCCTTCATAGCACTTTGTATTTGCACCTCAAAAGAATCTTTGAAGTCGAATAGACGCTTCAGATGGTAAACTGCATTCAATTGTGACAAGGAGAGGGATCAAATTTCATGATGGATATGGCAGGTGTTGAACCCTTGAATTAGGCGGGGGTGAATCGGTTTAACACAGTCCGCTGATCTTTTAAGCTTTTATGAAACTTTATTTACCCTTCATTTCATATCCAACTTAATATGTGAGTAATCTTAGAATGTGAGCAACAAGTATTAATATAATATAACAAAAGACTTAATATGAGAGCATTAGGTATTTAAGAAGATGACATAAATCAGATCAACACATAAACATCATGCACAGAGATACCAGATATAAGTGGAAACCCATAAAGGGAGAAAACCACATCTTATTATTGTTGTGATGCAAAGGCAAGCTCCAACTCCCTCTCACCACTATTTTTCTATAGGCACCAACCTACAGGAGGCTCCTACCTCAATTCTGCAAGCTACAACTTGCAAGGAAGCATCAACTCCCCGTAGGCACCAACCTACAAGAGGCTCGAACCTTAGTCAGCTACAACTGACAGCTATCAAGCTGCAACTTGATAGGGAAGCTCTAACTTCCTCAATTTATCAAACTGAATGTTTGCTGATTTACCTCAGATATCAGCTCTATTCTGTAGCTTCTCTTTCTGCTCTTCTTCTCTTAATCTTCTCTGCCTCACACTTCTATATTCTGCCTTCTCTAGATTTTCTCTCTCTAACCCCCTTTTTTTTTGCATATCAAGATGATATTATTTATAAGGATTTTCTTGTGACTGTTAGCATTCCTTAATGAATTTGGAATGGACTGCCATGCCTCTTTGCATTCTGCCTTCTCATTTCTTTTCCAGCTCACTCAAAAAAATGTAACTGTAGGTACTTATTTTAATCTAACAGTGGGATTTTGTTTTCTTCCGGAGACTTGCCAATGCATCACAAACAATAAAAAATTCAATTACAATATTTACATTCACATATAATGAAAAACTTCAGCTCAACTCATTTAGTCTTTTGGCTCGCTGCGCATTTGTCTTTTCTTTGACTGTGTTTTATCTCTTTTCAACTCTGTTTGCTTTTCTGTCCTCTGCTGTGGTGTAACTGCTGCATACGTGTAACTGAAATTTTTATATCAGTGCATTTTGTAAATATGTGTAACTGCTGACTGTAATTCTGGGAAAATTCCAACCCTTTACACGTAGCAAGTGTCTTGTTGATGTGGGAGTTCCGCAGGCGGAACATACATGCATCGCAATCATTTTATATTACAAATCACCCTCCACCTTAAGCCGAGGCCCGTGGGTTCACAGACCACGCGGCATCTTTTAACACAATCGCAACAACGCGTTATATATATATATACCAACCCCTTTTTAAATATATATAACGTAATTTCAATTCTCGGCATCGTTATACAACGTTTTAACAATCAAACTGCCATGTCCATTTTAACACTGAAGAATCATGTTTAGTACATAACTAATGCCTTTTGGGCCCACTTGCCACGCTTTCCGATGCACTATGCTATTCCTCCAGCGATTTTCGATTGCGATTGATTGCAATCGCAAGCTTCCTTGCTCCGATGCGATTGATCACTGTTCACTGTTATTTTTCGATGCGATTGGAACTCAAATCCTTATTAATCAAAGTTTATAAGCCCATCGGGTCCAGGCTTCAATTGCAATCGCAAGTCTTTTAATATATGTTCCGACGGTCTGTTTCTTTCCGATGCGATTCACCACTGTTCACTGCTCTTTGCTGATGCGATTGGAACTCAAATACTTATTAATCATAGTTTATAAGCCCATCGGGTCCGGGCTTCAACCTCAATCGCAAGTCTTTTAATATATGTTCCGACGGTCTGTTTCTTTCCGATGCGATTGGGAAGGGTCCCACCTTATATTACTTTGTTTCTTTGGATCTCGCGCTATATATGTAAATACGCTGCATATATATATATATATATATATGCTTTTCCGCTTGGGGTTAAGTGATTCTCGGAATAAGGTTTATGTATTATATGTAACGCCCATCGGGTAATGATTCTCGGAATTATATACATATATCCTCCAGCTGAGGTAGCGATTCTCGGAATAACGACTGTCTCTGCCTCTGCTGCTTCTATCGCTTTGCCTCTGCTGTGCTAACGCTTCTGCCGCTCTACCACTTCACTGCCTCTGTTTCCACTATTCGACTGTTTCACTACCTCCATATTCGCTGCTTCTTCCTCCGCTACTCGACCGTTTCACTCTGCCTCTGTATTCGACTGTTACACTTTAGCAGTGTTCTTCCGCCTGTCTCCTTTGCCCTGCTTTCTTTTTCTTTTGTCTGTCTCTGTTCTGCAGTCCTTTGCCTATTTCCGCTTCAGCACTGCCTCCTTTTCCATCAATGACAATATTTCCAACAGTCTCCCCCTTTGGCATTGATGGCAATACGCTTCCTCTGTTTGCCTGTTAGGATCCTTTCTCTTATTGCTTGCTCTTCCTCCCCCTTTGACATCAATGGCAAGGGGTTTGACTTCTTAGGTTATACGCTGCTGCTTCTGTTCTTTGATGCTGTGATTTTATTTATTAATTTTATTTTTCCAAAATTTCGTTCATTTATTTTATCTGAGATCTTCTATCTTTGTACGTTGCTGCTTCAATCCTTTGGATTAGATTCTCGTCAGGTTCACCACTGACTCTTTTTCCCCTTTTATTGACTCTTTTATGCTGAATGTATTCTTTCCATAATCTTTTTGATCCTGAGGGCCTGTTTCATGCTTCCCTTGCTTGCAGATCTCCCCCTGGGAATGATATTTTCGTTTCTGTTCTCCCCCTGAGACTGTGCTTTCTCTTCATATTAGAGAGTAGCATCTACAGATACTACCCCTAGTCTGTCTCTTAAATATTCAAATGGTTCTCTAGCAAGCGGTTTAGTAAATATATCTGCTGTCTGTTCTTTTGTTGGTACATACTCCAGTTTTACTATCTTCTGAGCCACTTGTTCTCGGAGAAAATGATACTTGATTGGAATATGTTTGGTTTTTGAGTGAAGCACAGGGTTTTTAGATATACTTATAGCACTTGTATTATCACATTTGATTGAGATAGGTTCTTTGATGCTTACCTTCATGTCTTGGAGGGTTTGCTTCATCCATATGACTTGTGTACAACATGCTGCTGCTGCTATATATTCTGCTTCTGATGTAGACAGAGAGATAGATGTTTGTTTCTTGCTTAACCATGCCACTAGACTTTCTCCTAGATAGAAAGCACCTCCACTTGTGCTTTTCCTGTCATCCACGCAGCTGGCCCAATCTGCATCTGTGTATGCTGTCAAAGTGAAGCTTTTGCCTTTAGGATACCAAAGTCCATATTGTGCTGTTCCTTGTAGATATCTGAATATTCTTTTTACTGCCAGAAGATGGTTTTGTTTAGGTGCTGCTTGATTTCTAGCCACTAGTCCTATTGCTAGCATGATGTCTGGTCTTGATGCAGTCAGATACAACAGACTTCCTATCATGGATCTGTAGAGTTTTTGATCTATATTAGCAAACCCATCATCAGCACACAGTTTACATCCCGTGGTCATGGGAGTTGACACAGGTTTGCAGTCCTCCATTTTTAACTTTTTCAACATTTATTTTAAGTACTTTTCCTATGAGATGAATGTGCCTGTGTTCTTTTGCTGAATTTGAAGTCCTAAGTAGAAACTGAGCTCTCCAATCATGGACATTTCAAACTCCAATTTCATCTCTTTTGCAAATCATTTTGCTAGTTCATCTCTGTTTCTTCCAAACATAATGTCATCAACATATACAACAACAATCAGGATTTCATTTTCATGGGCTTTTATATATAGATTACTGTCTACTCCACCTCTCTTAAAGCCTTGTTTTTGCAAATATTTATCCAGTCTTGAGTACCAAGCACGAGGAGCCTGTTTCAGTCCATATAGGGCCTTCTTCAGTCTTCACACATAATCTTCTTTGTCTGTCAATGTGAAGCCTTCTGGTTGTTCCATGTAGACTTCTTCTTCTAAGTCTCCATTCAGAAATGCAGATTTTACATCCATTTGATATACCTTGAAATTCTGGTAGCATGAAAATGCCAGGAACATTCTGATAGCTTCCATTCTAGCTACAGGGGCAAATGTTTCATCATAATTAAGTCCTTCGACTTGTGAATATCCTTTGCAGACCAGTCTGGCTTTATTTCTGATTACTTGTCCTTGCTCATTCATTTTGTTTTTGAATACCCATTTTGAACCAATGATATTTTTCTCAATTGGTCTAGGAACTAGTCCCCAGGTATTGTTCTTTTCAATTTGGTCCAATTCCTCATTCCTTGCTTTTACCCAAGACTTGTCCTTGCTGGCTTCTTCAAATTTATTTGGCTCTATTTGTGACAGCATGGCTATGTATACCTCTTCATTTTGTTCTGTTAGCTGCCTTCTTGACCTATCATCAGCACACAACTTGCATCCCGTGATCATGGGGGTTGTCATTGGTTTGCAGTCCTCCATTTTGAATTTTTTCAGCATTTCTTTTAAGTATTTTTCTTGAGAAATGAATGTGCCTGTGTTCTTTTGCTGAATTTGCAGTCCCAAGTAGAAATTGAGTTCTCCAATCATAGACATTTCAAACTCTGTTTTCATCTCATCAGCAAACCCTTTTGCTAGTTCATCTTTGTTGCTTCCAAACATAATTTCATCAACATATACAACAACAATTAGGAGTTCATTTTCATGCGCTTTTATGTATAGATTGTTGTCTACTCCACCTCTCTTAAAACCCTGTTTTTGCAAATATTTGTCCAGTCTTGAGTACCAAGCACGAGGAGCCTATTTTAGTCCATATAGGGCCTTCTTCAGTCTGCACACATAGTCTTCTTTGTCTGTCAATGAGAAGCCTTCTGGTTGTTCCATGTACACTTCTTCTTCTAGATCTCCATTAAGAAAAGCAGACTTTACATTCATTTGATATACCTTGAAGTCTTGGTAGCATGCAAATGCCAGGAACATTCTGATAGCCTCCATTCTGGCTACAGGTGCAAATGTTTCATCATAGTCAAGTCCTTCAATTTGTGAGTATCCTTTGCAGACCAGCCTGGCTTTATTCCTTATTACTTGTCCTTGCTCATTCATTTTGTTTTGAATACCCATTTTGAACCAATGATATTTTTCTCAATAGGTCTAGGAACTAGTTCCCAGGTATTGTTCTTCTCAATTTGGTCCAATTCTTCATTCATTGCTTTTACCCAATACTTGTCCTTGTTGGCTTCTTCAAACTTCTTTGGCTCTATTTGTGATAACATTTCTATGTATACTTCTTCTGTCTGTTCAGCTAGCTGCCTTCTTGTTTGCACTCCTACACTCTTGTCTCCTATGATTTGATCTTCTGGATGGTTCTTTTGAGTGTATCTTGAGGGGGTTTTTGAGTTCAGTTCTGCATTTTCTGATGTTTTGTTTCCGAAGAGTCTTGTTGTAGCACTTGTACCCTTTGCTTTTGGAAGCATATCCTAGAAATATTCCTTCATCTGCTCTTGCATCAAATTTGCCAAGATTTTCATCATTATTCTTTATGTAACACTTGCTTCCAAAGATTCTGAAATGTTTGATTGAAGCTGGCTTTCCATTCCAAAGTTCATATGGAGTCTTGTCACTGCTTGGCCTTAAGTGAGCTTTATTAAGGATATGTACTGTTGTGTGCACTGCTTCTGCCCAGAAGGTTTGAGCAATATTATTCTCTTGCATCATGGCTCTGGCAATTTGTTGAACAGATATGTTTTTTCTTTCAGCTACTCCATTCTGCTGAGGTGTCCCTACAATAGTAAATTGTTGTTTTATGCCATGTTCATTACATAGGTTTGCAAAGTCATAATCAGTGAATTCACCTCCTCTGTCTGATCTGATGCATTTCAGCTTGCATCCTATCTGATTTTCTTCCAATGCTTTGAATATTTTGAATTTGTCCAGAGCTTCCGATTTATTCTTGAGAAAAGAAACCCATGTCATTCTGGAGAAATCATCTATTATCAGCATGAAGTAGGATTCTCCACCTGGTGTTTTAGTTCTTGCAGGTCCACACAGGTCCATGTGCACAAGCTGGAGTGGTCTTCTTGTTGATAACTCCTCTTTGGCCTTAAAGGATGTGCGGATCTGTTTACCCAATTGACAAGATTTGCATGTGGTATTAGAAGGCCTCTTTATTTCTGGCATGTCTCTCACAGCTTTCTTCTTGCTTAGTCTGATGATGTGATCGAAGTTGAGATGTCCCAATCTTTTATGCCATAACCATGACTCTTCTAGCTTGCTAAGATGACATGCTTCATCTCCCTCTTTCACAATGTAAACATTACTCTCTGTTCGAACACCTTTGAGCAGAGTCTTACCTGTGGTGCTAGATCTGACTTCACAATCTTGTGCTCTAAAAATAACTTCACAGCCTTTGTCACACATATGACTGACACTTAGCAAATTTTCTTTCAACCCATCTACAAATAGTACATCTTGGGCCTTTCCTCTGCCATTGTCTATGTTGACTGAGCCTTTTCCTTTTATTTTTCCTGATTTATCATTGCCAAAGGTAACATTGCCAGATTTCTTTTCATCAAGAGTTATAAACTTTCTTTTGTCTCATGTCATGTGTTTAGAGCATCCACTGTCCAAATACCATTGACTCTTCAAATCTTGAGCAGTTAAAGCCAAGTCACATTTATTCACCTTCTTTATCCACTGGAGGCCCCCTTTTGTTTGGTATCTTTTGTGAGGTGATGAATTATATCTTCTTAGAGAACACTTGGAAGGCATATGTCCAACTTGATTGCATATACAACATTTGATCATAGTTTTTGCAGAGTTGTGAGTATGAACAAAATTTCTTTGACTCATAAACCTCCTTGAGTTATTGAACATCAATCTTTGTCCATACTTTCTACATTTAATAATTCTATGGCCAAATTCCTTACAATAAAAACAATAACCATAGAAATTATTTGCATACCTGATGTAAGGTTATCTCTTCCATTTGTTTGCTTGGGGCAGTCTCTTCAATGCTTGCATCTTTTGCTAGTTTGAATCACTCCTCCTTGCATGACAATATGTAGCAATGTGTCCCAGCTTGTGGCAGACATAACAGGTGGCATTCTTCATAGGAGGCAAGAATCTCCTCTAATGGCTTCCAAATTTGATATAATAAGGAGTGTATGACCCTTTCTCTGTTGTCTTAGTATTTTTTGCAATCTTTGTTATTAGAGGTTTCTTCTGGTCTCTGTCTCGCTCATTACATGTTTCTTCCTTTGTAGGAATTATTTCAGCTGCTTCATCAGCCTTCTTTGCTTTCACAAACATTATATTTTTGTTTTCCTTTTCTTTGCTTTTACTTGATTCTCCTTCATAGCCTATCCCAGTTTTTATTAGAGGAGATCTTTGAGCATCCAAGATTTCATTCAACTTACCAGAGCTTGTCATTTGAGAAGGGTATATAGACACTTTCTGTTGAGCACTTTCTAACTTCTTCCTCAGACATACAATTTCTTCTTCCAGCTTCTCTTGTTCTCGAGTTTTATCCTTGATTTGCTGAAGTAATATATATTCTATCTTCTTGGCTTCTTCAAGCTTTACCTTCAGCTGCATGAGGACTTCTGAATTTTGTTCTTCTTTCACACATTTGAGGAGAATCTCTTTTTGTTTTCTGCATTTTATTTTGAGTCTGTCAATCTCCTCCAGAGCACTTCTTAGCTCCCCCTCAAGGTCTACTTCACCTTCTTCTTCTTCTTCTAGCAAGAGTCCTTCAAGATCTTCTATGGCCATCAGCAAAAATTCAGAGGTTCCCTCTTCTCCTGAGGATTCATCTGAGTCTTCAGATGTACTGCTGTCTTGTTGAGCATAGAAGGATTTTTTGCTGAATTTCTTTCCTTTCTGCCAGTTCTTTGATGTGTTTTTCTCTGATTCTTGAGCTTGATTTATTACTTTCTTGTGAGGACAATTAGCAGCATAGTGTCCCACTCTTCCATAGTTAAAGCATTTGAAGGGGATTTTACCTTTGTATTTACCTGAGCCTCTATCCAATTTATTGACAAAATTTGCCTCTTCTTCATCCAAGCAAGAGCATATGTCTCCCTCTTCTCCTTTCTTCTTTTCTGTTTAAAGGCTGATTCCCTCGTACTTGGTTTTTTCTGTGGGAGCCTCATTTCATAGGTTGTCAGATTTCCAAG